>APFE030175634.1:0-11852 GCA_000404065.3 Pinus taeda
GAATACAAATATTAGTTCTTGAATAATTAAGAACTAAAGTTCAATAAATAAGTAGTTCGAAATAAGTAGTTCGAAAAAGTAATCAGATAAGAAAAGAAACAAGTTCCAAAACAGTGATAAGAATACAAATATATTACATGGATATCCAGGTCTTGAATGACAACTGAGCTCCAAACAAAAATTCTTCAACAAAAATTCATAGTTCCAGTTCTTCTTGAGCAGCAGGTTACAAACGGTAAAATAAAGGTTATCTTGAATGACAACTGAGCTCCAAACAAAAATTCTTCGACAAAAATTCATAGTTCCAGTTCTTCTTGAGCAGCAGGTTACAAACGGTAAAATAAAGGTTACAAACGGTAAAATAAGTCATTCTCTACGCACAATGACATCCGAACTATCTAACAGGAAGCTCCTGTGTACATGGAAATCTCGTAAGCTGTACGTGACATCAGTAACGTCTTCTAGATATTTCTCATATGTCAGTCCTGTTAGAGATGGACAAAGCTCCAAAAGCAAATTGCCTTTTAGGATGCACTTGTGCTGAACATTTCCTTCTGTTTGGATGACACAATGCAATTGTAAACAACGTTGGTATGTTGTTAACTCTTGACACGTGGAACAGTTAAGTTGATCTGCGGAAACTGTTCCAAATGTGTCTGCTGGAACAGAGCAGTTGTTGCAGATTATGACAAATGGGTCTGCATGTATATCTGCTATGGTTAACATTCCTTTGACCTGCTTCATGTTGAAGTACAGTTTTAAGGTTAGATATTTTAATAAAAAATTAAATATTGTAATAAAAAAATACTACAAAGACGATATATGAAAGATGATAATTTAGGAGAATAGGTTGCAGTGGAGTTTTAGCACTAGATCTTGTAATAAAAAACATAAATTGGAAGAATAGCGAATAATTTAGCAAAACAACAAATAAACAATTAGAAATTATATTTTGTGGACTAGGAAACAACCTTTGTTGTTGCCATTGCTAGTTTGCTCAGGTCTGCTAGTACTTTGTTCGATTTGACCGCTGTTATGAAAGTGGCTCTGCATGTGCGTAGAGATGCGTAGGGTCCTCTGACAACATTTCGAAACAGCACCATTGGTGCTTCTTGTTTTGAAATTTGTTGTTGTATTAATTTGAAAATTGGCTTAAATGTACTGAAAAGATAAACCTGCATTGCAAAATGTAGGAAGGGTTAACACTAATGCAATGAAAAGATAAACCTGCATTGCAAAATGTACCAAGGGTTAACACTAATGCAATTGCTTCTAAGTAAATGTAAAAAGTATAAATCGTTGAGTTTGTATATACCGAATCTGTGTCTTTTTGACATTGGCCATCCTTGATATTTAGCACATATTGGCTACCTATTTCTTTAGCTGATGTTACAAGACCAGCTACTGTACCGATTGCAAATCCAGTTGTGTTTGTCAGTTGGCTAATAGTGGTTGTCAGTACAAATCTGTATTCTGTACACACTGCTGGGATAGTTTCTATGATACTTTTCTCATGTAAAACTAATATCCAGTTGCAGTCTGAATGGTCATAAACTGTTTTCGGGGAGACTTTAAAGTCTTTTATACAAATTCCTTGGCCAACTACAAGTTTCTGCTCGGCAGTAGGAATGAGATTATGTGGCACATTGAGTGTGATTGCGATATTGCCTTTGCTATCTACTAGGTCAGCGCGTAACAATTCGATGCCGCGTGCTTGATCAACAATTGTCTTATAAATAACAAGAACATCCCCGTGAAAGATTCTTCCTTGTTTGAGGCTTTTTAGCTCCTGTATTCTAATTGGAGCGCATAAATCATGACTCGAGCTTAGTTCAGATTGCTCTTCACCTTTTTGCCTGTAGAACAATATTAAAAAGAATCTGAATTAGCATAATGCCTGTAGAACAATATTAAAAAGAATCTGAATTAACATAATCTTTGTATTATGAAACTTTCTACAATATTAAAAAGAATCTGAATTAACATAATCTTTGTATTATGAAACTTGTAAAGAAAGATTTAGAGGTTATTTAGTTACCTTTTCTGAGTTTCTGAGATGCTCGAAGTTTCTGGGAGAGGGCAATGTTCTGGAGCAGCCCCTGGAGCAGTAGTGTCTTCGTGTTGTCTTTTCATGGTAGTTACCTGTACACATATGAGTACAAGCTATTAGGTTTATAAGCAAAATGTGTTCAATGTAATTCTAGATCTGTGCATAATACTATTCTCTATGTTGTTACCTTGATTAGTTTGGGTAGAGTGTTGCAAGGTAGCTGCAAGACATATATTTTCAGTTGGATATGAAGTTTAGCAAATTGTAGAGAAACTTGTGTACCAGTGGTACATTGATTTTGCAGTGAGAAAAGCAAGAGTGCAAAAAAGTGGAAAGCATAGCAAATTGTAGAGAGACTTGTATACGAATGCTACATCGATATTGCAGTGAGAAGGCCAAAAGTGCAAAAAAGTCGAAAACATAGGTTTTGTTTTATGGCATGTTTAACAGATTGCAGAGAAAAGGACCGTTAGAGCTGTAGTAGCGCATTGTTGTTACCTTGATTAGTTTGGGCAGAGTGTTGCAAGGTAGCTGCAAGACATAGATTTTCAGTTGGATATGAAGTTTAGCAAATTGTAGAGAAACTTGTGTACCAGTGGTACATTGATTTTGCAGTGAGAAAAGAAAGAGTGAAAAAAAGTGGAAAACATAGCAAATTGTAGAGAGACTTGTATACCAATGCTACATCGATATTGCAGTGAGAAGGCCAAAAGTGCAAAAAAGTGGAAAACATAGGTTTTGTTTTATGGCATGTTTAACAGATTACAGAGAAAAGGACCGTTAGAGCTGTAGTAGCACATAGAGTATGCCATGATCAGACCAATATGCCCATGTTACATTTATTTCACACTGTTTTATTGGCAAAGTTGTCCAGATATGGTCTATTATTGTTTTCCGTTGCGGAGATAGTTTGCTTGTTATTTCTTGTAAGTTTTCCATTTCCATAAATTGTACGAAGTTTTTGCTGCGAGCTGTTGGTTGTTTGATGTCAATGTTGAGATCACCAATAACTAAAAAAACACAATCAGTATATGTAGTTTGCGATTTTGCTTCCTTTATTATTTGCGTTATCGTGGATACTTGTTCAAATGGTGCTGCATAAATGTTCATTAAGCAAATCGGCTGCTGGAAGTACATGTCAATTAGGGTAAGCTCTATTTTGTTTTTGCAAAATGTCTTTATTGCGTTAATAGGTATTTTCTTGTTTATGCAAGTAAGAATTCCATGTGTCGAATGTGCAATGGCGAAATTGAATGATAAGAATTCTTTGTCTACTGGCAGAATGTAGAGATGAGTTTCTTGAAAACAAAGGATGATATTGTCCATTAAGTCATTGTGGTGAATCACGTCAGTAAGGTGTGCACGTAGACTACGTGTGTTCAGACTTGCAATTGACAAAAGATCCTTGTTATCAGATTTCTTCTTTGCGAATTCTAGTTTCCATGCAGCAATTGTTTCTAGCCGTGTCATTTCATTGATTATCTTGTTTTTGATATGGAAGTTTCGTTGTGTCAGTTTGTTAATCAAGTATAGTGACTCGATAGTTCTAACACGTGATAATGCAGTGTAGACTAGACCATGTTTTGTGACACCAGTTGGGTCAAATGCAAGTTGATCTAATATCAACCCTTGTGTTCGGTGTATTGTTCGTGCACAGGCTAATTGGATTGGAAATTGTTTCCAAATTGTAATTTGTAATTTGTTATGAGACATTGCTAGCGATTTTGCAATTCGCAGGATTGGTGTCCAATTTGGCAATATATTTATGTCGTATAGTTGTTTAAATTTGTTTCTTTGTTGTTTGCCAATTTCTGTGTCTGAGAATTCTATCCAGACAATGTCAGGTCCGTTGTTATTAGATGAATAGGATTTGAAAATCCCTTCAGCACCATTAACCAATCCATCACTTGTATTGTAATTTCCTGCATATAGTTCAACTAACATGTTTTGTTTAACTGTGATTGTTGATGGCAATGAGATTGCTTTATCAAAAGCAAAATAGCTCGATCCAGGAGTCTCGTAGTTATCAATTGCAAGTAGCGTTATTTGTTCTCCTTCTGTCAGAGAAAGCATTTTTGCATTGTGATTATGGACATCTTTGTTTCGATAGAAAATGTATGGGAAAACTGGGCTTAAAGGTGCCATCCTGTAACAATTATTGTTTACATAAGCAATATCTTGATCTGTTTGCGTGTTTAATCTCATCCTATTTAGTACATCGATGAACAATGGGTCTTTTTGCCGCATTGCTGTGTGCAATTGATAACATTTTATTTTCTCAGGCCAAAAGTCATATGGAATTGTGTTTTTGTGGATTTTTGGGTTTTCAAAGATTAGAGAATCTCTGACTGGGTTCGCCTGGTAAAGATCACCAGAGAATATGATGTCAACATTAGCAAAGTATGAAGTTGGTGTGTGTAAGATTTGGCGCAGCCGCTTGTCAATTTGATATAGTGTTGTTGCACCAACAAGCGATGCCTCATCTATGAGGAGTACACACAATTGTTGGAAATGCTTCGATAATGTGTCTAATTTTTCATTGTTTAGGGACGGGCAATCTGCTTTGTTAAAGGGCAAATAGAATGCAGAATGCAATGTCACCCCACCAGCATTAAAGGCAGCTTTGCCCGTGTGTGCAGTGATTATTCCTATTAGTTGTGATGGGTTATAAGGCAATGCCACATTGTGTATGCGTACTAAGGATTGGAAAATTGCCTTAGCTGTGTGTGTCTTTCCTGTTCCTGCACCTCCTGTTAAGAACATATAGATTAGCTCGTCTGGTCTGTACAATTTTCTTGTTATAACATCAGTCACTATGCTTGCTTGTTCTGTGTTTAGTTGACGCATTAATTCATAGTACTCTATGTGTTCAAGTATATGTTGTTGTTTGACGATTTCATATGGCCTTGTAGACCGTAGAGAAAACTTCTTTGTATCTTGGAAATGTTCCAAGTCATTTTGGAAATCATAGTTTTCGTATTTGTCATCTATTGATTTGTTAAAAGTTGTGGTTTGTGTTTCATTTGATCTCAAACTATCTATGTCGAATATTTGTTCAGTTTCTGTTTCTACTCTGTGCATTGCGTCATCTATGTCACCCCATGTAGTTGTTGTAACAAATTTGAACTTTTGTTCATTTTGCTTGACTATTTCTTCGAATGCAAGATATGCAGATTGCCAACTTGTGTGATGTTGCTTAATTGTAGTTTCACTTACTCGATAGGGGTAGTATAACATTAATTGCTCTCTACAGTGGTTTTCAATGTCCTTGTATTTGCTATATCTAACAGATCGAATGACATATGGTCTACTTGATTTTCTGTGTTTTTGTCCTTTCTTTGTATAACTAGATGCAAATTCCACTAGGCATACAAGTTCAATAGCGGTAGGTCGTAGAACATAGTAGTCAATAATTGATGGTCACATTATGTCTTCTGAGTCATCTACCTCCTTTTGCAGGTCCTTTTTTCTTTTAAGAACAAATGCACGATCATCCACAGGAGATGTGTTAATAAATACACACTTCCATGAACTACAATTTAGTGGGAGTGATAACACAATATGCATTGCTTGTTGTGCAGACATTTGTTGCAAGTTGACCAAAGCTTTCCCTAAAGAACTAATGGTCTTTAGGATATCAGATTTTGCTCTCACATGATCTTCGCGTATGTTTTTAAATGTCCTCGTGAGTGTTCTGTCTTCTTTCGTCATATAGGAACTGCAATACATTGCAGCTGCATATGAGTCAAGTACAAACTGAGAATCAGTATTTGCAATCCAAATTCCCGGAATGTGTTTTGCAAAGCTATTTGTCCAGGTGTCAATTGGTTTTCTTTGCAATAAGAGTGTTGTTCGATTGAGTGTACATTGAATGGCATGTATGTATTCATTGTGTACTAGTCCAAGGTTGGCCAAAAAGCTATCAAATGTATCATTTTCATTGTATCTTGTGTTGTTTATTGTTTCAAAGATTAGCTTTGCATGTGTTTTCATTCTATCACTATCGAATTCAAGAGGCTCAAGTATTTTTGTTGCTTTCATGGGTGGTATCGGGAAATTAAATCTGCAATTAGACTTTGCATGCTTCCTACAACTTTTTGTATAACAATGGTGTTGTAGAGCTCTAAGTTCCTTTGCAAGTAGGAATGAATTAGTTGACAAGTAATTGTCAACGAATTGTTCAACTTCAATGTTTGCATTTTGACCATAGATTGGTGCAGATTTTATCCAAAGTAAACCATGTTCATGTTCACTTCCCCGATTTTGGAATTCAGTTACATAGAAGTGGTCATTGAGTTCTCCATAATACTTGTGATCATGAGATATCAATTGATGTAGTGCGTCCCTCCTAGATCTATAGTAACGTACACAAGTAACAGGGTCATTTCTTATTAACGAGCTAGGTTCATTTTCATCAAGTTCATTTGTCTTTGGTTTTCTAGTATTTTGTTTTATGTCTCTCAATGCATCCATTAAAGGATCCCAAAGATGCTCGGCACTGCTAAAGGAAACAAAGAAAGTGGGCGGCCCTAGTTGTCGAATCATTTCATAGAGTTCGTTCCGTATTTGCTGGTGGTAGTCAGGTGAGGTACGAATTGTTTTTAGATCCATGTACCCAATGTCAGAATTTAAAATACGATCTAGGTTTGGTTTTGACTTAACGTCTCTTGCAACTAGTTTTCTACCTTTCAATTTCCCTTTTCTAATTCTAATCCACATTGTATTCAAGACTTGATTTATGATAATGCGAGTTGCTTTATAAAACAAGTTTGTAGTATGATAAGCAAAATCGTGGTTTTTATGCAGCACTTCCCAGTGACAGATCTTTTGATATGTAAAGTTTTTGGAGATCTCAACTGGGCGTTTGTTGCCATAGAAAAGCGAGGGGAAACTCATTTCTTTTGAGTACTTATCTCTGAAGATTCCTAATGGCATGTATCCGGCAGCAGGTGCAATGTTAATTTGTCTGTTAACAAGGTCATAGACAGTGTGTGCATCAATGAATCCATGCACCAATGTTTTTGTCGTTGGTTCATCGTTTCCTTGGTTATCGTCTTCGCTATCATCAATGTCACTTGAACTTTGATATGCCTCTTGATTTTGTAGGAATGCCTCTTTCCAATTGTCATCTATGGTAGCGTTCTCGAGCTTGTAAAGCATTCTTTTGCATAATTGTTTTAATGCTTTCATCACTTTGTGAATGTTAACTCAACCAAATGCATATGCACTTTTGAATCTTAAACTCTTTTTGAGAACAATGGCAACCGTGTCAGTGTCTTTTATAGTTCGAGGCAATGCAGATTGAATTCTAGAAATATTTGTGGGGACATTGATAGCTCCTCTAGTTAAGCCTAGTTGCGGATTCTTATGTCGATGGCCCATTTCTTTTATTTGCAAGAAGGGCAATCTTAATGCAACTAGTCTTTCTTCCAGTTCAGTGAGTTGTGTGAGTGTTCTAGTGGCATTGTTTCTTCTTATTTGTTCAGGAACTGCATATTTAGCAATTGTTCCATGTTCAATTGCTTTTTTGCAGTGTTTACAAATGTAGCCATCTTGAACACGAGATTTAACATCCTCAAAACTAGTTGATAGTTTCCTAATCTTATTTTGTCTTGTTTGATTTGCTTGCTGCAACAAGCAAATGTCCCTTTTGAAAAAGGTTCTTTCACATGATGAACAATTGAAAATAGGTGTGTCACTTATTTGTCTTTGATATATTTCATCAAACTTCGATAATTGTGTTAATGTGTTTGTTGATCTTGACTGAACCGATAGGCTAGATTTTCCTGAGTTCTTTGATTGTGTTGAAAGCTTCTTTGATCTTGTTACAAATGGGTTGTAGTCCACGTGTTCTATGACTATTTCTTGTTTCATTGTTTTTGTGTTGAATGCGAGTCTTATCTTATGTGTTTTCAATTTTTCCCGTATAATGCCTTTAAGCAAACGCAAAGATAAATGTTTCCTCTGTTTGCCTAATGGACAAGAGTTTACAGTTTCTGTTTGCGGGTCGAGCCTAATATGTTTTCCTGTGTTTTCTAGAACTTTTGTCTCTTTGCCTAATGGACGAGAAGTTTTCATTTCTGTTTGTGCGTTGTTTCTAATATGTTTTTTCAAGTTTCTAAGTGATTGAAATCTCAGTGTCTCATTAACATCTGCTCTGTTTTCTAGAACTTTTGTCTGTTTGCCTAATGGACGAGAAGTTACGATTTCTGTTTGTGCATTGGTTCTCATATGTTTTTCCAAGTTTCTCAGTGACGGGGATCTCAGTGGGAGTGTCCCACTGGCATCTTCTGTGTTCTCTAGAACTACTTCTTGTTTCATTGTAATTTTGTTATATTGAATGCCTATTTTTTGCCTTGTCACATTTTTCCGAGCAATGTCCTTAAGCTCACGCAAAGATAAACCTCTCTTGTGCTTGTTTAAATGACAAGATGGTTTTAATCTAGTTTGATCAAATTGACATTTTGTTTCAGATTGTATTTCTGTGTTGTTATTTGCAGAATGCGATGAATGAAACATTACAACCTCCTCAGTATTTGATGCAGTTGCTAGAGCAGATGTTCTAGCGTTGGCTAAAGATGTCTTTATTGATGTTCTAGCGTTGGCTAAAGATGTCTTTATTTCACTTGTATCTTCTTTACTTGGACGAAGACATGTTTCCATGTTATCTTGTTTACTGCATAAGTTCATTTGTTCATATGAGTTGCTTGTTTCTTGTTGGAAGCTAGAATGCATTGTTGATTGCTTATGAATGAGAGGTTCGAAGTGGCCATTCAAAGGATCTTTGTCGTGGAATAATAGGTCATAAGTATCTGATTTAAGACTCGAATTGAAGTGCAAATAAGGTCTCATCCGTGTTTTGGACCAAACTCTAATTGGAATTTTCAGCCAATTTGAGAGCCAATGGATACAGAAAATATCTCCCCATAAACCTCTGGATCCTAAGGGTATGTTGTTTGAGGCAGATCTGGCCATTTTGTCTAAATAGATTTCCCGATTGCTAATGTTATGCATTTCTTTTAGTGACTCTTCATGCAGTTCATGTTCGTAAGACAAAATTGCCTCTCTATCTTGTTTTTCAAGACAATGTCTAAAATACTCTATTGTTCCTTTCCTTAGCTCTACTGATGTGTATTGAAAATGTAGCAAAAGTTCTAAACTATCGAATAAACAGTCTCCAATTAGATATGCGAAATTGTTCACACGAAATAAGTGATGCTTTTGCAAGAGTAATTGCAACTTGTGCTCGTCAGACATAGTAGACATGTTTCTAAGTGACTGAAATCTCAGTGCCTGACTAACATCTTCTTGTTGTTTCATTGCAATTTTGTTATAGTCAATGCCTATTTTTTGTCTTTTCAAATCCTTGTGAGCAATGTCCTTAAGCACATGCAAAGATACACTTTTGCTGTGCTTGTTTAAGTGACAAGACGGTTTTAATTTAGTTTCAACAGATTGACATTTTGTTTCAGGTTGTGCTTCAGTATTGTTCTTTGAGGAATGCGCTGAATGAAACATTACAGCATCTTGTTCATATGAGACGTTGGTTTGTTGTCGGAAGGTACAACCAATTGTAGGCTGCGTACGAACCAAAGGTTCGAAGTGCCCATTCAGAGGATCCTCGTCATGGAATAATATGTCGAGAGTATTTGCCATAAGACTTGAATTAAAGTGAAAATAAATCCTCATCTTTGTTTTGGACCAAACTCTAATTGGAATCTTCAGCCAATTTGAGAGCCAATGGATACAAAAAATATCTCCCCATAGACCTCTAGATCCTAAGGGTATATTGTGTGAGGCAGATCTAGCCATTTTGTCTAAATAGATTTCACGATTTCTAATGTTATGCATTTCTTGAAGTGACACTTCATGCAGTTCATGTTCATAAGACAAAATTGCTTCTCCATCTTGTTTTTCGAGACAGCGTCTAAAATACTCTATTGTTCCTCTTCTTAGCTCTACTGATGTGTATCGGAAATCTAGCAAAAGTTCTAAACTATCGAATAAACAGTCTCCAATTAGATATGAGAAATTGTCCACACGACATAAGTGATGCTTTTGCAAGACTAATTGCAATTTGTCTTCCTCAGACATAACATACATGATGATGACTAAATGTTCGATGCAATATTATGTTTAGTCATGCAATGCAATTACTGGTCACAAAGCAAGTTGAACAATGCAAATGCATATAGAACAGAGAATATATGTTTAGTCATGCAATGCAATTACTGGTCACAAAGCAAATTGGACAATGCAAATGCATATAGAATAGAGAATCATTGTGTACCTTTGGAACTGCAAATGTCTACTGAACTGCTCAGAGGGTTTTGATATCAGAGCTCAAAATGCCACTGCCAAAGACCAAAAAGAACCTGTTGTACGTTAGGACCAGTGGGTGTAATTGTATATCGTTCTACTCAGCAGTCAGATACAGCGTAAAATTAATCAGTGAGATAAAGCAGTAAATTTAAGGCATCAAAACACCAATGAGGGGAATAAATTCAACCATTTCATAACAGTGTATATAAGCGCATTGCTTTATTCCATCTATTCCAACTCAACTTCGCACAAAGTCAACAGTGATTGTAAATTGGAGGGAACAACAGAACACATAAGACTCATTCATTAGCACGCCATTCAGCCTCTGACTGAATTTTGTTAAGAGAGAAAATTACCAAGATTACAGTTAAGCTACTGTTACTGGCTTTCAACTGAGCTCTCCACTGTTATTTTAATTTTTAAGAAGCCAATTTTTGCCCTAAACACAAGGGTATAATGGATCGAATATAGAATCTAAGAGTAAGAAGGTGACTAAATATTATCTACATTATACAACAGCTAGCTCCACAAGACTAATAATTTCATAGTTATAAGATTGCATGCTTTAAAATATGTCATCAGTCAAGATTTAAAATGGATTCAAAATGAAATAAACATGGCTAACTAAAGAGGAACAAAATAAATAAATAAAGACATGAATGTAGTTAAACTTTTGTAGAAACACCCTTTCCCAAATATTGTTGAAGGATTTAGACTCAAAATTGTGCACTTGTACCTGTAGTGCACAGTTGAACTCCAAGTGCAAGATTCAATTATCTTGTAGAATCCATTGCGGAACATAAGAGCACTTGTATTCATGCCAGACAACTATGTCTGATCTCCAGCTTTGATTGTCTTTCAACTTCTGAATGTTTGTGTGACAATCTTAAGGCTTTAGCATCTCAAACTAGATTTCAATTTGGTATCTCCTTTACTCTCTTTCTGTATTGTTTATTAAATTGTGTTATTTATTCATCAAAATGCTCTCCATATTTGATACTCCAGCAACACAGTTGAGAATGAAAAATTTTGGAAAGTTTTGTCCTCTAATTTTAGGGATCCCTGATGAGCTGTTAAATGTTTTTTTTATGTATCTGTGGGTACCTGAGATAAAAAATTTACATGTTAGAAGAGGTATAAAGGATAAAGCAATGAAAAGGTCCATGCTCTAAACGATGAACCTGATATGCATAGAGTATAGCTACGAGGTTAAAACTCTCCAGGTCTTGTGACCCGCCCTTTGGATATTTTTGTCTCAAGGACTTTGGTGTTATCGTTTTCCTTGAAATTATACACAGACAGCAGTCCTTGATGTTATCGTTTTCCTTGAAATTATACACAGACAGCAGTCCTTGATGTTATCGTTTTCCTTGAAATTATACACAGACATTATACAACAGCTAGCTCCACAAGACCAATAATTTCATAGCTATAAGATTGCATGCTTTAAAATATGTCATCAGTCAAGATTTAAAATGGA
>APFE030175638.1:29495-108333 GCA_000404065.3 Pinus taeda
GAACTTATAACAAGCATAGTTTTTCATTTCAAGCTTGTGTAAACATGAAACCGAATCCAAGCAGAGTTCTCCATGGTTCAAGCTTGTGTAAAAATGAACCCACAGACGAGTCACCTTTAAGTTCTTTTCTGACTCGTAAAATATGAAAAGATTGCCGAGTCTTTTTTCCTTTTTGACTCGTTAAAGAGAATAAAACTGGGGGTCTTCTTTTAGCTCTTTTCTGATCGTTTAAAGATGAAAAGATTTCCGAGTTATTCCTCTTGACTCGTTAAATGTAAATAAGAGGCAGTCATCTTTAAACTCTTTTCCGACCGTGTAAAGACGAAAAGATTGTTGGACCCTTGTCGTTTCAGGTTCGTTAACAGTTATGAAACGAAGTGGTTTTGATCGCTTTTTTCCTTTTTCAGATCAGAGTCACTACTTATGAAAAGTACTCCTCGGTCGTAATGATCGGGCGATTCTTTCGAGTATAGTTTTATACTTTTTCGGGCTTGAGAGACACAACTTTACGGAAAAGGACACCCCTGGAGTTTTCTTTTTGTTGTGTTTTCAAACTCTCTAAATATGAAAAGGCGTCGAGTTCTTCCTTTGTCATACTCGTTAAAATTCAATGACATCGGATTTCATCGAAATGACACCTCTCAAGCATATGCTATCCCCGTCAAGCTTTCCATCCAAAAATAACCGGGGTGCTCGCCAGAAATGGTGGGGGAATAAAGGAATCATAATCGTCGTCATCGGCAGTATCTCGCTCTTGAACATGGCACCTTTTGCATTCGTGTCTGGGTGGGGACATCTCATCTCGTTTCACATTTGCCTCCATGGGTTTGGGTTATCCTATTTGACCAGTCATCTGCTCATCGTCTCGTCATCATGACCCCTGATCATTTAACCTCAAATACTGCCAAATCCGTCATTGTGCCGCCGATATGTTCAAGAGAAGTTGACCTCTGCAAGAATACTCAACCTCCCTCTGATATCTCACACAAAACATATTTTCCCTCTCCGTCTCGTGTCGATGATGTGGGAAACATTATGGCCCACCTTCGATCAAGATCACTTCCTGTCGACTTCAGCTCATTATCCAGGAAGGTGACCTAGAGACTCCCTTCAGGTACCTTGGAGCCTGCATGCCTCAATGGCAGGTTCTTCGTGTTCGACATGAGGTTTTCCTCATTGGCCTCCGATCGAATGATTCTACGGGTGTTCGACACCGGCTCATTGATTCACGCACCGTGGATTGTACCTATAGTACCTTGAGGACCATCGTCATTATTGGTGACACCTCTTGCGTCTGTTAACAATTTTCATCATTGACTGGTAATCAAACGACGTTCATGCATGTTCGACTTCGACTCCTATATTCACATGCTTGCACTTGTACTATGTTCGGGTCGAGTTGGAGCACAAGACCTCGGATTGTGCATATTGAGATCCGGGTTGCATTTTGTGGATTATTGTAATCATTACATGACTCATTCATTGGATGGCTGCGACCATACTTGAGTCCATTTATAGATCCTCATCGGATGGCTGCGTCCATGCCTGGGATCCAGTTTCTATACTTTGTTACGGATGGCTGCGCCCATACCACATATATATCATGTACTTGAGATATCAGTTGTACTTCTTTTCGCAGGGTGTCCGGTAGTAGTGTTTTCAGTCACACATGTTCTTGTAAAGCATTTCACCCCTCTCTCTCTCAGACCTCATGCTTTAGGGGGCATATGTTACACAGTAATTTGTCACCATTTGTCACCATCCCTGTTACCCCTCTCCCGCATCTTGGAGGACACATTCCGGGACTTGTGAGAAGTGACAAGACTTGAAACCACTTGCATTATTCACCTCTAAACATGAGCTTCATATGCCCTTAAGACATCTCCTGCTCATTGCCCTTAAAAAGGGCCCTTTTTTGCATTAGCGCTGGTGCCCTGTGTTATGCCCGTGCCAATGGGGAAAATCCTATTGAAAGGGCGCGCCATTAGCGCTCTGTCCCAGAGTCGCAATCGCGCCAACCATTTTGGGCAATGTTTTGAACTAATCAAACCTCCAAAGGTTCTGTCCAACTCATTCACCAAACTGACTCCAAGTTAAGTGAGTATGGTTTGGCTTCGAATCTCCTTGGATGGAAAGTAGTTTGCCACCATTCCATGGAAGTTTCCAAGTGATGAAGCCAAATCCATTATTATGGGGGATTGACCTTATCTCTTCCTTTTCCTCTATAAAAGCTTGTCTCCATGACTTGAGCAAGCTAGTTCTGACTATTGTGGCAATAATTGTGCCGAAAGGAAGATATCAAAAGATTGGAGTTGCAAGAAGCCTTCTTTGTATCCATAAGGCTTTACCTAAGTAAGGAGACCTTGTCACTAAAGAGAGAGAGAGCTTGCCCCTCACCCCTTCAAGCTTTTGCAAGACTTGTGTAGCTGAGCACCCAGCCAAAGGAGGACTTGACGTCAGGATACTGGTTGTATTCTCCTTTGTTGAATTATTAATAATAGATGACTATCATTATGGTTCCATTCTCGTTGTACTTGTAATGGTTGATTTTGAATTATATCCTTCCTGACTGATGTATAATTGCATATACTAGATTTCACGCTTGTGCTTGTGTTGTTCTCTTTGTGTGCAGGTGTCCATTCACGTGAATAGTGGAGGATCGTGACCGGCCAAGGCAAAGGAACGTGGGCGGCGTCTCTTCTACAAACTAAAGTGTTGGATCTTAAGTTGGTCTTCATCACCTACCTTTTATTTGCAATTAGGAACTTGCATGATAGCATTGTTTGATTGTTGCTAGACCCATTCTGGGCTAGTAGGGATCGTCTCTATCCATAGAGGGGATTTACCTCTCCAACAGTTACCTCGGCCGTATCCCTTCAGGAGCTTAGGGACAACCTGAGTGATAACACATGGGATACATTTGCATATAGAAAGATGCCTTTTGGTCTTAAAAATGTTGGAGCTACCTTCCAGTGGGCTATGTCATATGCTTTCCATGACATTAAACATATCATCGAAGCATACTTGGACGATCTAGCTGCTCGTTCTCGAAAGATAATTGATCATCCTAGTCATCTTCAATTGGTTTTTGAGTGATGTCGATTTTACAAGATCCGGTTGAATCCCAATAAGTACATTTTCGCAGTTAAGCCCGGTCGGTTATTAGGGTTCATTGTGTCAAATGAAGGGATTAGGGTTGATCCCTTCAAGGCAGATGAAATAATTCAGTTGCCTTCCCTGTCCTATATTCGACAACTTCAAAGTCTTCAAGGGAAGGCTAATTTCTTAAGATGGTTTATAGCAAATTATGTCGAGATCACTAAAGGGTTCATGCGTTTGCCATGGAAAGGAGTTACATTTGTATGGGATGACTTTACATAGCGGTCGTTTGATGCCTTGAAAAAGGCATTATTCTCTACTCCACTTTTGATTCCACTGGATTATGGTAGGGACTTCCTTTTATATCTCGCTGCAGCAGAATCAACCATACATATGGTTCTCGTTTAGGAAGATGATGCTCTCATAGAGCATGTGATTTATTATCTGAGTTGAGGCTTGATAGGTCCTGAACTTCGCTATTCTCCTATTGAGAAGTTGGCCTTGGCAGCTTTGCATGCTTTCCAGTGGCTCCGTCATTATATCTTGCTACGCAAAACTTTTGTCTTAGCAGCGGTCAATTCATTTCAATTTGTCCTTAGTAGGCGAGTGATTGGGGGCAAATATAATCGATGGATAGTCATTTTACAAGAATTTGATCTCGAGTTATTGTCCGCCAAGTCTAAGAAATCTATGGTGTTTGCCGAGCTAATTTCCGAGCTGCCTTATGGAGAGGATACTATT
Source organism: Pinus taeda (assembly GCA_000404065.3). NCBI lineage: Eukaryota > Viridiplantae > Streptophyta > Pinopsida > Pinales > Pinaceae > Pinus > Pinus taeda. The sequence continues at coordinate 33,336 of APFE030175638.1, forward strand.
TATGAGAAAAGTTTCCCCGACGAACATTTATTCCTCATCTCTTCACTCGACCCTTGGAATGGAGATATCATTGTCTATCTCCAGACTTTGAAGTTTCCCTCTACTTTCTCTAAGGATGAACGCTGAAAATTACGTCACCTGGCTAAAAATTATGTTATCATTGGTGATACATTATATCGCCGAGGGGTTGATTCAATCCTTCGGTGCTGTTTAAACCTAGAGGAAGCAGAGTCAGTGCTCAATGACTACCACAGTGGAGCTTGTGGTGGTCATCTTTCAGGGCTTGCTATAGCTCATCGTATCTTGCATGATGGTTATTTTTGGCCTTCGCTCTTCAAAGACTGTGTTGAAGCTATCAAACGATGTCACCCTTGTCAAATCTACACTTGGAAGATGTGCGCACATCCAGCTCCTCTTTTTCCCGTTGTCACTGTTGGTCCTTTTACTGAGTGGGGTATTGATTTTACAACTTGTAATCCGCTTGCAACAACGAATCACAAGTACATTATCGTGGTCGTAAACTACTTCACGAAGTGGGCTAAGGCCATGCCCACTTATAAAAACGATAGTGAAACAACGACATTATTCCTTTTTAATCAGATTATCTCAAGGTTCAGTATCCCGAGAGAGATTGTCACTGACCATGGCAGTCATTTCCAGAATCAACTAATGTCTGAATTGGCTCTCAAATTGGGTTTCTAGCAGGAACATTCGTCTCCTTATTATCCTCTGGCCAATGGATAGGTCGAGGCAGTGAACAAAACCCTTAAGACGATCCTGCAAAGGACGATCGACAAAAATCGTTCCAATTGGCATCTTATGTTGTATCCAGCTCTTTGGGCATACCGAACCTCTATAAAGATTGCTACAGGTTTTACACCTTTTCAGTTAGTTTATGGAATGGAATCTATCTTTCCTGTTGAATGTGAAATTCCATCTCTTAAGTTAGCTGTTGAGCTCCTTCCAGAGACTTCTAGTCTCGAAGAGCACCTCCTTCATTTGGAACATCTCGATGAGAAGCGTCGAGATGCTGCCACAATCAACGAGGATCATAAGAAAAGGGTTAAAACTCAGTATGATAAAGTTGTCCGTCCTCAAGTCTTTTCTGAAGGCGACATTGTCTTGGTCTATAACCAAGACAAGGACGCCTTGGGGGCAGGCAAGTTCAAGCTATGTGGTACGGTCCCTTCATAATTAAATGAGTTTTAGAAAAAGGGGCGTATGAGTTAATCGATTTTGAAGGAAACAAGTTGGAAAAACCTCGCAACGGGCTCTACCTCAAGAAGTACTTTGCTTAAGTAGCAGCTAGGTAATGGATTCTTTGTACATTTTGTATATTTGTACATATCTCATCGAGCGTTTCTGATATCAACACTTTTTGGTTTACTGTGGCAGGTGTTGATGGATGACTTGGTCTATTTTGGATTCGCCGATGGTGCTAGTTGGCACACTCGGAACCTCACTTCCGCAGCTTGGGTACTCTACTATCCAACTGGTCAATTGATGGTCTCAAGGGGAGTATGCATTAGCCTCGCTTCAAATAATATGGCTAAGTATACTGCCGTCATTAATTTACTATCCGAAGCAATTTCTTATTAAATCAATTCATTGGTAGTCTAGCTTGATTCACAATTGATAGTGTCACAATTGAATAACATTTATCAGGTAAGGGATCCATGTTTATATCACCAGTATTTAAGGGTGAGGTTGTTGTAAAGATCATTTACTTATATTAATTATTTGCACATTCCAAGATCTCATAATTGGTTAGCTGATTCTATCGCTAACTAAGCATTAGACTGGCACATCAATCATTTATCACAATAAAATCAAGCATCAAAAGGTCGAACGATATATATATATCATAAAACATATCAAGTGTACATAAGTGTGTCCAAAATAATATACAAAATTGGGACTCAAATGCCCATAATCATGTCCAGTATATCTAATGCCCGGCTCAGGATGAGCGGCTAAGTAGGCAACTACTACATTGCCCACACGCCTAAGAGTGCGAACCCAGTCTTGTGGCATGCCAACCACATGACGCTACATATCTATAGGGAGATCCTCTACAACTACCATCGGTACTCGCTGAGTTAGTCTGACCAAGTTCCACTGAACTGTGTGTAGAAGTTGCTCTGTATCTGCAGCCACCTCTCCGGCCCCTCGGCCACGACGTCCATGCCGTGGGAACCCATTTGGTCGCACTGGCCCAATATCTGGAACATGATTATCATATTAGTCATTTGAATCCTATCAAAAATATTTTTCAAAATTCATTATTATATTTGAAAAAATCACAAAAAAATTATAAAATAAAAAAAACACTTACCAATGTCGCCCCATGCTACAGTTGGTGGTAATACTAGATCGGGATTTCCTTGGAAGTCCAACCCAGCATAAGGGTAGTCATCTATGTCGATGATCTATTTCTCCCACCAGGAGAAGAAGTCATCATCAAATGCAGTCCATGGGACGTCCCCACCTCCTAGACGTTTCATCAAGTCAGCCCACCTGCCCATTCATGGATCTCGTGGGGTGCTGATTGAAACCAGTACTTTAGGATGAAGTGTGGGGACCCTCTCAAAAAAGAAAGAGCACAAAATAGTTCCATATCCAAAGTTTTTGGTTTGCCCTCTCTTGATGGAAGTAAGCTAGCTTTTCAGGCTGGCTAGAAGAGGAGTACACTAGTCAAATACGGTGGTGACACAATCTACTGCCAAGCTCATGGTTAGCCATGATGCCTGGTGTAGAGAAGGTGATCCGTTCACTCCAGCTATAGTGAACAAGATTATCCTCAGTGATAAACTCTCCACATGTTTGATTGGAATTTGACTTCCAATCTTTTCTGGATGTCCCGGGTAATATATATGTACGTAGTCCTTGATTGAGAGACTGCCTCGTGACCTACCCCTGGAATGTACTGCCTCTTCCCTTCGGAAAAGGCCTGTGATGAAATAAATGTCTTCCACTTCTATCCTGAGTGGCATCTGGTTGATCATAAATGAATCATCCTCGATGCTCCAATAGTGAATGAGCATTTCAAGTAGGCGAGCGTTCGCTTTCATATTTGGCATTTTAAAGAACTTTAGCAAGCCGCATCCTCGTAAGGCATCCAAAGCATTAGGATCATTCATAACCTCATCATCCATTGAGGTATTCTCTCTTTCTCGCCAAGTGATTGGCATCCTAGAGAAAAAATGAATTTATACTGTTAGTTTTTTTGTTTGAAATGTCCGTGGCATATTCGCGGGTCCATTTTACACACAGTTGCATGTAGGACCTGCGTATACGCTGGTTTCATATATCCAACCCTGGTATATGCCGTGACGAAAATTTTGACAAAAAATTGAACAGTAAAACTTAAATTAAAAATTCTAAAACTAGTCACAATTGATTGCAAGACAAGTTTAAGGGTTACCTGGTGATTTTGGAAGGATCTGAATGGTTGAATTTGGCGTATGGAGAACTTTGCTCCTTTTGCTCCACTCCTTTGCTCTCAAAATCAAATGGTGAAAATGGTGAGTCCAAAAACTATTTTATAGGCTCTGAAAATGAAATTTTTTTTCAAAACTTGATTTTGTTTGGTCTCATGTAGCTTTTAAGTTGGGAGCTTGGAATGTCGAGAATGGTTTGATTTTCAGGACATTTTGGACGTTTTTTCGACAGTTTCGAGACGGTTCCATGACTGCTGACCCGTCATGGCAGGTATCATTTTCTCACTGGCATATAGGTTAGGGAAGCCATTTTTACGTTGCATTATGCATACTAGCCTCCATTTGTCGATATACTTTCCATAGGGTCGATCCCATCATGTTATGGTTCGTGAACCACCTTCACTTACCGATTTTTAAATCATGACAAAATGGTAGAGCCATCCTTTTCATGGGCATTGTAGTTAGCACCTCACTGACATTTGTTGCCCATGCTACTTTGATTTGAGTAGGCTCGGGAGTCCTCTGTATTCCCGTCATGACTTATGCAATGAAGACTCATTCCTCTTTGCTTCTTCGCTTCATTCTGGCCTTATACCCTAGAGGCTCGTTTGTGTTGAGTTGTGCTACTGCATTGCATTTTGACCACTTGTAGCTTTTGGCCTTGAGCTGGCTTCACTTGGACTCATGTTTAAGCCAACTTTTGACCATGATGACTGCAAAATCAAACTTGCATGCCTTTGACTTTTGCAACTTGACACACCTTGACCCGTGAAAGGAAAACACCTTTGAGTGTCTTTGACCAATTTTCACCTCCCTGCAATGAGCATAGGATTGTTCCAGTCCCAGGAACTAGATCATCTGCTTCACCGACACTTATTCTTTCCACTGTACTATAGCATTCTTTTATTCTTTTTCCAGCTTAAAGAAAAAGACAAAAAAAATTATATATTCCAAAAAGAGCAGGAATGGGACAATATTTTCATTTATTGTTGGCAACTAGAGTCAGTCATGTCACCCTTGAACAAAGCACTCAAAACAAAGTCTCCTCCATTTGGGCAGGATTTAGTTTGACTTCTGTACACCTTAACCTTGTTATTGAGTTAGTTCTCCCCCGATTGGTTATCTCTTCCAATCATATGGAGGGTTCATTCGTGCCTCCTGCATGACGAACTTATACACAGTCATCATATGCTACCACATAGTCACATTAGATTGTGCTTTTGTTCAGGGGAAGTTAGCCCGAGTCAGTCTGTCTACGGTGTCTCTTGACTCATTTTTCAGTCAGCCATCCCTAGTTGTCAGTGTCATGTCTATTATCACATTAGTTATATTGGTCCTTTACTCGTGCCGATTTGTGAAGGTCTCCACTGACTTCTTGCTGGAAGGCCTTGTCCTTATCGACGACGACATCTTGCTCTTAGGACATGCCTAGAGCTGCACCCTGGCCCTATTTTCATTATTGATAGGTCCGCTTGCACTTAGCATCGATCAGTATCATGGGACTTTGACTGAGTGGTCTCCCTTGTGTTCGACACCAGCTTACATTATCACACATTGGGATTTGTGCAGTACCTTGGTTTCCATTTGACCCTATTAGTGGATACCTTGCCTCTGTGTCAGCTTTCATTATTGGTTGGCCCAGAGGGTTTCTGTCGTGCACTAGCCACATCTTGTGTACACCAGAAACGTACTTTGGTCTGGTTACTACATTGTTTTTCATCCGATTCCATCCACATTATTGGCCTACGGGTTACACTCATGCTAGATTGATGAAGGATGCTTTAATGCCTTCCTTCTAGCAGATCTTTCCCTATCGACTATGACTCATTGCTCTGGGGCAAAGATCTAGAGTCCATTTGGCAGTACGTTGGGGTTTGCAGTCATTAGTGGCAGATCCTTCACTATCGACAGTGGGAAACCATCATTTTCTCCTGATTGATAGATTCTTACAGGTGTTCGACGTCAGCTCATTTATTCACACTTGTTAGATTGTACTGGGTACCTTGACGCTCATTATCATTATTGGTGAATAGTCTCACGTTTATTAACGATATACATCAATGACCAGTAATCAAAAGATTTCTCACATGGTCGACTTCAGATCATTTATTCCCATGGTATAGAAATGTACCATGACTGTCGGTGAAGACCTCAGGTTGCATCAACATTCATTGGTTCACTTGATAGTTGCTCCTATTGCTGCTAGTTGATACCACTCCACCTTATATATTGTAGTCATTCATGGTGACATTCTATATGCTGGCACCTGAGTTTACAGTGTAGTACCATCTTACTCCATCATGTTCATTTGGTACTTTTCGGGATCAATCTTTGATATCAGTGATCCGGTTTATCCTTCAGCATCATTGACATTCTTATATGTGATATTCAGACATGTACTTGTTCGATCATGATCAGATGATCCATTATGTATTTTCCAGTATTTTATACTTGTATACTTAGTGCTTCCGCTTGTACTTGATATGCAGACATGTACTTTCTCTGAGCATGGGTATGCCCGCCTCATACAGTGTTTCTTTCTGGTCTCATTTTTGTGGCTTGGCAGGCTGCACTATGCTGAAGTCCTTCTCAGTTTTTGACAGATTTCCTTTCCATGAACTTGCTTAATACATTTCGGCCATCATGTACCCCTTCTGACCTCATATATGAGGGGGCATCTGTTATAGCTCCAAACCTCACTCTTGATGTTTGTGATGCTACACTCATGGCCTAGGGCAACCCCTCCTACTAGACCTGGTCCAAAAATTTAAAAAAATAGTGTTTTACTCCCTATACGCGACATTGCCCTGAGCTAAATGTGTGTGTATGCGGGTCTGTGTATACCCAACCCACGTATATGTCTTAAAACACTTAAAAAAATTAAATCTCCTTAATTTCGGGTGGAGATCATGGGTTTCACCTTTTGATTACCTATTAGTGCCCATGGCCCAACTGTTCCCAATGAATTCCCAACTAAAAAACTACGTTGGGAGAAGTATAAAAGGCTTCAATGGGAAGGCGTAAGGAGGCGAGAATAGAGAGAAATATCACTCTGCTGAGATTATCCCTGACCAGGTCTAAATATCCTTGTTCTTCTAGCACTTCCCCCATTTACAGGAAACCCTTGTTTCCTTGTGTGATGATGTCTTTCTACTACTTGAGATATCATGGAGTAAGTCATGGAAGGAGTTTGTTGAAAGCTTGAGACTGGACGAATCTGGAGGATGGTTCTGCTTGGAGCCTACGAAAGGACGACTTAGGTGAAATCATTCCTTTCTGTACTTTAGTTATCTAAAATAAAAGAAACACTTGTCTTGTTCCTGATATAAATCTTCTTCATGTTTATGATATCAATGTTATGATTTACATGAATGGTTGTTTTAATTGTATAATTAACTACCTTTAAATATGTTATGAAGATGATTTCTTTATGATGCTTGGTCCATATACTGCTGTGCTTTCTTGAATTGATTGTTTTGTAGGTTGAAGGAGCAAAAGGAACTCCAACAGGGTTTGGACCCTGGCCGAATCTTCCCAAACGAAGGACCCCCAGGTGCACCTCACCTTGTTCAATTTGTTTATATTAGCATCATGGTTGTGTGGAATGTGTGTTTCTCTTTGTAGATAACCTCTGATTTGCTAGGGTATCAAGCCAAGACCCTAGGGGACTTTGTCCCTTAACAGGCTTATCCTTGCTTCCTGAGGTGGAGGCCTTGGCAAAGCTTTTCTTAGCTTCCATGAAGGCTTCATGAGCCTGCTCCAAAGTGAACTTAGCCTCTTTCACCGGGGCTTTATGAACCCATGTACTATCTTCTAGGTGTTTGGCCCTGTCATCTCCCATCACGATTCCACTTCTGAGTACTATATTTATGTTTGGATCTTCCTTTCGTGGCTTAGATCTCATCATCTGTAGGTTCTAAGTCGGTGGAGGTGGTAACACCCCTTTGTCACGTATCCTAGCTATCAGCGTAGGACAATCTTCCATTTCATGATCAAATAGCGTGCAATGCTTGCATGATGGATGTTTTTGATTAGTACAATCATGGGCATAATTCCATGGTCCTACGCAATTGTAGCAAATCAACTTTCCATGACCTCTACCAGATCCTCCTCGGCCTTAGCCTCATCTATGCCCCTGAAATCTTGTGTGCGCCATCTCTGCATTCTGGTCAAGGGGCCACGTTTCGGCCTGAACCATGTAGGTGGGATTTCTATCCATCATCAATTCATAGGTCCTACAAGTACACTCATCATGTCCTACTAAGCTACAAAATTTGCAGAACAGTTGTTGCAGTGCTTGTACATACTTCTGTAGCAAGTGACAGCTATTTGTGTAATGTTCTCTAGCAACCTGACAGATAGACCGCGCTAGGTCCTGCTTGAGCTTCTAGCCTTAAAGGCATCGATCCTCCCTATTAGTTTCAGTCTTTTTAGCCTTCCTCCAGTGATCAAACATGCTCTTACAAAGTGATTTTAAGGTGTCAAGGTCAAATTTTGTCATTTCAATGAGTCTTCAAGCAAAATTTGGTCACTAGGTATTAGGTCTAGGGTTTACCTTTACTTCTGTCAAAGTTGTCCAAATGTTGGTCCATGTCACCATTCAGCTGAGTGTACCATCATTCAGAGGGTTTTCATCATCATGTCAGGTTCCAATGGGTCATTTTACACCTTGTTCATGCTTTAGTTGCGCCTAGGTAAAGTTCGTTTCCCTCTCCTAGGGTTTTGAAGGTAATTTCTCTTGGATGGTCAAATCATTAGTAAAACTTGTATCCGGATGTTGACACACCTTCCCCTATCCTTAATGTACCTTATTAAACACTTCCCATCACTGAGATCCCCAAAATTCCTCATTTTTGCACAAACCCTAGTTTCTTGCTACAACTTGACAATTTTCTAGGCTAGGCCTGTGTTTTGCCATTTTGGACCCCTTCCCCTCAATCAATCATTCAAATTCAACTTTCCCCTACTTCCTAACATCCCTCCCTACTTCCAAAAATTTTCTCAAGAAATTAGAAGCCCTTTATCCCCTTCATTTCACTTCATTTCAACAAATCCCTTGTTCCACACATCGGGATAGGTTTTACTCCAATGATGTTTCTGAGCAATAAAAGATGAATTTGGGAAACCTGAGAGAGGCTTTTGTCAAAAATAGTTCAAAGAAGAAAATCCTGCATCACGTTTTACACAGGTGTCATGGTTTCATAGAAATGTCAAAACTACAGTTGCCTCAGGAGAATTGATGCACCTCTGAGGTGACCTTGGGAAAATCAAGTTTTCTCCTAGCTTGGTTGGCCACATGACTTGCTTGATGAGTCAAATGATAACCAGACACAAATATATTTCCAATGGGCTATCATGAGCTCAATTTGGAGTTGAGGAATTGCTTCAAAAGTTGACTGCAACAGCACTCTGCCTTTAGGCAGCCTCATTTTGCACATTTTGACCAATCTTGGGAGATTTGATTTTTGACAGGGCAAATGAACTCCAAATTGAAAGATTCCAATTGGGTCAGAAATTAGACTTAAATAAATTTCGAACGAGCTATCTTGTAACCAATTTGGACACCAGGAAGGCCTCCAAAAGTCTCTTGGAAAAAGCGCGACGCATTGGGCAGGTGGCGCGGCGCACATAACTGGCGCGACGCATTGGGTTGCAATTTCTAGTGTAAATTTACACTAGCACGGTGCATAGAGAAGGCAAGGTGCATTGGGTTTGAGGTGCAGCGTATAGAGCTTCCAAGCCCAATTTTATCCTAAACTCTCTCAAGTTGCCAAAATTGCTTAAATCTTCGAATGTGCATGTAAGTCACCATCTCTTCATTCCTAGTGGAGGAGTTTTCTTTAAGGTTTATGGTGATCGTGTAAAGAAAAAGAAAACCCTACCTCTTGTATCTCTCAAAGGAAACAATACCTAGGGTTTGCACTATTGTTTGGCTTCCAAGTCATTCCCTTATCTTTCCACTCCCTCACTCATTTTCCTAGTTTCTTCCCCTATTACCTAATTTCAATAATCCCAAAACAAAATCATATATCCCTATCCCCAATCCTATTCTTCCCAAACCACAAAAATCCCTAAACCCTAATTGCTTTCCAAAACTCTAAATATCATTCCCTAAAACACCGTCATTCCCTCAAATCCCTACAAACAATCTACCCCACCTCTCATACACAGTTCTTCCACATTCCCTCCACAGCCCCTCATACAAACATACCTTTGGTAGCAAAAACCTAATCACCATAAACCTCATCAAGAAAAGTCACACATTAGCAAGCATCGGGAGTCTTGGCTTGAGACAGTCAATATCCACTTAGAGATAATGGTGGAGAAGGTCAACAAGGAGAAAAACTTGTTGAGACACATGGTTTTTCATTACATGGCAAGGAAAGAGGTTTGCAAGGCGCGAATAAAGAGTTTAAAGGCAAAATTGAAGAGGGTTTCAAAGAGGCGAAAGGAGCATGATCGACTTCGGATATTGGCTGAGGCTTCCTTGGCCCAACACATCTCTTGATAGAGAAGACCCAGTTCAAATTTAATAAAATTTGGAGCACTTTTTGCATTTTTGAAATTTTTTGGCACAAAAACAGGAAATTCTACTCTATGCGCCGTGCCACGTGGCGCTCGCTTTTGCTAGGAGCCTCTAAATCACAAAAACTCAGCATTTTTGGATTTGGCATGAAATGTTATGCTTTCCTACCTATGGCCAAGAAATTTGGGCAGGTTTTGGGCCCTCAAAAAGGTCAAAAACACTCAAAAAATGACCTGATTGCCCCTATTTTGACACACAGGAAGCAGTCTTGGAAGATTTGATTTTTGACAGGGAAAATGAAGGAAAAATTGGAAAATTCCACTTGGGTTGAAAAGTAGAGAGGTAGACCTTTCCAACATGCATACTTTGAGCTAAAGTGGGCATCGGGAAGGCCTCCAAAAGTGGGTCCAAATAGGTGCTACGCATAGAGAATCAGGCGCGGCGCATAGAGGAAATTTTGCCAGTTTGACGAAGTATTGCTCTGTTTTTCGTCCAGTTTTGGCCAAGTTGACTTTTTCACTTTCTTAATGTCAAATTGTGATGTAATTTCATGTACATTGATGGATCATGATGTAAATATGTCAAATTTTCACTTGGTTAGGTAGATTCATCAGTTAAAAAGTTGTTTGAAACTAAATGACTCAGTTCCCTTGTTTCTAGAGGCATGTTGTTCCACTGCCTTATTTCTAGTTCCTAGTTTAGAATCAGTTGGATCAGCTCCTAAACATGTGAGATCAAGCCCTAGAGGATAGGATGAGCTATGGTTTGTCTATATCTTAAGTTTTTTCAGTCATTAGCATGGTTGGACTCTTGAGAAAGCCTTGAGCTTCATTGTACACTCATATCAGTATTTTGGTTAAGGAATTGAGACCAGGGTTTGCAGTACTCTTTGGGATACCTATGGAATTTGCTTTCGTACAGTGATTTCTTATGTATTTGTGAATTTATTCATGTGTTATGTGTATCATTTCTCTCTAATTTCTTCTCAACTAAAACAAACAAGAGTGTAAGTAGAATACATTGAAATTGCAGTGCTCTACTTGAAGTTTGCTTTAGTTTTTGATGTTGTCCACTGTTTGGAGAGGATCCATGGCTTCCCTTGCCATTTTTAACTCCTCCTCTATCTGATCCATCCATCTCACTTGATTTAGAGTGCCAAATACAGTTGCTTACCTTGCCCCATTGAGATCCCTGCAAGACTGTGCCTCATTCCCTGCACCCAAAATCTGCCTTTCCCTTAGAGCCCACAAAAACATAATTTTATCCAATCAAACTTCTTTGTACCTATACCTAGCCTAATATTAGTAACTATATCAGTCAATAGCAAGCCCTTAGTGATCGTAATCCGCTGAGATTGACCTGGAGAGAGCCCTCTCATGACCTGGTAGGGCTAGCTACCAGGCTAAGCGTGGTTTGATGTTGGCCCTGGATCCTACCTTTTCAGCCTGAGGTAGATTTAGGCCCTAACATAGTGGAGACCGTACTGTTGAAGAAAAGCTTATTTGTTTGTTAGTGTTCTTGCTTTATAAACTACAGACGGAGCCTGAAGTTAGCCAGGTAGCCTTCGAAACGCTCTTGCTTTCCATTAGCGAAAGTAGATGAAAGCTGCTTCAGTCAATCTCCGGTCTAGTTTATAAACTGAAAATATGACCTAAATGATCACCACAGTACATGTATCAAGTTAGATCTGAAGTTTGATGGTGGACAATGATCAGACACCGAAAAGGATGAAATCATTCACCTGGCAATTCCAAATCATTTTCGAGATCAGATCCAAAGACTCCACTGGAGGATGATCCTGATCAACAGAAACATGAAAGGACAATATGGACAGATTAGGTATTCAAGTTGGAATTTCATCCAAGAAATTTTGTTCTTTGTTGTAAATTATTTCTTCTCTTTTCCCGAGAATGTCAAGAAGGCTTTGCAAAGTATATTGTATTTGAGAAGAGATCCTCGGCCTGCATTTGATTCCTTCTCCTTGAAAATTGTAAACACCAAAGATTTGCATGCCTTTGAGCTTGATCAAGACCCTTCTTCTAAATTTTGTGATGATCATCTTCAAATTGATGAGCCCCACAAGACCAAGACTGATTCTATACCTTCTATACATACCCCTATACCTTGTAAAATTCCACATCGATACAAGCCTATGATTTTACCTCCTATATTCCATGCTTTCCCTAAAAGTCATGACCTATATCTACCAAGATTTGATCGTGAATGTGACAACATCACTGCTGAGAGACATGTATTGAATTTTGAGTCTTTTCTTGACCTTTTTGAAGTTGATGAAGAAGATGTTAGTATTAGGCTTTTTGCTCTTTCTTTGCAAGGCAAAGTCAAGAATTGGTTCAAAACCCTGCCTAATGCGATCATCTTAGATTTCCAGCAGTTCGTCAAAGTTTTCCTCGACAGGTGGGTGATCAGACAAAACCCTTTCTTGATTGTAGAAGAGTATAACCAGCTGAAAAGACAACCAGGGGAGATAGTACAACAATTTTCTTCCATATTTAATCAAGTTTATTATTCGATGCCAGTTAATATAAGACCTCCTCCTGGATCCGCTCTCTTGCACTACCTGGGTGCCTTTGATCCGGAAATGGAGTTTCAGTTGAGACAAAGGAGTCTTGCAACACTTGAAAAGATGCAGAACAATGCGGTAGATGTAGAGGCTCATTTGTTGATCAGAAGGGCAAAGCTAAAGGAAGAAGAGATGAAGAACATAGATCTAGTGGAATTGACATCTCTAGAGGTAAAGCTTGACATTTTGGTAAGTGTAGTGGAAGAGATGATGCAAACGATCACTGCAAGGAATGACTATGATGTTCAAGCCCATGGCTTGCTATTTAAAGAAGAACAAGTTGCTGATCCAAAACGTATTCTTTCTTATCCCAATTGTCATAGATCAGATAATGATTGTTTTGTAGATCATCTTGGAGAAGAGAGAGCTGTTGATATGACATGTATGCTTGATGATGTATTTTATACTGATGATTTGCCTCAGTTTGATCAGTATGATGATGATTATGTTCTCCAAATAGAAGCTAATCTTGCAAACAAATCAACAGCTAGTTTGTGGGAGGAGGAAGTTCACTTACAGCAGCTCGAATACAGTGATCAACCGATGCATATCAGCTATGATAGTGATGAGGAAAGTGCAGAAAATTTTGAAGTAAGTGAAGGATCTTTTCCTTTTTGTTTTGCTTCATTTTAGTTCATCAGAGACACCATTCATGTACTCAGAAATCAAATGTTGAAAAGTCTTGATCTGGACCATCTTGAGAGCAATGTAAACCTTGTTCAAGACTTGTCATATCCAGATTTGCAGCCCCCAAATGCAATTGATTGTCAAGTTGCAGATGAAGACTTGGAAGCTGGCACATACGATCAAATGATACAAGATGATTCCGTACCATTTTGTTTTGAATCATTTCAGTTTCTGAAGGGAAAACTGCATAGTATATCTTCAAATGAGCAACCTGTAGAAAGTCATGTAATCTCATCGGAACCAATAGAAAATGGGTTGCAGCAGTCTTTTCAAGTTTTTCATGATCCAATAGCTAATGTCTTGGATGACGTTTGCAGTCCAAGTCCTTCTCCATTGACTGCATGTGAGCTTGAAACGTGTATTGATACAAATTTGATCCGGCAACCCGTTTCTTTGTTATTTTCAGCAGAAATCTCGTCACAAATCTCAGATGAAAGTTTGCATTCATGGTATGAGGAGAAGAGAAGTAATTCATTGGATGAGCTAAGTCCTAGTGTGCATGAACTTCGAGATCCTTATGCAGTGTTTTTGGAGGCGGATAGAGAATCCATATCATTCAATGGATCTATTTCTAAGTTTTCATGGGAGTTGCCTTTCAGTAGTTCTCTCCTGTTGTTCATAAGCGAGCACTTGCAGAGAATTCAAATAGTAGCCAGAATACTTAATTGGTTGCATTGGTTGTTTCATTTCACTTGATTAGGTGATGAATGGAACAACTAGAGTAGGTTGTATTGAATAAGCTTCATATTGAGCATCATTTCCAGTTTGTCGGTTGTGTTTAAGTGTCGAGTTAGTTTTTGGTTGAGTGAGAGTCAGTTTGTGTCATCGAGTCATCAGTTTTCAGTCATGCATTTCAGCTTGAGTTATTGACTCCATTGCCCAATGGATGAAGGCACTGTCTGCTTTCCAAAGATCTGTAGTTCTTGGCACCTCCAAGGAGCTACCATCCCCATTGGAGCCAATGTTAGTGTCAGTCTTGGCAGCCTTCCTCCAGTGATCAAACATGCTCTTACAAAGTGATTTTAAGGTGTCAAGGTTAAATTTTGTCATTTCAGTGAGTCTTCAAGCAAAATTTGGTCACTAGGTATTAGGTCTAGGGTTTGCCTTTACTTCTGTCAAAGTTGTCCAAATGTCGGTCCATGTCACCATTCAACTGAGTGTACCATCACTCAGAGGGTTTTTTTAATCATGTCAGGTTTCAATGGGTCATTTTACACCTTGTTCATGCTTTAGTTGCGCCTAGGTAAAGTTCATTTCCCTCTCCTACGGTTTTGAAGGTAATTTCTCTTGGATGGTCAAATCATTATCAAAACTTGTATCTGGATGTTGATACACCTTCCCCTATCCTTAATGTACCTTATTAAACACTTCCCATCACTGAGATCCCCCAAATTCCTCATTTTCGCACAAACCCTAGTTTCTTGCTACAACTTGACAATTTTCTAGGCTAGGTCTATGTTTTTCCCTTTTGGACCCCTTCCCATCACTCAATATTTGAAATTCCACTTTCCCCTACTTTATAACATCCCTCTCTACTTCCAAAAATTTTCTCAAGAAATTAGAAGCCCTTTATCCCCTTCATTTCATTTCATTTCAACAAATCCCCTGTTCCACACATCAGGATAGGTTTTACTCTAATGACGTTTCTGAGCAATAAAAGATGCATTTGGGAACATTGAGAGAGGTTTTTGTCCACAATTGGCCAGGGAAGAAAAACCTCCTTCGCGTTTTACACAGGTGTCATGGTTTTAGAGAAATGTCAAAAATAAGTTTCCTCGGGAGAATTGATGCACCTCTGAAGCGACCTTGGGAAAATCAAGTTTTCTTTTAGCTTGGTTGGCCAAATTACTTTCTTGATGAGTCAAATGATAACTAGACACAAAGATATTTCCAATGAGATATCATGATCTCAATTTGGGGTTTCTGAAGCACTTCAAAAGTTGACTGCAACAACACTCTACCTTTAGGCAGCCTCATTTTATACATTTTGACCAGTCTTGCGAGATTTGATTTTTTACAGGTAAAATGAACTCCAAATTGAAAAATTATAGTTGGATCAGAAAGTAGACTCAAAGACCTTTCCAATGAGCTATCCCATGCCCAATAATATGGTAAACATATTATTTACAGTTCTTGAATCCATATATGATCATAAACTATTATTCCTCATCTAAGAATCACTAAGAAGGACATGTGCCACCTCTAATTAGTTGCCCTAACATATGTTAGCCCATGCATTCATTAACCATTAAAATACCTATGAATTCATGAAAAAAAGCCATAGTTATAACACATCATAGAACCATGTTTATAACCAACATATAACCAGAATAGAAGCCATGAAAAATATACCATAATATCACTGAATAACTAAAACATATGCTCATAAATCATAATAAGGAAATGGTTTATATTAACATATGCAAAAGCCTACCAAGATAGGGATTTCCACATACCACCAAACCATAGATTAGGTTGAACCAAATATTTCTTTCATCTAATCATCCTCGTGCCATATTCCAAGCATGAATATGGGATCTCATGGGATAAACCAAGACAAAAGAAACTAGGGTATTTTAAGGTTAAATCACCTCCACCCTCTAGCTACTGTGATCTCACCTAAACTGGTCTCGAGATCACAAAATCAAATGAATCTTGGATGGCTCAAAATTAATTCACCATCCTTAGAGGAATGTTCTTATCTCCACCCACCTGTTGAGGGCTTCCCAGAGAAAACCATCTCCACCCCAAACCCTTGGTAATTTTCCTAAGACCACCTCACCTGTATCCATAACTTTCGAAACTCCAAAGTTTCACCAATAAGGAATCTTTTCACACCATGGATATTTAGGAAATAGCAAGGCAAGGCTGAAACCACTATCAAACTTGGAAAAACCCATGCCAATGACAACAAATAAACAAAATAAATAGATGCATGATGCGAATTTAAATAGGAATGCAATAAATCAATATATAACCATAAACAAAAAGATGCAGCATAAATAAAACTTCATTCCATTAATATCAAAGAGCTAAAATATGGTTACATACAGAATGGAAATAAACTAGCTCGGGCGATGGTAGCTTATCTTTGAGAAGAGATGTGGTGGCTACATGCCTCTGAACTATGTTAAAATAAGGCTTCAAGGCCTATTTATTATTGAGAAACAATAGAAAGCCCTAAACATCCAAAAACTTAACCCTAGGAGATGAAGCACGAAAACTATGTTCCTCATTTGGGTAAATTTGTACATCAACTTCCCGGGGTTGTAGCTTTGGCATATGATATTCGTTTGACGTGCACAATACCTTGTTAAAAATATCTATCCGAGGAGTACAATGTCTAACCAATAAATGTTTGTAAATTATTATTACTGGCCTTAATTTTCCCAAAAAAACATCATTTAGGGCCTGAAAACAATTCTGGAAGTTCAAAAATAGTAAATTGTGCTACAATTAATGAAACTAAAAAAATCAAAGAGACAATGGTGGGGGTCCACATGGTATAGGAGGGTGACCACCAATATCCACATGGATTATTCCTCCCCCTTTAGGAAGAAATGGTCCCCAATATGTTGAGTTCCTCCATGAGATGAGGAAACTTCTGCTGAACTCTGCCACTTGCCCTAGTGGAGGAGTTGGCCTGCTTTGACAACTCGATATAGTTGGATCCTTTGCTGTCGATTGCTCTTGATCTGTGTGTCCATGATTTGATCAGTTGTGGCTTGTTCCATTCAGTCCGTGTTTAACTCTATTGGTGTGAGTTGTTCTGGAATATCAGATGTGTCCAACAATGGTGGAAAGTAGGGTCGAAGGCAGTCCGCATTGAGCACTAGGTGCAGACCAAGGAATGGTGGAATACTAAGCTCGAATAAATTTTCCCCTATTTCCTTGGTGATGGTGTATGGCCCATATCAGAGCGGGTAAATCTTGTGGTGGGGCCCAGCGAGGAGCTCCTTCTCCAAATGTAGCCAAATTTTGTCACCCGCCTAGAACTTGTGTGGCACCCAATGCTGATCATGCTGTTGCTTGTACTTAGCATTGGCTTTGTCCAACATTTCATGGAACTATTTGCGGATGTGATGAGTGTTCTCAATGAAGTTGTTTTCCTTGTCAATTTCATACTGTACATGAGATGAATCTGCCTGAGCAACTTCAAATGGTATGGCGACACCAATGGGACATAGTGGCTAGAATCCCAAGCCCACCTAAAAAGGGTTGTGGCCACTCGAGCTGTGGAGAGCTCGGTTATAACTGTGGTGGACATAAGGGAGGCTCTCATCATATGTGCATGGATGCTTTGAGTTGTACATGTGAATAATGTGTATGATCATCTTATTGATGACCTCTGTCTGGCCATCAGTTTAGGGATGGAAAGTTGTGGACTTAGTGAGCTTGGTGTCTAGCATCGACTAGAGACTTGACCAAAATGCACTGAGAAACCGGTTGTCCCGACATGAGATGATATACTATGGGATCCCAAAGTGTACCCACACTCTTTCAAAGAAGAGTTTAGCAGCGGCTTCTGTTGTGATATTCTTCTTGTAGTCTGTCATAATGGTCATCTTCAAGAATCTGTTGATGACCACAAAATCACACTCGTTTCCATGCTTAGTAGAAGGAAGGCCGGACATGTAATCCATGGAGATGGATTCCCATGGTCGACCAGGGTTAGGTAGAGGAGTATAGAGGCCTTGCTTCTTGATGGTTGGTTTGGAAATGGCGCTAGTAGTGAATATCTGATGTACTTCCCGACATCCTGTCGTAGATTCGACTAATAGAAATACTTCTGCAGTGCTACCACTATTTTCTCAACCCAAAATGCCTAATGACCTGACTTTAGTGCGCTTCCCAAATCATCTTGGCATGCTTGCTTGAAGGAATGAAAAGGTGTCCCAGGTGGCATAAGAGTGCATCCTGGAGGTGAAAATCTGGAACTTGCTGACCCTCTAAGAGTGCGTGGTATCATTCACTGAATTCGGGGTTGTTTTTGTAGAGAAGTGGCCAATCAGGAGGCTCGTAGGCTTGTGCCCACAAGAGTGGAGCATGGTGCTTAATGTTGTGATTAGTGGTCGGCTGAGGCAGTATACAATATTATTGGTGCTGCCCTTATTTTACTTGATAATCAATTGGAATTGTTGTAGGTATGTGGACCCCTTCTGATGGCGATCATTCAACAACTTCCCTTGCATCTGTATGAACTGCAGGGGTCGGTGGTCTGTGTGGATCATTGTTTCCTTCCCCAAAATGTAATGCTTCCATTGTTGGTAGGTGTTAGGTCCCTATACTACTAGTGTAACCCCTTATTGTTATTAGTACAACCCCCTTATTATATTGTTGTGCCCATGTAGTCCCCATATTGTTATTATTGTGCTCTTACATTATTATTGTTATGTCGTCTTTGATTATATTATGACCCCTTAGACTTCTATATATAGAAAGGAAGTCTTTTCATTTGTATCATCCAAGAATTATTCATTTTTGTAATGTAAAGGAGGTTTCCCCCTCGAAGAGGCTTATTTCTAAGGTGTTTATCTATATTTTCTATCTTTTTGTGAGCTGGTTTCATAAAATTTTCTATCAAAGCTATGGATTCTAGGGTTTCGCTGCCCCAAAGAGGTCATTGTGGAATTTTTTTTATAACTTTTTCTCTATGAAGTTTAAGAAGCTACAAAAAACGCCCATTTGAGAAGCAATTGGCTTGAACCTCGCATCTAACTTTCAAATCTTTTTTCACTATATTTTCGGAGATGTGATCTAAGGAAGTTAGGGTTTGTGCAAGCTCCATAATTTCATCTAAAACAGGTCATCGTGGAATTTTCGCTATAACTCTTTCGCTACAAAGTTTCAGACGCTAAAAAGAAAAACCCATTTGAGACAAAATTGGTCTGAACCTTGGCTTCAAATTTCAGATGCTGTCTCGCTATATTTTCATAGATATATTATAAGGAAGTTAGGGTTTTTCTAGACCCCCGAATTACATTCCAAATAGGTGACCTTGGGAAACTCATCATAAATTCCTCTTTGAGCATCAAATTAACATTTCGTAAGAATTTTCAGAAAGAAGACAGACTGTAGTTTTCTGTGTATTGGTTTCAGGTCCTACGGTTGAAACAGTGACACGTGGCACTTCATACAAGTTCGCTCTACTGAACTGGTCTATAATCGGATCATTGTGGGAGATTTGAAATAACGCTTCCTTACAGAGTCCGATCTTGATCAGAGTTTTGGGGTTAGAAAGAGGAATCAAAGGGCTACTACAGGATGAAATTTCAGAACTTAAAGATCTGAAAGTATAGAGTTACAGTCGTTTCAAAATCAAGCTCCTAAAATCAAGAAAAATCGAGATGAGGAAGTTTGATGGCAAGGATCCAGTAAATTGGATACTATAGATGGAGAAATATTTTGATCTACATGGTGTACCAATATTACGAAAGGTATGTATTGCATCTTCATATTTAGAACGAGATCAATTTTTATGGTATAAAGGGCTTTGTTCTCGTAAACCACTTGTTACGTGGTCAATTTTCATGGTTGAAATTATAACACATTATGAGGATACAAAGAGCAAAACCTTCTTTAGAGCAACACCACAACGATTGGAAGAAAAAAGAGCAAAAGGGCTTTATTACAAAGTGGAAAGCAAAATTATGGCAAAAAGGAAGTCTACCCCTCACAACTATAAAGATGGAATTGTTGTTTCTCCTAGCCTTCCACAACCTACAAGGGTTACACCACAATAATTGGAAGAAAAAAGAGAAAATGGGCTTTGTTACAATTGTGATAGCAAATCCACTAAAGGTCATAAGTGTGCCGAGAAGAAATTATTTTACATAAATTATGAAGAGGAGGAAGAAAAGGATCAAGAAATATCAAAAGAAGAGGATATACACAATGAACCAGCCCCAGAGAAAGAAGAAATGAATCCGGCCATATCTTGTAAAGCATTGGCAAGAATTACCACTCCTCAATATCTCAAGATAGAAGGACATCTCAAGAAGAAAAAGCTTCAAGAAGTGAAAGATCACATCAAGAAAGAAGAAATGAATCCAACCATATCTTGTAATGCATTGGCTAGAATTACCACTCCTCAAACTATCAATATAGAAGGACATATCAAGAAGAAAAAGGTTCAAGCAGTGAGAGATCACATCAAGCATCAACAACAAGCTCTCCAACTTTTATAGGATAATGCCACTTTGGTGTAGAATCGAATAAAACAACAGGTAGATCAACATCATAGTAAAAAATGTTTTGATGTAGGTGATTGGGTATTTTTACCGCTACATCTCAAGCAAGCTATTTATGAGAAGGAAATGTTGGAAATACTACATGCACTTAAGAAATGGTGACCTTACCCAATGGGAAGACACTTCAAGGTAAAAATGGATCATGATAGTCTTAAATACTTTTTAGAACAAATATTATCTTTAGAAGAATAGAAAAAATGGGTCACAAATATGTTGGCTATGACTTTGACATCATCTACAGAAAAGGGAAGCAAAATTTTGTTGCAGACGCACTCTCAAGAAAGGATGAAGACGTGGAAGCATTGTTTTGTGCTATTTCTATTATCCAACCAGATTTGATAAATGAAACAAGGTATGAATGGAAGAAGGATGAAGAAGTGTGGCCACTCATTCAAAAGTTGCAAAAGATCCCAATTCAAACAATATTTTTAGAACTTGAAGATTAAGGAAAGATCATATTGGAACCTGGAGTAGTCACAGAAACAAGAACCCGATAGCTATGAAATCGATCAATTTCAGAGTATCTCATCAAGTGGAATAACTTACCTGTTGAAGATTCCACATGGGAGGACAAGCATTTTATACAGAAGCATCAAGAACTACTCAAGCATTGAGGACAACACTTTTTGAAGGAGAGAGGCATGTTAGGCCCCTATACTAGTAGTGTAACCCCTTATTGTTATTAGTACAACCCCCTTATTATATTGTTGTACCCATGTAGTCCCCATATTGTTATTATTGTGCCCCATAGAAGCCCATTATTGTTATTATTTTACCCTTACATTATTATTGTTATGTCAGCTCTGATTATATTATGACCCTTTAGACTCCTATATAGAAAGGAGGTCTTTTTATTTATATCATCCAAGAAGTGTTCATTTGTGTAATGTAAAGGAGGTTTCCCCCTCGAAGAGGCTTATTTCTAAGGCGTTTATCTCTCTTTTCTATCATTTTGTCAACTGGTTTCATAACATTAGGCTTGAACAATGGAATAAATATCCTTGTCATAAGGAGGATACTTCTGAACTGTGTCTGAAAGTGTCTTACTATGATATCCCACTGGATGCCCCTATTGATTAAGGACTACCCCAATAGCATAGTCAGAGACATATGTCTTGATCTCAAATGGTTGTTGTAAGCCTGGTAACCTGAGCACTGGTGTAGATCAGAGATGATGATTCAACTTTACGAACACCTTGTGTTGAGATTTAGACCAAAATAATTTTGCTTTCGGTCCTCCCTTGGTGAATTGACTCAAGGGCCAAGTGATATGAGAGAACCCCAGCACGAATCTGAAGTAGAAATTGGTAAGACACGGAAAGCTGTAGAGCTTTATTAGAGTGGTTGGGGCTCGCAAATCCCGAATGACTTAGATCTTCGATGGATCAACATGCACCCCTCGTCCATCAAGAATGTATCCCAGATACTAAACCTGGGTCATGCCAAAAGTGCATTTCTCCAAATTGGCACACAACTTGTGTTTTCGCAGTGTTTGGAGAACTTATCGGATGTGGTGGAGGTGATCTTCCCAACTCTAGTTGAAGATCAGGATGTCATCCAAGTATACCACTACAAATGAGTTGGTCAATGGCTGCAAAATGTCATCCATCAGCCTCATTAAGGTTGCAGGAGTATTCATCAACCTGAAAGGCATAACTAACCATTCAAAAAGGCTCTCCTTAGCTTTGAAGGCAATCTTCCATAGATCGGAGGGTTCGATTGGTACCTAGTGATATCTGAACTTTAAGTCAATCCTGCTGAAATATTTAGTCCCTTTGAGTTGGTCCATGAGGTCATTAATCCATGGGGTTGGGTACCTATTCCAGATAGTGATCTTGTTCAACACCTGATAGTCAATACAGAGTCTCGAAGTCCCATCCTTCTTCTGTACCAACACGATCGAGCTCCCATATGGCGATGAACTCGGCTGTATGTGACCTTTCTATAGCAGCTCCTAAATCTGCCTTTTGATTTTTTGTTCTCCATAATAAAGCACTGATAGATTGGTCCATGAGGAAACGATGTACCTGGGGTTAGATCGATGGAGTGTTTGACCCGACAGTGCAGAGGCACCCTTGCGGGGGAGGTGAAGATGTCCTCGTACTCCTCCATGACCTTGTCCATCTGTTGTTTTCGTGTGAAGGGGCCTTGTCTGGAGGTCGTGGCCACCATATTTTTCTTTCCCTGAGGGCATATCATCAAGAAAATAAATTTCTTAATTTTGGAAATGAGCTTACTACATTGTTTTGTAGCAACCAAAGAGATGGTGGTAGGCGGTGCTACCTCTAGTATCATGTACCACTTATTTCCAAAAGTAAAAATAACAATGTGAGGCCTTGATTCATACACAACATGTCACTTCCACAAGTATGGTTGGCCTAACAATACATCAAAAACATCAAGGGGAGCATCGTCACATAATACCTCATCCATGAAGGGCTTGATGTTGTATAGAAGGTGACACTACTAGCTGACGTGAAGATATTATCTTTGGTGAAGCCACCTGATGTTTATGATTGTGAGTGTGTTGTGGTTGGTAAGCCCAACTGCTTCATGACCTCTTCTGAAATGTGGTTCTTTTGACTCCCACTGTTGACAATCAATTGTAGCGGGGAACCCTTCCCCACATCTGGGAGTGAAAGAGGTGCTCCTCCTCCTCTGGATATTCAGGTTCCTCCCTCTAGATATTCATGGTGGCAATGGTGGCATTGGCATCCACATCAATAATTTTCTACCCTTTTTCATTCCCCTTGTCAGGTTCTGACTCAGAGTCAAAACATGCATTTGATTTAGAAGGCTTCAGCTCGGCCACCAGTGACTACTTGGCTCGACACTCACTTTTGTTGTGAGTGGATCTCTTATGGAACTCACACCACTTTCCTATGTCCTTCTATGGCTTTTTGGTATTTTTCTTTTCTTGCAACTTTGGATAGTTGTCCTGGGTTTCCCCGCCTTGGCTTTGTCCTTTGTTCTGCAGGTTGGGGGCACCTTTCCCTTGCTTCGGATTTACAGATCCAAAGTCTCACTTTTTATGTTTAAGATTTTGTTGGATGTACCTGTGTAGGTAGCCATGGTACTTGAGTACCAAATGTTTCTTAGAATCCTTGATACCCAACTTCATGTGGAGGGTATGAAAAACATTGGGGAAATTTGGCATGTCTTGGTCCCTTCCCTGTCGTAATGTGGTCCACTTTATGTATTTATCCTTATAGTTCCCAACATGGTAGTACTACTTCTTGATGGTGTCCGAGAATGAATTCCAAGTGGGTGCGACTAAAAATATTGAGGGTGTATTTTCATCCTTCTGCTCATAGTAGGTTTCCCACCAGTCCTTGATGTGGTGGGCAGCTTTGAGAAGAGAAAATGTAATATTTTCTTGGCTGGAAAATAATGGACAAAAGTAATCCTTCTAGCAGATTTAACCATTTATCTACAACGCTTGCATCTATTCGGCTCTCAAATATGGGAATGTCGAAGTTTACTAGTGCCTTAAAAGGTGTGGTGGCTCCAGAGTGGCTGTTGGATTTGGATGCGCCACCGGTGGGAAATCGTTGAAGGATCTGGGAAACGTTATCCATCATTGCGTTCCTTTGCTTCTCAAGGGCCTTCTTAAGCAATATTTTGATATGATTTCCTGCTCTCTCATCTTTCTTTTCTTCCCCCATGGGCATCCGTTAGGGTTTATGAGGTTGATCTTGCAAAGGTTCAGCCAGATTGAGCCCTAACTCCTTATACCTCGATCTTCTTGAGTACATGAAAATAAGGATCGAGAAAGAGTAGACCTCTCTAATACCATTGATCCAAATTTAAACAGACACACAACAAATTACAGATATAACCATAAACGCAGAGATGCAGGAAAAATAAAACTTCATTTCATTAAATATCAAAGAACTGAAGTATGCTTACATACAAAATGAAAATAAACTAGCTCAGGCGATTATAGCTTATCTATGAGAAGAGATGTGGTGGATGCATGCCTCTAAACTATGTTACAATGAGGCTCGAAGGCCTATTTATTATTGAGAAACAATGGAAAAATCTAAACATCCAAAAACCTAACCCTAGGAGATGAAGCACCAAAACTATGGGCCCCATTTACGTCTTGACTTTGGGATACGATCTCCGCTTGACATGAAAAATACCTCGTTAGAGAGATCTATTTGAGGAATACAACTTCTCACTAGGAAACATTGGTCATAAATTTATGATAGACCTATTTTTCCCAAAAAACGTCATTTAGGGCCTCGAAACGGCTCTGGAAGTTTAGGACCCAAAAAACTACCAAAAATAGTAAATTGTGCTACAATTAAGGAAACTGAAAAAATGAAAGTGATAATGATGGGCATCCACATGGAATAGGTGGGTGGCTACCAATATCCACCTAGATCAATGTATGTACCATGCATTCACACCTCAACTAGGAAATCACACATGCAACTTGTTACCTGAAAAATCCTCCTATTGAAGCTGTTAATCCAACCTTCCTTTGCTTGTCCTTTTTCTTCCATTTTATTTTTTTCTTTCATTTCTCCAAGTCCAAGTGGATGCCGAAAATTCTCCAATGATTATCTAGGTTTGCAAGAGTGTAAGAGAACCAGAACTAGGACTGAGAAAAGTTGCAATCACTAAAAGCTAAACCAACAAAAACTATGATTTGTTTCTCTGATGCCTTTTTTATCATTGATGCCTCTATTTTCTTCATTTTCCTTCATTTTTCCTCTAATTTCCCTTGCATGCACATTTGTGTCTCTTCATCTCCCTTTTCTCCTATTTTCCTTTATTTTCATAATAAAATGCCAATTATTACCTCTTTGCCTTTGCCAATGCCTTTGCCAATTTCCTTAGTCATAATAACCACAAGTGATGCCACTATAGTGCTTTCCAAACATTAAGCTGGGAATACATGTCCCATGAACTTGGTCTTATTACTTTTTCCTTTATTATCCTTTATTACATGAAACTTTAACCTGGGTCTATTACATATAATGTGCATGTCCTGTAGCATAATAGTGTCGGTATTGTTTTGGAACAGTATGACATAGAGTGATGGATATTTTTCGAAAACGCATATGACATAGATGGAGGTGTGATGGAGTGTTGAAGAATTATAGAATGTATGTTATTGATGGTGACTTTCAAATGTGACATCGATGTAGAAAAAATGATAGTGCCTTGGTCGAATTTGAGGCTAAGTTGTGAGCAAAAGATTGGTTACTTGTTTTTTGTTTTACAGGGCTATGAGTGAGGTGTTTTTGCATGTACGGTCCATTCCATTGCGCATATATATATTGTTGATGTCATAAGAGTTGTAATGAATGTTAGATGTACTTCTTGTCTATGGCTTGTATTGCCATGCTATTATTGAGTTTGATGGAGTCATGTTAGTATTTTGATGCCTGAGTTTGTATGTTGCTCCTAGAGACGTTAGTGAGATATATGTTGATGAGAGAGTTTGAGTTTGAGTGTGATGAGTAGAGATTTTGTGAGAAAATTTTTGGCATTATGGCTCTGGTTTGTCCTTGATGGAAACCTACTTTGATTACTATCTAATTCGAGTTTGATGTTTGTTGTTTTCATTAATGCATGACTAATGTGTTTGATCAAGAAAGCAATGTATAGATGATGGGGGGTGTCCCACTTGTACAAAATGAGATATTAATGACTATGCGACTAAAACCGTTAGTCACAAGAATTATTTCGAGTGAATTAATACTAAATTTGAGCAGTCTTAAGTGACCCAACTAAAAACGACTAACTCAAATGACTAATTTAGTCTAGGGATATAATATACTACTAGATAATAAGTGACCCAACTAAAATCAACTAACTTAAATGACTAATTTAGTTCATGACTAAAATATATGACTAGATACTAAGTGAAAAAACTAAAAATTATTAACATAAACAACTACTATATTCCAAGAATAAAAATATGACCAACTAATAAGTACAACATATTAGGTGTAGACTAGTTGGTTTGCATGAGGTTTAGTCCCTTCCAAGTCATAATTTCAAACCTCACGGGGAGGGGATGAGTAGTGGAAGCCACTTTTGGGGGATTAAACTTCCCAAGAGGCATCCATGATTGACCAAAGCCTCACACAATCCTAGTGATAAGCATCCCATTGTGGGTGGATCGATCTTCTTTGAATCAATAAGCAGGCTGGATTCAACCTAGGTTTCGCATGGTTACAAAAAAAATTAATAAAAATAAATGTCTGATTACTTAAAGAACCAGAGTATCATCATGCCCAAAAGCATAAGAGGCCTTTATGATAAATGTGGGTTGGCTACATGGAGGTTCCTCTGTGCTCCCAAATATCAACATGGCAACAAAGGATGAGAGGACAAGAAGGACTTGTCAACATTAAAAAAATTCAAAATTTAATTTAGTACCTATGTGTAAATTTTGCTTTTGTTAACAAGTTACTAGAAACTTTATACTTTACTAGATAATTATGAATCGAGGCTCTCCAACCTGGTATGGAAGAGATGTTATGTCTTACTATGTAATTTTATTTTTATGTAAACAATTTGACCTGGTCAAATTACATAAAAATAAAAGTAAAATATCAAATCTCTTTGCACTCTAAACTAAGTTTGCACCTCAAGAAATCTTCTTCACACATCCTGAGTTAAAAATGGATCTAGGCTAGTATAAAAAAATATTCCAAATATTAACTATTATAATATGCTTGAGATCCAAACTCTCCACTTTCATGACTCTAGAATTTTTAATATACATATAAAATATTACTCTATAATTTGCTAAAAGTATTGTTATTATTGATAAATTTAAGATATAAAGTTGCTTCTTATTATTGAAAAATTTAAGATGTGATAAATCTTCTTCTTCGTAAGCATAATTGGGCTTTGGTATGGTAGGTATAAATTGATTTTTTTTATGAGGAATGCATCCCATTTAAGACCTATCAAACCTAGTCAACATGGGCGAGGCGATGCAGGTGGAAAAATGATGGATCAACGTTTGGACACACTTTGTTCATAGGTAGGTCTTGTTTAGGTGTTGTTAAAAATCAAACCATTTCTCTGTTGTTTTTTTTCTCACACTAAAAATGAATTATATGGGCAAGAGTTTCTATGTTGGATCTTCGGTGTCATGATCCTCTCTATAACTGAAGCTACTACAATGATTTATAGGGTTTTTTCATCATTTCTTTTATAAGGTGAAAATAACAGAGAATTATTTGGATTTGAAATAGGGGTATAAACCGACCTCATGGGTGCACTTTCTTTGTGAGGTGAAAAACGAGAAAAATGGAGGATGTTGGAAATGTAGGGTTTCCAGAGTGGCTAAGACCCCCTACTTCAAAATCTGAAACTTTGTTGTTAATGAGTTTTAATGGCCATCAATTAGAGAATTGTATGGGGGCATATTTACTTACGAGGTGAGAAATTGCTTAGGATATTTTATGCATTAAGCAAGGTGACCATGGAGGTGAATGTGAATGTGAATTTATTTCCCTCCAATTGAGGGTGCAATTAGAGGGTTTGATTCCTTATGACTATTATTCAGATGATGAGTGCTTGGTATTAATCCCGACCAGGCAAGCTTCTGACATTTTCAAGCGCTTGGCACATTCAAAGTTTGACAAAATTCCCAGTCCTAGTACAACCATATAGAGCAAGTGCAGGGAATGGATGTCACCATCAGAAACTACTACAAAACAAAGACCTTCATCCGTAGCCAAATCTCAAATCACCAAATAGAACAACACCACTTTTCATACAAGATCATGTTATACATTTTTGGATCATATTAATATTTTGTTTTTCCACTATAGTGAAAATTTTGAAAGAATAATTTTAGAGTTTGAAAGAACTATTAGAGATTGAAGTAGTAAGGAAGTTATGAAATTTTGGGTAGTTGACAATTTTATAACTGCCTTTTGAAATTTTGTATAAATATTTTTTAGAAAGAGAAATGAGGGTTATGAGTTCTAGACCTCAGAAGAAGAAAACACTTGTATCTTTTCATCTTTATATGGAATACAATGAATAATTTTGAAGTGATTCCAAACACCTCTTGAGTACAAATGTATTTTCTCTTTGTTTCATTTAATGTTTTCTTCATAGTAAAGAGTAAAGAGTAATGAAGTTGTTGGTCTTTAATATTATAGTTCTGAAAACCAGTTCTCTGTAATTTAAAGTTAAAATTCCTTAATGATGCACTCCTCTTTCCTATTATGTTAATTAGATTTTCTTCTAAAGTTGAAAACATAGATTTTGCATTAAGAAGCCTATGTTGGAGACTTTCCACTACCTTTTTGTTTCTTCTTTCATTTAAGTTGTAACCAACATGAAAAGGCCACTTCAGACAAAGTGTTTTTTTCCATTAAAGATTAAGAATAATTTCCTTTAAAAATAATCTCTGGTGTTTGAACAATGGGACAACCAAACCATATTTTCATTATTTTTAATAAATGTCTGGGGCACTGACCTCTCCTCTGTCAGAGGGTGTCTTCCAAGGTACAACATTTTTGGCGCCGTTTTTGGCGAATGAAGTCATGAAGCTATTTTTACCTGGGTTTTCTAATTTGATCATTTCTTTTTCTAGTGAAAAAAGAAATTGCTTAGGATGAAATTCTCACAAATAATTCAGTCTTGGCTCTAAAAAGACTCCATAGAGGTCTGATTCCCCACAGCAGAAAGCTCCAATCCTCTATGACCTAGAAAAATTAATTTCCCAAAGAGTTTGGAAGCCTAAATATGCAGTTGCTCCAAAACCTACTATGTCTGCACTTGGTTCAAGTTCTACTTCAAAATTCATCAATACTTCACATTCAAAGCCAATTATGAAAAATCTTGATTTTTCTCAAGAAAGTTTGTCTTGTTTTCAAACTACTTTTTTTGAACCTACATTAGAAGGAGAATCATTTGAGTCAGTTTATTTCTCTTTTCCAGAAATTGAAGAAATCAATCTATTTCAGTTATCAATCAGCCCATTCCTATTTCTATTATTCCACCTCAGTCATTTTTGTTTCAAGCAGGAAGTTCCTACATTCCACTTTCTAATTTAAATATGGCTTTCCCAAAATTCCTTCTGAACAAATATGCACCTTTGAATCTAGATCAACCAATGAATGCAATTCCCCAAGATTATTTGAAATTTATTGCCATATTTACAGGGGAGGGCGAAGTAACAACAGAGAAGCATATTGCTTCATTCTGTGCATTTGCTGAGAAGGTGAATGTTGAATATCTGGATGTTGTAATGAGATTGTTTATTCGGTCATTAGATTGGGAGGAAAGGAAGTGGTTTAAAACTCTTCCTACCTATTCTATTAATTCTTGGGAAGAGTTAGAAAAAAATTTCACACAAAGATGGGGTGAAAAGAAAGATCATGGATATTTCTTAGCTGAATTCAATGCAATAAGGAGAAAACTTGAAGAGGAAGTGAATGAATTCATTAAGAAATTTAATAAAATGTATAATAGTTTTCAAGAATAAATTAAACCACCTCCTACAGGAGAAAAAGTAGTATTTGCAGGGGCATTTGACTCTGTTTGGTTTCAGTTTAAGGGAGAGGAGATCTCCTACATTGGACCAAATACAGACTGATGATTTGAATTTAAATAGGAATGAAACATATTACAAATATAACCATAAATATAGAGATGCAGTGCAAATAACACTTCATGTCATTAATATTAGATACTGAAATATGCTTACAAATAGAGTGGAAATAAGGCTAGCTCGGGCGATGGTAGCTTATCTCTAACAAGAGATCTGGCGGCTACATGCCTTTGAACTGTGTTACAATTAGGCTTGAGGACCTAATTATTATTGAGAAACAATGGAAAACTGCAAACATCCTATTAGCGTCCTATAATAATAGGATTCATAATTTTGAAATGACTATGATTAGTCTTGTAATATTGTACATACTTTTGCTTTCTATAAAATGTTTTCCCATATTAAAAATAAAAAATGTAAAGAGGGCGAAGTCCTAAAAGAATAATCAAAGGACCAAAAGAAAGAAAAAGATCAAAAAGATATAAAATATGAACCCCAAAAAGAGATAAGAATAGATCATGAAAGTGTGTAAATTCAAATGCCAGTCCTTTTAACTTTACTTTGCAAAATAATATTGTTTGTAGCTTGTCAAAAATGCCACAATCCATGATGGTCAAATAGTTTAATCTTGATTCATTCATGCTTTAAATTTCATGTTGATAGATATAGAATAAAGATCTAGCCAAATTGTTTAATCTTGGTAGATCAATAGTTAGGTAGAGAATAATAATGAACTCATTAGTTTAATTTAAGCCATTGGAAGTTATAAGGTTAGAATTAGATAGTTTGCTTATCAAAGAAAAATAAATAAAGGGTCAGCAAGCTCAAATGCACCCAATGAATGAAGAGAAAATGCTAGGGTAAATAAAGGGTAGGTAGAAGAAGTTTTGGAAATATACAACATTGCCAGCTCAAATGCACCTTCATCATGCTTAATCCTATGTTTTATGTGTAGGAGAAATCATCAAAGGCGAAGGACATTCACTAAAGCTTATTCAGAAATTTCCCCTCATTTCACTAAAAGCTTTATTAATTTTCCCTTTCTACATTATCCCTTCATTACCTTTCTTTCCCTAATATTTTTTCCCCTTCTTAATTTCTAAGTACCATTTCCTTTCATTTCCCCTTGCAAAAATATCCCCTCCCCTTCATTTCACTTTCCCCCTTATTTCATCCCATTTCCCCATCCCAAAACCCCTTTTCCCTAGTGTGAAAACCATTCCCATCACAAATAATGCCCTCCCCTTTAGTATTTTCCATTTTGCCTTAAAAACCCACTAAAACCCCTTTATCCTAAGTTATTCCCTAACCTATAGTCCCATTTTATGTATTTAACCCCCCACGATATAATTCCCTGACCCTCACTAAACCTTTGAATGTATTAAACCTGCCAAATTATTTATCCCCAGGCCCCGCCAACCACATCCCAACTTAGCCCTCACAACTTCGTCGTGCAATAGCCCTTTGATCAAACACTCCCCGATCTGACGAGACATATCCATATCGCATGCTTCCATCGTCTGACAATTAAAATCCCAAAATAACGCAAGATTTGCAGTATTGGATGATCACTGTTTCGCTACGTGGTAGCACCACGTTGTATCACGTGCTCTCGAAAAATACTGCCCTCCACCCAAAATCAGTGCGATATTGCATAAAACCACCTCCTCACGAAAAATCTAACCACCCACTATTTATTTGTTAATCCCGCGCCCAAATTTAACCACTGTTGGTTAAAAACCAAAAAAGCTCCCTTTTTACTCTTTTCACTCATTTTCATTGCAAATACCTCTGTTAACGAATTCCAACACCCATGAACCCTGCTCAACAGTTTTCTACCCATTTGCAATCTGAAGACCATGCCGAATCCAAATTAAAGCAGCACATAGACAATTGAAGCCTCAGAAACCTCTACTGCTACCACAAAACCCTGTCTGCACACTTAATCGTCATTTTTCCAGGTATTCTTGAAAGAACCAGAATGGCCCTATAATTAAACTCTACAAAATTGTTTATATAAGGTTAATTAACTGTATCAATTAAAAAACCTTGCCAAACTGAAGAAACCCATTGTGCATCTGAAGAAACCCTTTCCTCTAGACTATATTCACCCTTCCCACTATTCAGGAGCTTTTAACCCTATTCCTAAAGCGAGATAAAGAATAATTCAAATAGAAATAAACCAAATTATGGCTTCCCAGAGAATTCTAAATGATAAACCCCTACAAACCCCTCACCTAG
The DNA here is from genome assembly GCA_000404065.3 of Pinus taeda. Lineage (NCBI taxonomy): Eukaryota > Viridiplantae > Streptophyta > Pinopsida > Pinales > Pinaceae > Pinus > Pinus taeda. The sequence continues at coordinate 65,605 of APFE030175638.1, forward strand.
ACATTGACCACCTCCCGTTGGCCAACAAATATTTCCAAATTAAAGACACATCCACCTCTAGCCATCTATTAAAACCTCACTGCTGGAGTAAAGATCAATTCCTTAACCAAAATGATGACATTCACCTATGGGAATCAAATTTTCCCAAATACTTGTTCCCACAAGTATACCTGTTCCCAGAAATTATCCATTTATGTCAAGCTTGTTATATCCCAAGTCAAAGAGCTATAGTCTCTCCTGACCAATAGATTTTATTCACCATTACTGCAGAGTCAATAAATCAAATGTTGTAGGTCTAGCCAAGCCCAAATGAAACCCCATTTTCCATTAAAAACCTACTTGAACTTTACATAAAGCTAGACCTTCCCAAGAGGGCTCGAATCTTTTATATTTTCATCCTATAAGAGTCTCACACTGCTACAAAACTCTGCCACCATTTTCTCTGAGAGGGAAAGACAAATTGTAACCATGTGGTCTTGTATCCTTGGGTATACTACTGATGAATTTGTAGATGAACCTGTGCTTGCTTTCCTCTCTATTTTCTACCTAGGCAAGCCTCCAACTGCAATTTTCAATTTTGCCCAATTCTTGGTAGACAGAATCCATGATCAATTGATCAGACTACCAACTAAAAGAGTATTCAAATACTCTTCAGTATTGTTCCACATGTTCCTATATTTTCAGTCTGACAAGTTTCCAGTTAGCATCCAAAAATTGGACACTAAGGGCCAACAAAAACTTGTCATCTTCTGGACACCATTGATCCAAAAATATTCCACTATTTTTAGTTATAAAGAGTTCATTAATTCCTTTGTTCATTCAATTGTAAATATGCTAACCAGTAGCAATCAACCAAGGATTAGTGATGAGGTAAAAAGAGTTTTGCAGTTGTCTAAAATTAGTAGAGTAGGAGACTGGTATCTATACCAGGACCACACTGAAATTAGGATATATGGATACCAGCTCACTCCCTACAAGCTACCTAGATATATCCCCATGAGAATAAATTTTGCATTAGAATATTTCAGGCAAATTATAAACTCAGATGATGTCAATTTTCTGTCAGCTAGGAAGAAAACACAGTTCAAGATCAAAAACCAACTGGGCCTTTTTATTTGTAATAATAGGTAATCTGGACAAGAAGCAAAGAAAATTTTACAGCAAATGAAGTTCAGTAGCAGTGTCATGTGGTAGTATGACCCTAATGGAGTCATAAACAAATTAAGGCTCAAATTCAAATTAATCCCTTTTATGCATGGCTCTAGGCTAGACACTGAAAAATATGCCAACCAGTCAGAGTTGTTGGAAAATAGCTTAATAGATGTGGAAAAGAAGATAGATACTAGTTCCTTTCTGCAGATTCCAACCCTATAGGAACAAATGGGTATTATTTCCATTCTATAGACTCCAAACATGCAGGATAGAAATGTAAAAAGAACCAGGGAAGAAGGTTCTAGCTCTAAAATGGATACTACAGATGACAGGTTTGAAACCATGTACAGGAAGAAACCCAAGACTAATCTTGTAAATGAGCAAGAAGAGACCATTGAGACAGTTGAAAGAATTGATACTGAAACGGTGGTTAAAAAGAATATAACTTCACTAGTTTAAGAGGAAACTCATCAACCTTCCACCTCAAATACTCAAATTATTGAAAAACAACTTAGTATTGAATTCTCTTCACCCAGCAAACCAGTGGATAAAGAGAAAGATATAAAAGAGAAGTACAAAGAAATCAAGTTGAGGAATGAGGCATTGGAGGTTGAAACATATGCGAAATACTTCAAAAAGACTCGTAGCAATCAAAAGAGGTTGATGCTAGCTTTTGACATTAAAATTGGTAAAATGAAAATGACCTTTTTGCAGTCTACAATCCAGCAACCTAAAACATCAGCAGATTATAGGAAGACAAAATTTGAAGTTTTGGCTAGGGATGTTCACCCTATTGATCAAATTGAATTTCATAAGCAGGCAGATGCAATGATTTACTTGACAATGACTAACAAAGAAATAACTGTGAAGAAACCTCAAAGTTCTTTAGACAACATCACAACATAGTTTAAGCTAGAAAAGGCATCCTCACAGGCCAAGGACAACATAATCAAGTCACTGGAGGACTTGGTGATTGAGATTGGAAATAATCCAAATGACATTAAGGCAGTAGAAAATCTCATAAAGAAGAAAAATTAAGACATTTTTTCTTTGAAGAAACAACTGAAGTTACCTCCTTTTGAACATCCACAGACCAAGGAGGTCCTAGAGAGACAAACACAGTAGCATGAAAAGATGGATCTCATTCTTCAACTAAATGCTCCATTGAAAGAAATGGAGAATGAATTGGACAATTTAATATAGCTGAAAAAGGCCAGCATTGAGACAGCTACTACCACTGCTATCCCTACAGTCACTACAACAGTTCCTTCCACTTTGGTAGCTTCATTAGCCCCAACAGATCTAGTAGATATAACACTTCCAATTGCATCAGCAACTACATCAGCAACATGTTCAACAACAACAGTAGCTCATCCAAGTGATGATGTAAGTAAATTGGTCAAAGCCATGGAGTACATGTCCATTCATACCACTGAAATAAATAGACTTAAAGAATAGATAAAAATTCTAGAGGATGAGAAGAAACTAGCTCAAATCATGCATAATAATGAAGTAAAGAAGTCAAACAAATTGAGTGAGAGTATAAATAACTTAGAAAAGGAATTAACATTAAAGGAGCCACTTGCCCAAGCAAAAGAGTAGCTATGGGCCAATATCATTGACTCTGTCAATGATATTTAGCCATCTATACAAGTTATCTTTGAACAAAATGATTTAGTCAAAGAGGCCGGTGAAGTAATTCAAAGCGTTGAGACCGAACTTGGAAATATGCCAGAAGAAGCCTCAAGAATAATCTAATTCCTTAACTAAAAGAATAAATATGAATTGCAGGAACTTGGCATAGCTGACAGAACTAGCACTATATTAGAGGTGAAGAAGGTAATCACCAAAAGGAACTTGATGATGTAGCTTGAGGAAAAATGCCAAACCATGGAGCTAGCTATAGGCAGGTTCATGGTCAAATTTGATACCTTGAGGTAGAAAGGTTTTCCTAATCCATTGGTAATAAATGATAGGTTAATGCCACATGAAGACTATGACAAGAGAATCAGAGAAGTGGCAAAGGAGCAAGCCAATAGTTCCTCTATAAAAGTAATGCCTACAGGAAATGTTCTTTACTAGAATTTTGAGAACCTATTTTACCTCCAGCATGAGGTAAAACATCTTTTTTGTAAAAAACCCCACATTTGCAAAATACACAGAAGTTGATGAAGTCTACAGGAGAATGGTAAATATTAAATTACCAAATACAGAGACGGGAAAAATTAAATGATTTACTGTGAAAATGCAAGGTAAACAGTGGATACATAGCAGTGAAAGAAAAGTAGTAGATCAACTAAGTCAAAGAGTATCAGATGAAAGAGTATCAGTCAAAAGGAAAATTAAAAGAAAAGTCAGCGTGGAAGACAAACAGTAAAGGAGAAAAAACAGCAAAATATCTGACAGTAGAGCCAAATAAACAGGGATAGCTTGCAATAGTTACATATCTTTCTCTATCTTCTTGCATGAAGATTTTTCTTCCTCCTTGAATAATTCCTAAAATAGTTTGGGATATTTTGTAATAAATTTTTGTATAAATAATTCGTAATTCGAAGTATAGAGGGTGGATTGCTAAACATTTCTATAGTTGTATTGATCTCAAACCTAAGGGTTCATTGTACCATTTTTCAAAGTCCGCAGATTGGACTGAGTAATAAAGGCATTGCATTACAGGATTCATGTGTTGGGCCACTTCAATGAATTATTTTTTGTTTGTCAAATTTTTATCTTCTTAAGCGTTTCACATACTTCCATGTTATATAAATTGAATGAAATAAATGGAATATTATTACAGAATTTGTTTAAGTACACTTTGTCTTGAACAATTATTCATTTTAATGTTTTCTTCTGATATCCAGAGTAGGGAATCCTTCATTGCTCCCTAGTTTAGATTAACCTCTATCATTTCCCTCATTATCCAGTTTGAGGAATCCTTAACTGCTCCTTGACCCCGATTGAAAACCACTTCACCATCCAGATTGAAAGATCTGAATTTACTCAGCTACCTTTCCCTATAAACACTATCTTTAGAACTTGATTTAGTCTTGTTTTCTTAACACTTGACCCCATAGCCCAATGGTAAAATACATCCCTCTATCCATCTAAGTTAGTGATTCCACCACCAAACCAAAATCAAAACCCAATCAAGCTTAAAACAACTAGCCTAAGATAAATTAACTGAACAAAGTTAAATCATAAAGAGAGAGCCCTCTCTGAGCATTAGGAAGGCTAGATCTTGATCTCAAAAGTAGGTTTTTGGTTACCTCTAATATTTCTTTTGACACAAGATAACAACCCCAGGGAAATTTTAGAGTGATAACATAGTGGCGACCATACTGGGGAAAGTACTCAATTTAATAAACCTTAAAGAAATCTTAAATCTCATCTCTACACCTTAAGATCATTTTAGGGTTGTTAAAAAGTTTTTCTTAAAAAATTAAAATTTTGGCTTCCAAAAGAACACATTATACCAAGGCACATCCAGATCCAAACCCTGCTATAATTGTTGATGATCCTAACAGAATTATGAGAAAACCAAAAAAGATAGAAACTCAAGGAAGTAGTAGTCAGTTAATTAAAGCAAATTCACTTCCTAAAGAATTATCAAGTTTATAGGATATTCAATTTGATTTATCATTTGAGCTTTCTTTGTTTCATACCAAATCTGAAAATTCAATTCATGATACTATAATAGACCCAAATTTTATTCAATTTATTGAATCAAAGAAGGTTCGTATACATCCTGATTTAGATCAACATGTTCTGGATACTTTTGACAAACTAGAAGCTTTAACCTCAACTTTGATAAGGCATATAGACGAAGCCTATCTTCAACAATCAGTTGAATTAGCTGCCCTAACTACTGTTACCCCTGAAATTTCTGCGGAGTCTTCAAAAACTGTAAATAGAGCTTCATTTACTACCACCTCACCTATAACATCCACCACAGTTCATTCCCCAAAACCATTCATACCTCAACTTCCTCTCCAATCGAACATCTCAAGTTCATATATAGCCATTTCAAGTGCTTCTTCAAGCACCACTACTTTACCCCCCAGTCAAACCAAAGCCTTAGCCATGGTAGATAGATATGCACCTTTGGTCTTACTAGCACAATTACATGCCATGCCCCAAGACTACCAGAGTAAAATCTTTCTGTTTGATGCTAGTAATCAGTATATTGCCCAACACCATTTGAATAAAATGACTGATTATTTTGAGTTACATGAGATTGATGAGTCTGATGTAGAAATGAGATTATTTGCCCAAACACTAGTAGGATATTTCAAAAAATGGTTTAAATGTTTACCTGCTAATCCTATTACTGATCTAGCTGTGTTCCATAGATTGTTTATAAATAGATGGGAAAGAAATAAAAACCCTTTACAAATATTGTCTAAATATGAAAACATTAGAAGAGCTCGAAATGAATCTGTTAAGGATTATTTTACTAGGTTTAATAGTATCTATAATGCAATCCCTGCAAATATCAAACCTCCACCAGACTTGGCACTAATAGATTTTTTTTTATGGTTTTGAAACTGATATGTCTTACCAATTAAGAGAAAGAAACCCTGAAACATTGGAACAGATGCAAAGTAATGTTGTTAGTGTAGAAGCCAATCTATTAGCTAAGAGAGATAGGATGAGAAATGAGAAAAGAGTTACCATTAAAGAGGAACCATCCACTTCATATGGTAAGATAGATAGTTTAGCTAAAAGTTTGGAAAGGATAATGGATAGATTAGAAAATATGGAAAGAAAATCTCAGTGGGAAAATCAACAAGGACCCCAAATTAGAAACCCCAACTTTAGGAAAATCCTAATACTAGAAAAACAAGAGATGTTATACCCAATCAACAGATTAGACCACATTTCCAGGAAACGTATGCTGAAGGTTCACAAAACCTTGAAGAAGAGGAAGACACCCAGATAAACCTATTGGGGATTAAAAATGAAGATGTTGTTTTTCTTACTCAGGAAGAATAGGAACTGTACATGTTACAACAATTACAAATAGAATCTGGAGAGTCCTTTGACTACAAACAAGGCTATGAATATGCTATCTATGAAGTTCACAAACAGTATAGCCTTAGAAGCAAAAAAAAGACAGAAGTTCCCACTAAGAAATCAGTCCAAACCCAAACTAAAAAAATAGTAGAAGCTCATGTGACCAAAGTTCTACGAATTCTCCCTAGAGGAACTCAGGAAACTTCCAACCCAAAAATTGTAGACATAACTTCAGCTGAAACTCAAACTGAAACTGTTGCTCAAACTATTCCAAATAAGAAAATTCAGAACAAAATTGTTGGTACACTAATTGAGTTACCAAGTGTTGATAAAGAAGACAAAAGTACACAGACCACAATTGCTAAGGAAGAACGCACTCAATTAGGAAAAACTTCATTGTCATTCAACATTAAGACTGAGATAGAAAAATTGAAAATATCAGTTCCTTTGTCAGAGCTAGTGAAAAATGAATCATACAAAGCACAAATCACTGAAACACTAAACATAGGTGAAGGCGAAGATGCTGCAAACCTAAATGATGATCAACCTAAGTTATTATTTGGTCTAGAAGTAAATGGCAAACATCAACAAGGGGGTATCCCTTCATTTTACATTAGCTTAAATGTTCATGATAAAATCTTAGATAATGCTATGTTAGATTCAGAGGCATCCCATAATCTAGTGCCTAAAGCAATCATGGAAAGATTAAACTTAGATATCACCAGACTCCATAAGCACCTGTTTTCCTTTGATTCTAGTAAAGTCAAATGCCTTGGCCTGATTAAATATTTGTGTGTAACTCTAGTCCAGTGCCCAACGAAGATTATTGTAATGGACATAGTAGTTGCTAATATCCCACCCAAGTATGGAATGTTATTATCTCACTCATGGGGAGAAAAATTGAAGGGATCTCTACAATTAGACATGTAATATGCTACCATCTCTATATTTGGTTAGCAACGAGAGATTTACAGAGAAAACTTGATGAAATACATGGTAAGTAGTGCAAAAAAACCACATAATTACCCTATATACTCCATGCATTCTGATATGGACTCATTTATCTTGTATAATTTAGACAATGGAAAAAATGAAATCACAGTTGTAGAAGAAAAATACAAAGCACCTGATAGTGAAAAAATAACACATGAGTCTCTATGGCATTTAGATTTTGATGGCTTTGTAAATAGGTTAGGAGCAGGTGTAGGAGTTTGGATTCATAACATGGAAAACAATCATTCTGAAGGTCATGCCTTTAGATTAAACTTTAAATGCACAAACAACATGGCGGAGTGTGAAGATTTAATCTTAGGAGTGAAAATTGTAAGAAAACTTGAAGCCAAGAGAGTTTCTATCATGGGAGACTTGGAATTTATCATAAAACAAATTAAAGGAGAGTATTCTGTGAATAATGCTAGACAGCCAATACAAAGAAACTGTTCTAGATCTGATTAAGGAACTTCTTGAAACTGATTTTGCTACTATTCCTAAGAAATAGAACATGCAAGCTCACAATTTAGCTACTTTTGCTAGCACTTGCAGATTACCTTTTTAACCCAACCACGAGTACACTACAGAAGTAAGACACAAACCTATTATACCTGATAATTTGAAATATTGGCATATTTTTTCACAAGATTCTCAAATCTATGATTTCATGAATGCTGAGGGAGAATTCTAAAATTATAACATAGATAGTGATTGTACATTAGATAACATCATAAATAGTGAGATAGATATAAATGCTTTAGATGTAGATAAACCCACTAAATTCACTAAAGTAGAAATAGATAACTTATAAAAAGTAGAAATAGAAGAAATAACCAATGATGATTTTGAGATTTTAAACCTTAAAAATAACGTTTTACCTAAGGGATTAGTCCGATTAGAAGATTTGATTGATTCAAATGGTGTAGCTAGAAAACCTAAAATGGAGCCTTTAAGATTAGACATAGAAGATTGTAAGATAGGAATAGAAGAAAAACCTAAGCTTATTAAAATATCCAAAGCATTACCTCCAGCTGAAAAGCTGAAATATGTAAGCCTGTTTAAAGAATTTCAAGATGTCTTTGCCTGGAGTTATGAAGACCTCAAATCTTATGACACCAGCATTATCTAACATAAAATACCTATCAAAGAAGATCATAAACCTTTCAAACAAAATCTTAGGAGAATTAATCCAGTTCTTATGCCATTAATTGAAAAAGAAGTAAAAAGGATGTACGATGCACAAATCATAGCAACAATTAGATATTCAGATTGGGTCACCACAAGAAAGAAAACAAGGGAAATGAGACTCTGTGTTGATTTCAGAAACTTGAACAAAGTATCACTAAAGGATAACTATCCCCTCCATAAAATGGACCATATTTTACAGAGGGTGGTAGGATCATCTAGAATCTTATTACTTGATGGGTTTTCTGGATACAACCAAATTTTAGTTCAACCAGAGGATCATGCAAAGACTGCATTTACCACTCCCTGGGGGACTTTCATGTATTTGAAAATTCCTTTTGGATCGATGAATGTAGGGGCTACTTTTTAAAGAGCTACAGACATAGATTTTGCAAAAGAAATACATGAATTTTTAGTTGCTTACCAAGATGATATCACAGTGTTTTCCAAATCAGATAATGAACATATAGATCATTTGAGAAGATTTCTTTTTAAATGTAAATTTTTTTTCATATCCTTAAATCCTAAAAACTCACTTTTTGGACTAGAAGAAGGTAAACTATTAGGACACATAATTTCAAAATAGGGCATTAGAATAGATCTAGCTAGAATAGAGGCAATCCTAAACATCAGTCATCCTAGGAACATTAAAGAATTGCAATCATTCTCAACTAAAATAAATTTACTTAGAAGATTCATTTCTAACTTAGCAGAGCTAATTAGAGAATTGAATAACATGTTAAAGAAAGATTCAACACTTAAGTGGACAATAGAGGCTAAGCAGTCTTTTGAGGTAATCAAAGAAGCCCTTGCTAAAACACCTGTCCTCATAAGTCCTGATTTCAAAAAAGATTTTATAATTTTTTCTTTTGCTTGAGAACATACTATTGTAATGGTCTTGTTGCAAAAGAATGATCAAGGTTATGAGCATCCTATGCATTTTTAAGAAAATATTTGAGAGATGCTACACTAAAGTACAATATAATGGAACAACAAGAACTTTCTTTAGTAAAGGCTATTAAAGATTTCATAGTGTACATTTTATACTCACACATCATTGCATATGTTCAATATTTAGTAGTAAAGGACATTTTAACACAAAATGGACCTGAAGGGAAGAGAGGCAAATGGATTGCCACTACTTTGGAATATGACATTGAAATAAAGCCTACAAAACTTATCAAAGGCCAAGGTTTAGCTAAACTCAAGGCTGAATCGAACTATCAGGCCTTAGATATAAATTTCATTGGTGCCCTAGATGATCAGGAAGAGATGGAAACTCCACAGATCAGTGAAGCTTTCATAGATTCACCCTGGTATGCAAATATCATATTTGTTTTACTAAATTTACAAGCTCCTCATGGTTTATCTAGAACTAAAGGTAGATTCTTGAAAATGAAATCAATGAAATATTTTATCATAGACAATGCTTTATTTTTGAAAGATAATGGGTGCATTTTGTTGAATTGTTTATTAAAATATGAAGCCAACAAAGTTATGAAAAAATTTCATGCAGGAGACTTTGGAGGACACCTATATTAGAAAAAAACTACTGATAAGATTTTAAGGGCGTGTTTTTACTCACCCACCCCTTTTTGCAAATGTCAAGAAATATGTGACCTCCTTTCACAAGTGCCAAATATTTGAAGGCAAAAAGAAACTTTTACCATTACCTCTCAAACCCATCTCCACAGAAATGCCTTTTCAACAATGGGGTTTGGACTTCATTGGGGAAATTCACCCATCCCCCTCAGCAAGCATAAATGGATTTTGACAACCACTGACTACTTTACTAAATGGATAGAAGCCATCCCTTCTAGACAAGCTACAGACTCTATCATCATTTCATTCCTTAAGAACAACATCCTTTCTAGGTTTGGATGCCCACAAAAGATCATTACTGATAAGGCAACTGTTTTCAAATCCAAGGAAATGGTAGACTTTTGTAACAGATCTCACATTACCCTTGGCCATTCCACTACCTATTACCCTCAAGGTAATGGAATTGTAGAATCATCAAACAAAAGCCTCGTTACTATCATCAAGAAACTGTTAGAAGACAATAAGAAGACCTGGAACAAAAAGTTGGTTAATGTCTTCTGGGTAGATAGACTAACTACCAAAATGTCCATTGGTACATCTCCTTATCAACTAGTATATGGAATGGATGTTTTTTTTCCATCCTCTTTAGGAGTACCAGTGATGAAAATGATTCAAGTGTTGCAAGTAGAACCAAATCATATCTCAAGGAGGATAAATCAGAAAATACATTTGCAACAAACCAGGGAATAAGTCTATGTCAAATCCTAAGTGATCCAAGATAAAATCAAAAATATTTTTGATAAGAGAACCAAAGCTAATGATTTTTACATAGGTGATAAAGTACTCAAATGGGATTACAAAAGAGAAGAAAAGGGTAAACATGGTAAATATGATTTCATATGGCAAGGCCCTTATATCATCTATGGTTACAGAGGTAACGATGCATTTTTCTTAAGGAAATTAGATGGAACAGATCTACCAGGTGGACCAGTCAATGGTAGAATGCTGAATCATTACTTGTCCTTAGATTAACATTAGTTCATTTGTTTACTTTACTCATTGTACATAACATTGCAAAGTTTAGATTGGATTAGATGATTATCTTTTGAGGTTGAGGCCCGAAGAGAAGGCCCTAAGCTTTGAAAGGTGTAGAATCATATGTATGAATAAAGCAGATAACAGAGAAGCAATTAAAAGGCAACCACAATCAAACTTTCAAAGGCTATTGATCTTAAAGTTCTTGACATTTCACCAAGAAATGCCATCCCCATGTGGAGCCATTGTTAGGGTCCTATAATAATAGGATTCATAATTTTGAATTGACTATGATTAGTCATGTAATATTGTACATCCTTTTTCTTTTTGCAAAATGTTTTCCCATATTAAAAATAAATAAAAAAGTAAAGAGGGTGAAGTCCTAAAAGAATAATCAAAGGATAAAAAGAAAGAAAAAGATAAAAAAGATATAAAATATGAACCCCAAAAAGAGATAAGAATAGATCATGAAAGTGTGAAAATTCAAATGCCACTCCATTTTACTTTACTTTGCAAAATAATTTTGTGTGCAACTTGTCAAAAATGCCACAATACATGATGGTCAAATAGTTTAATCTTGATTCATTCATGCTTTGAATTTCATTTTGATAGATAAAGAATAAAGATATAGCCAAACTGTTTAATCTTGGAAGATCAGTAGTTAGGTAGAGAATAATAATGAGCTCATCAGTTTAATCTGAGCCATTGAAAGTTATAAGGTTAGAATTAGATAGCTTTCTTATCAAAGAAAAATAATTAAAGGGTCAACGAGCTCAAATGCACCCAATGAATGAAGAGAAAATGCTAGGGTTGATAAACGGTAGGCAGAAGAAGTTTTGGAAATATACAAGGTTGCTAGCTCAAATGAACCTTCATCATGCTTAATCCTATGTTTTATTTGCAAGAGAAATTATCAAAGGCAAAGGACATTCACTAAAGCTTATTCACTAATTTCCCCTCATTTCACTAAACCCTTTATTAATTTTTCCCTTCTACATTATCCCTTCATTGCCTTTATTTCCCTAATGTTTTTTCCCCTTCTTAATTTCTAAGCACCATTTCCTTTCATTTCCCCTTGTAAAAATATCCCCTCCCCTTCATTTCACTTTCCCCCTTATTTCATCCCATCTCCCCATCCCAAAACCCCTTTTCCCTAGTGTGAAAACCATTCCCATCACAAATAATACCCTCCCCTTTAGTAATTTCCCTTTCTTCCTTAAAAACCCACTAAAACCCCTTTATCATAAGTTATTCCCTAACCTATATTCTTGTTTTATTTATTTAACCCTGCACGATATAATTCCCTGAACCTCACTAAACCTTTAAATGTATTAAATCCATCGCATTATTTATCCCTGGGCCCCGCCAACCACTTCCCAACTTCACCCTCGCAACTCCATCACACGATAGCCCTTTGATCAAACACTCCCCGATCTGATGTGCGATATCCATATTATGCGCTCCCATCGTCCGACAGTTAAAATCCAAAAAGCACGTGAGATTCGTGGTTTTGGCTGATCACTCTTTCACTACATGGTAGCGCCACGTTGTATCGCATTCTCTCGAAAAATATCGCCCTCCACCCAAAAGCGGTGCGATATTGCATAAAACCACCTCCCTGCGTAAAATCAAACCACCCACTATTCATTTATTAATCCCATGCCCAAATTTAACCACTGGTGGTTAAAAACCAAAAAAGCCCCCTTTTTACTCTTTTCACTCATTTTCATTACAAATACCTTTGTTAACCAACTCCAACACCCAGGAACCTTGCTCAACTGTTTTCTACCCATTTACAACTTGAAGACCTTGCCGACTCCAAATTGAAGCAGCACATAGACAATTGAAACCTCGAAAACCTCTGCTGCTACCATAGAACCCTATCTGCACACTTAATCATCCTTTTTCCAGGTATTCTTGAAAGAACTAGAATGACGTTGTAATTAAGCTCTCCACAACTGTTTATATAAGATAATTAACTGAATTAATTAAAAAACCTTGCCAAATTGAAGAAACCCATTATGCATCCGAAGAAACCCTTTATTGTAGACTATATTTAGCCTTCCCACTATTTCAGAGCTTTTAACCCTATTCCTAAAGCCAGAAAAAGAATAATTCAAATAGAAATAAACCAAATTATGGCTTCCCAGAGCATTCTGAATGAGAAACTGCTACAAACCCTTCACCTAGACATTGACCACCTCCCATTGGCCGACAGATATTTTGAAATTAAAGACAAATCCACATCTAGCCATCTATTAAAACTTCACTGCTGGAGTGAAGATAAATTCCTTAACAAGAATGATGACATTCACCTATGGGAATAAAATTTGCCCAAATACTTGTTCCCACAGGTATACCTGTTCCTAGAAATTATCCATTTCTATCAAGCTTGTTATATCCCAAGACAAAGAGCCATATTCTCTCCTGACCAACAGATATTATTCACCATTACCACAGAGTCAATAAATCAAACGCTGCAGGTCTAGTCAAGCCCAAATGAAACCCCATTTTCCGTTGAAAATTTACTTGAACATTACATAAAGATGGACCTTCCCAAGAGGGCTCAAATCTTTTAGAATTTCATCCTAGAAGAGTCTCATACTCCTACAGATAGTCCTCCATACTGTGCCACCATTTTCTCTGAGAGGAAAAGACAAATTGTAACCATGTTGTCTTGTATCCTTGGGTATACTACTGAAGAATTTGTAGATGAACCTGTACTTACTTTACTCTCTCGTTTTTTCCCAGGAAAGCCTCTAGCTGCAATTTTCAATTTTGCCCAGTTCTTAGGAGACAAAATCCATGATTAATTGATCAGACTTCCAACTGAAAGAGTATTTAAATACTCTTCAATATTGTTCCACATGTTCCTATATTTCCAGTCTGACAAGTTTCCACTCAGCATCCAAAAATTGGATACTAAAGGCCAACAAAGACCTGTCATCTTTTGGACACCATTGATCCAAAAATATTCCATTGTTTTTAGTTATAAAGAGTTCATTGGTACCATTGTTCATCCAATTGTAAATATGCTAACTAATCAACCAAGGATTAGTGATGAGGTAAAAAGATTTTGCAGTTGTCTAGCTAAAAACAGTAGAGTAGGAGACTGGTATCTATGCCAGGACCACACTGAAATTAGGATATATGGATGCCAACTCACTCGCTACAAGATGCATAGATATCTCCCCATGGGAATATTTGCATTAGGATATTTCAGGAAGATCATAAACTCAGATGATGTCAATTTTCTGTCAGCTAGGAAGAAAACACAGTTCAAGATCAAAAACCAACTGGGCCCTTTTATTTGTAATAATAGGGAAGCTGGAAAAGAAGTAGAGAAAAGTTTATAGCAAATGAAGTTTAGTAGCAGTTTCATGTGATAGTATGACCCTAATGGAGTCATAAACAAATTAAGGCTCAAATTCAAATTAAGCCCTTTTATGCATGACTCCAGGCTAAACATTGAAAAATATGCCAACCAGTTAGAGTGGTTAGAAAACAACTTAATAGATGTGGAAAAGCAGATAGATACTAGTTGCTTTCTGTAGATTCCAACCCTACAGGAACAAATGGGTATTAGTCCCATTCTACAGACTCCAACCATGCAGGACAAAAATGTAAAAAGAACCAAGGAAGAAGGTTCTAACTCTAAAATGGATACTACAGATGACAGGTTTGAAATCATGTACAGGAAGAAACCCAAGCCTAATCCTATAAATGAGCAAGAAGAGACCATTGAGATAGTTGAAATCATTGATATTGACACAGTGATTAAAAATAATACAGCTCCACGAGTTTCAGAGGAAACTCATGAACCTTCTACCTCAAATACTCAAATTATTGAAAAACAACTTAGTATTGAATTCTCTTCATCTAGCAAACCAATGGATAAAGAGAAAGATATAAAAGAGAAGTACAAAGAAATCAAGTTGAGGAATGTGGCATTGAAGGTTGAAACATATGCCCAATACTTGAAACAGACTCCTAGCAATGAAAAGAGGTTGATGTCAGCTTTTGACATTAAAACTGGTAAAATGCAAATGACCTTTTTGTTGCCTATAGTCTAGTAGCCTAAAACATCAGCAGATTATAGGAAGATAGAGTTTGAAGTTTTGGTCAACGATGTTCATCCTATTGATAAAATTGAATTTCATAAGCAGGCAGGTGAAATGATTTACTCGACAATGACTAACAAAGCAATAACTGTGAAGAAACTTCAAATTTCTTTAGACAACACCACAACACAATTTAAGCTAGAAAAGGCATCCTCATAGGCCAAGGATAATAGAATCAAGGCACTGAAGGACTTGGTGATTGATATTGGATATAATCCAAATGAAATTTAGGCAGCAAAAAAGCTCATAAAGAATAAAAATGAAGACATTGCTGCTTTGAAGAAACAACTGAAGTTGCCTCCTTCTAAACATCCATAGACAAAGGAGGTCCTAGAGAGTGAAACCCAACAAGATGAAATGATGGATCTCATTCTTCAACTAAATTTCAATTGAAGGAAATGGAGAATGAATTAGACAATTTAATACAGCTAAAACAGGCCAACATTGACACATCTATTGCCACTGCTATTCCTACAATCACTACAATAGTTCCTTCCACTTTGGCAGCTTCATTAGCACCAACAGCTCCAGCAGCTACAACACTTCCACCTGCATCAGCAACTACATCAGCAACAGGTTCAACAACAACAGTAGCTCATCCAAGTGATGAAGCAAGTAAACTAGTCAAAGCCATGGAGGACATGTCCATTCAGACCACTGAAATAAATAGACTTAAAGAGTAGATAAAAAGCTTAGAGGATGAGAAGAAAATGGCTCAATTCATGCATAAAAATGAAGTATAGAAGTCAAACAAGTTTATTAAGAGGATAAAGAACTTAGAAAAGGAATTAACATTAAAGGAGCGACTTGCCCAAGAAAAAGAGAAGCTATGGGCCAATATCATTGACTTTGTCAATGATATTTGGCCATCTATGCAAGTTATCTTTGAACAAAATGATTTAGTCAAAGAGGCTGGTGAAGCCATTCAAAGGGTTAAGATCGAACTTGGAAATATGCCAAAAGAAACCTCAAGAATAATCCAATTCCTTAACTCAAAGAATAAATATGAATTGCAAGAGCTTGGCATAACTGACAAAACTGGCACTATATAAGAGGTGAAGAAAGTAATCACCAAAAGGAACTTGATGATGTAGCTTGAGGACAAATGCCAAACCATGGAGCTAGCTATAGGCAGGTTCATGGTCAAATTTGATACTTTGAGGCAGAAAGGTCTACCTAATCCATTGGTAATAAATGACAGGTTAGTGCCACATGAAGTCTATGACAAGAGAATCATCGAAGTGGCATAGGAGCAAGCCAATAGTTCCTCTATGAAAGGGATGCCTAAAGGAAAGGTTCTTTACCACACTTTTGAGAACCTCTTTTACCTCCACCATGAGGTAAAACGTCTTTTTGTAAACAAACCCACCTTTGCAAAATACACAAAAGCTGATGAAGTCTATAGGAGAATGGTAAATATTAAATTATCAGATACAAAGACTTGGGAAAAATCAAATGATTTACTGGGAAAATGCAAGGTAAACAGTGGATACAGAGCAGTGAAATAAAAGTAGTAGATCAACTAAGTCAAAGAGTATTAGATGAAAGATCATCAATCAAAAGGCAAAGTAAAAGAACAATCAGCGTGGAAGACAAGCAACAAAGGACAAAAAGCAGCAAAAGATTTGACAGCAGAGCAAAATAAACAGGGACAACTTGCAGTAATTACATATCTGTCTCTATCTTCTTGCATGAAGATTTTCCTTTTTCCTTCAATAATTCCTAAAACAGTTTGGGATATTTTGTAATAAATTTTTGTATAAATACTTCTCAATTCGAAGTATATAGGGTGGATTGCTAAGCATTTCTATAGTTGTATTGATCTGAAACTTAAGGGTTCATTGTACCATTTTTCAAAGTTAGTGGACTGGACTGAGTAATAAAGACATAGCATTACAAGATTCATGTGTTGGGCCACTTCAGTGAAGTATTTTATGTTTGTCAACTTTTTGTCTTCTTAAGTGTTTGACATACTTGCATGTTATCTAAATTAAATGAGATAACTGGAATATTATTACAGAATTTGTTTAAGTACACTCTGTCTTGAACAGTTATTCATTTTAATGTTTTCTTCTGATATCCAAAGTAGGGAATCCTTCATTTCTCCCTAGTTTTGATTGACCTCTATCATTTCCCTCATTATCTGGTTTGAGGAATCCTTAACTGTTCCTTGACCCCGATTGAAAACCACTTCACCATCCAGCCTAAAAGATCTGAATTTACTCAACTACCTTGCCCTATAAACACTATCTTTATAACTTGATTCAGTCTTGTTTTCTTGACACTTGACCCCATAGCCCAATGGTAAAAGACATCGCTCTAACCATCTAAGTCAGTGATTCCACCACCAAATCAAAATCAAAACTTAATCAAGCTTATAACAACTAGCCTAAAATCAATTAACTCAACAAAGTTAAATCATAAAGAGATACCCCTCTCTGAGCATTAGGAAGGCTAGAGCTTGATCTCAAAAGTAGGTTTGTGGTTACCTCTAATATTTCTTTTGACACAAGATAACAACCCTAGGGATTTTTTTAGAGGGATAACACATCCAAAAACCTAGCCCTAGGAGATAAAACGCTAAATTATGGGCCCCATTGGGCTAAATTGATACATCGATTTCCTGGGGTTGAAATGCCAAATTATGGGCCCTGTTGTGGTAAATTGGTACATCAACTTTCTGGGGTCATAACTTTGTAATACGATCTCCATTTGACGCACACAATACCTCATTAGAAAGATATATTCGAGGACCACAACTGATAACAATGAATATTGAGTTAAAAGCTCATATTTTCCACCGGTAATTTTCCGAAAAAACATCGTTTAGGGCCTCAAAACAGCTCCAGAAGTTCAAGGCCCAAAAAACCACCAAAAATAGTAAACTATGCTATAATTAAGCAAACTGAAAAAAAAAAGAAATTGGAAGAAGCAATGGTAGGGTTCTAAGTGGAATAAGCTGGTGGCCACCAATACCACCTAGATCATTCCTCCCCCCTTAGGAAGCAATCATCCCCATTGCGTTGAGTTCCTCCATGAGATGAGAAAACTTCTGCTGAACTTGGTCCTTGGTGAGCCACTTGCCCTGGTGAAGGAGTTTTCCTACTTTTACAACTCGATATAGTTGGATACTTTGTTGTCAAGTGTTCTTGATCTATGTGTCCATGATCCGATTAGTTGTGGAATGTTTCATGCAGTCTAGATTTAACTATGTAGGTTTGAGTTGTTCTGCAATTTCAAAAACATAGACCACTCGGATATGGTCCTTACACCATTACCAAGGTTGCAGTAAGGCATTCCTTATACAAATGCAACTAGACTTTGTAGCCCACCTTAAACTTGTGTGGCACCCGATGTTGATCGTGTTATTGATTATACCTGGCATTTAATTTCTCGAGAATGTCATGGAACTACTGGCTGATGTGTTGGATGCATTCAATAAATCTGGTTGCTTTATCAACCTCAGACATTACATGTGTGGATTTGGTTTGCAAGTTGCATGAGGCATGGTAACATCAATCCGACATAATGGTTGAAATCCAAGACCCACTTGAAAGGGACTTCAACCAGTCAAGCTATGGAGAGATCTATTATAATTGTGTTGAACATATGGAATACTCTCATCCTAGGCTCGAGGATGCTTTAAGTTGTACATGCGGAGTATGTGCACTATCATCCTATTGATGACCTTTGTCTGACCATTAGTTTGAGGATGGAAGGCAATCGATTTTGTGAGCTTGGTGTCCAATCGTGTCCAGAGGCTCGACTAGAATGTTCTCAGGAACCTGTTATCCCAATCTAATATAATGGTCTCGGGATCCCAAAATGTACCCATACTCATTCAAAGAAGAGTTTGGTAGTGTCCTTTACTATGATACTCTTCTTGTAGGCCACCTATATAGTCATCTTAGAAAATTTGTCCATGACCAAAAATACACAATCTTTACCATGCTTGGTAGAAGGGAGGCCCAACATATAGTCCATGGAGATTAACTCCCATGGCTGGTTGGGAGTAGGAAAAGGAGTGTACAATCCTTTCTTCTTGATGGTTGGCTTGGCAATGGCGTAGGCAGTGTAGGATCTGATATATTTCCTAGCATCTAGTCGGAGTTTGGGCCAATAAAAGTACTTTTGTAATACAACCATAGTTTTCTCCACACCAAAGTGTCCTGCTACCCGACTGTAGTGCACATCCCAGATCATCTTGGCACGCTCACTTGAAGGAACACAAATTTCGCCTAGATAACATAATAATGCATCTTGGAGGTGGAAATCAAGAACTTTCTTTCC
This sequence comes from Pinus taeda, assembly GCA_000404065.3. Classification (NCBI taxonomy): domain Eukaryota; kingdom Viridiplantae; phylum Streptophyta; class Pinopsida; order Pinales; family Pinaceae; genus Pinus; species Pinus taeda. The sequence goes on from APFE030175638.1 coordinate 84,930, forward strand.
ATCTACTAGCATCTGGTATGTTGAGGCAAACTCTGGATCATTTGTGTATAGTTGCAACCATGCAAAGGTCCCATGACTACAAGAGTTGAGAACAATAATCAGTGTTACAACTGGGGGCCAGTTGATGCAGTCTGCAACACGATTGGTACCGCCCTTTTTGTATTTAATGTTCAAGTGGAATTGTTGCAGATATGTAGACCGTTTTTTATGGTGATCGTTCTACAGCTTCCCCTATGTTTTTATAAACTGAATAGGTCATTGGTCGGTGTTGATGACCGTCTCCTTCTCCATAATGTGGTGCTTACACTGTCAGCAAGCCTGCATGATGGAATACATCTCTTTATCATAGGTGGGGTACTTCGGAATTGTATCAGAAAGTTTCTCACTATGATAGGCCACTGGATGCCCATGTTGGGTGAGCACCAATAACATAGTTCGAGGCGTCTGTCTCGATTTCAAATGGTTTTTGCAGTTCTGGCAGTGTGAGTACCGTTGTAGAGTAGAGGCGATGCTTCAACTCAACGAACGCCTTTTATTGGGGCTCAAACCAAGATAACTTTTCTTTCACCCCACCCTTAGTAATCTGACTCAATGACCAAGTGATATGGGAGAATCCCAACATGAACCTCTGATAAAAATCTGCAAGGCCCAATAATCTACGAAGCTCCATCAGAGTGGTCGGGGCTAGCTAATCCTGAATGACTTGGATCTTGGTCGGGTCCACATGCATGCCATGTTCATCTATGGTGTAACCCAAGTATTGGACTTGGCTCATGCCAAAGGTGCATTTCTCCAATTTGGCACACAGTTTGTGCTACTGAAGGGTTTGAAGGACCTATCGTATGTGTTGCAAGTGTTCTTCCCACCTCTTGCTAAAGATCAGGATCTCGTCTAGATAAACCACCACGAATGACTTGGTGAAGGGCTGCAAGATGTCATCCATAAGCCTCATAAAAGTGGCAAGGGCGTTTGTCAACTCAAAGGGAATAACCAACCATTCAAAAAGGCCTTCCTTGGATTTAAAGGCAGTCTTCCATACATCCATGGGCTTGATTGGAGCCGAGTGATAACAAGACTTCAAATCAATCTTGGTGAAATACTTGGCCCCCTTGAGTTAGTCAAGTAGGTCATCAATCTGTGGGATTGGATACTTGTTTGTGACAATGATTTTGTCTAGTGCCCTATAATCAATGCAGAGTCGCCAAGTCCCATCCTTCTTCTCTACAATTACAATTGGGCTCCCACAACATGAGGAACTTAGTTGTATGTGCCCTTTTTGCGACAATTCATAGATTTTCCACTTGATCTCTTTGTTTTATAGAATGGAGTGATGATATATCATCCCATTGGGTAGTAGTGCTCGTGAGTAAGATCGATTGGATGTTTGACCTAACAATGCAAGGGTACCCCTATGGGTGAGCAGAATATGTCCCTCTTTTCTTCCACGACTGCATCAACCTACCTTTTATGCTTAGAGGAACCCCTACTGGGGGCCATGGATGTGGCTACAAACTTCCCCTTACTTTGAGAGTGAATTAAAAAGAAAACTCATATTCGTCATCGGAGATTTTCCAAAAACGCATCATTTAGGGCTCAAAACGGATCCGGAAGTTTAGGACCTGAAAACTGCCAAAAATAGTAAATTTTGCTACAATTAAGGAAGCTAAAAAAATCTGGAAGAAACAATCATGGGGGTCCAAGTGGAATAGGTGGGTGGCCACCAATATCAACCTGGATTAACTGATGCACTAGAGATCGAAGCTAATTTGTCTGTTGCAGGAAAAATCAAGTCAAAGAAACAAGTGCAGGACAAAGGTAAGGGAAAAGAAGAGGAAACAAAGGTTTCCAATCAACCAAAAGACTCTCATGAGAAAAATCTTGATGAAATGAATAAGGTCATTAAAAATCTATCTAACAACTTGGTGAAAATGGAATTAGAGAGCAAAAATGCACCAAGACAGTTTCAGCAAGCTCAAAATAGAAATTTCAATCCTCAATTTAGGAGGCAACCATTGCACATTATGCAGAGAGAAAGAAAGGATCAGGATAAAATACAACCACCTACGTACATTGAGGATGGAATAGGGGAAGCAGTGGAGGAATCTCTTAAGGAACATGATAATCAAATTTTTACATTATGTGATGAAGTAGAAGAAGAGCTTATAAAAGATGATTTTAACTCATATTTTCAGGTCTCTCGAGAGGAAGAAGAAATCGAAGGATATTATAAGAAATTTTCAGATTTTATGAAAGAAGATTTGTATAAAAAATATGATCTTCGATCTAGAAAAATATCAAGACTCCCGGATGGTGCAAAATAGAAAACAAGAATACAGTACAACAACGGTCTCCAAGACATGTTGATAAAGGAAATCGATAAGTTGAGGCAGTCCTAAAGGTTATACTTCAGCAAGGAGAAAGTTCTAATAGTAAAAAAAATTCAGGTATGTTACATAAGCCTCTTCAACCACCTGTTGTCAGTTCAGAGAAGATTTCTAGTCAGAACTTAAATGAGGAGGAGGAAATAAGAACAACAAAAGTAAGTCATTATTTTGATTCAATCAAAGAATTAGAGAATCTTAAGGTTCCAATGCCTTTAACAGACCTGGTAAAGACACCTAGATATAAGAAGTAGGTTTTTGATTTTATAAATCTTTCTTAAGATAATCATTCAGCAGATGCAGTTAATTTGTAGGAAGAGAGACCAGTAGTGATGTTTGGTCCTCATGTAGAAGAACAAGATACCTCTACACCTCCTTTTTATATTTTTTTGCTTATGCATACCTTCATCTTGCATAATTGTATGTTAGATTCTAGAGAATCTCATAATTTGATGCCACTATTAGTTATGAAGCAGTTGAATTTGCAGATTACAAAGCCCTACAAAGTCCCATATTCTTTCAATTCAAGGAAAGTAAAATTCATGGGATTGATTAAATATTTGGTGGTATCATTAGCTTAGATTCTTGCTAGGAGTATTGTAATGGATGTGGTTGTTTCAAATGTACCAGTCTATTTCAAAATGTTTCTCTCAAGATCTCTGGGAGCCAAACTGGGAGGAGTCCTTAAACTAGATTTCACTTATTCTATTATTCCATTTTTTGGACGAGAAGAAAGGAGATTATATAGAGAGACCAGGTTCATGAAAACTATCACCAAGGAGTGTTCAAGTAATTCTCTTGCTTATAGTCAACAAAATGATTCATTTTCCTATTTTATGTTGCAAGAGTCACCAGAAATTACTGAAGATGCAAAAGTTGAACTCCCTTCAGTAGTTAAGAGTGTAGTCAATGGAGACTTGAAGTTATATTTTGATGGTGCCTATTCAAAAGAAGGGAAATGAGAAGGATTTCTTCTGCTTTCACCTAAAGGTCATATGATTCCCTTCTCCTATAAATTAGAATTTGACTCTACAAATAATGTCGCTGAATATGAAGCTTTGCTTCTTGGTTTACAAGCAGCAAAGAATCTAGGAATTCACTATATTTCTCTTTTTGGAGATTCAAAATTAATTATTAAGCAAATCAAGAATCAATGTCAAACAAAACATCCAATATTAAACATGTATAAAAATGAAGTGTGGGATTTGGTAGATAAATTTTTTTATGCTTTCAATATATAGTTTGTACCTAGGGAAGGTAACAGACTAGTTGATTCATTGGCAGTTACAACTAGTACTTTTAAACCTCCTTTAAATCCTAGACTCAGATATGAAGTAGAAATAAGAGGTAGACCTTCCCTTCCCGATAATTTGAAGTATTTGCAGGTGTTCTAAGATGAACAAATAAAGAGATTTCTAGAAATAGTGGGTGAATTTTCAAATTTGGAAATTGATCAAGAGGATGAATTTGAATAGTTACAAGAAGAACTGTCAAATAGAAAATTGCCTTTGAAAGATTCTATTGGAAATCAAAAAATTGTATAGTTGATGAATAACGTGATTCCTAAGGGTTTGGTACCCTTGGAGAGATTTTTTAATGAAAATGATGTTGTTGCCCATGAAAAGAAAACCGACTTAGAAGAAGACCTTGAATATTGCAATCTTGGAACAGAGCAGCAACCTGAGATGGTGAGGATGTCAAAGGATGTTCCAAAGGACTTAAAACAAAGGCATGTAGAGATTTTAAATAAATATATTGATATATTTGCATGGTCTTATGAGGATTTGAAGACATATGATACTAGCATCATTCAACATAAAATTCCTTTGAAGCCATGGATTAAACCATATAAGTAAAAATTAAGATAGAGAAATCCTTTATTGCCGCCATCAATTGAGAAGGAAGTCAAAAAGTTGTTACAGGCTATAAGAATTGTTCCTCTGAGATATTCTGAGTGGGTGGCTAATTTAGTGCCTGTGAGAAAGAAGAATGGAGAGATTAGATTATGTATTGATTTCCAAAATTTAAACAGGGCATCATTGAAGGACAATTATCCACTTCCTAAAATGGATCATGTCTTACAGAAAGTAACGAGGTCTTCAATATTGTCAATGATTGATGGATTCTCTAGTTATAATGAGATTTTTGTGTAGCCAGAAGATTAGAAGAAAACGATGTTTACTACTCCATGGGGCACTTTTATGTATGCTAAAATGCCTTTTGGATTAATGAATGATGGGGCTACTTTCCAGAGGGCTATGGATATAGACTTTGTAGGTGAAAAGGAGAAATTTGTGGCAATTTATTTGGATGACATTGTGGTTTTATCTAAATTAGATGAGGAACATTTAAAGCATTTACAACCGGATTTTGAAAAATGTCGAACGTATGTTTTATCCTTGAACCCAAAGAAATCTCATTTTGCTTTGAAAGAAGGTAAATTATTGGGCCATATTGTTTCTAAAGAAGGGGTTAGGATAGATCCAAAAAGGTTTGAAGCAATAAAAAATATACCCTTTCCAAGGAGTAAAAAGGAGATTCAAAGTTTTTTGGGAAGAATAAACTTTTTAAGAAGATTTATCCTAAATTATGCAAAAAAATGTTAAGGAAATTACTAAAATGTTGGAAAAGGACGCAGAAGTAAGGTGGACTACAACAACCAGGGAATATTTTTCTAGAATCAAAGAAGCTTTTCAGGAGGCACCTGTGTTTTAAGTCCTTACTATCAAAAGCCTTTTGAAATCATATTCTCTTTTTCTTCCACTTTCACTCTGGCAACAATGCTTCTACAGAGAAATGAGGAGAACAGAGAGCAACCTGTAGCACTTTTCAGTAGAGTGTTAAGAGATGTAGAACAAAAACATAATATTATGGAGAAGTAGGCTTAAGCTTTATTAAAATAATTGAAATAATTTAGATTTTATATTTTGCAATCTCAAATTATTTCTTATGTTCCTAATTTTTTTGTTAAGGAGGTGTTGACTCAAAGTGACAGTGATGGAAAAAGAGGAAAATGGATTGCAAAAATCCAGGAATATGATATGGATATTAAACAACAAAGCTGGTGAAAAGAAAATGTTTAGCAAAAATTTTCACATTGTCTAATCATCAAGCCATGGGAATAAATTTGTCGGCTGAAGATAGTGAATCCAAGCCAGGAGTAGAACAAGGTACGAGTAAAGAACCTGATAAAAAAATGAAGTTTAAATATCTTTGTTCTCAAGTGTATAAAGGTGTTGTTCATTATCTTTGTTTCCTCAATTTCCCTTCTTCTTTAGACAAAACAAAATACAAATCGCTCCGTGTTAAGGCTAAAAAATATGTAATAATAGCTGGGAATTTATATTGGAGAGATCCAGCTGGTGTTTTGTTGCTCTATTTAACTGAAGAGGAGACTATAAAAATTGTAAATGAATACCATGGATGCCTCTGTCGACATCACTACAATTGGAAAGTCACAACCCATAAAATCTTGAAGGTTGGTTTCTTTTGGCCCTCTCTATTTTCCGATATCTATAGATTTTTAAGAAGTTGCGAGAAATTCCATATATTTACTAATAAGAAAACATTTGCTCCATTACCCTTGATCCCTATATTTGTAGAAGGACCCTTTCAATAGTTAGGTTTGGATTTTATAGGGGAGATAAATCCACCTTCTAGTGGATAGTATAGATGAATTTTTACAGGGACTGGTTATTTTACTAAATGGGTAAAAGTTGTTCCAACAAGGAGAGCTAATGATACAATAGTAATAAAATTCTTAGAATAAAATATTTTCAGCAGGTTTGGTTGTCCTAAAAAGCTGGTAACAGATAATGCATGGGTTTTTGTATTTGCAAAGTTAATTTATTTTTGCCAGAGATATAATGTGGTATTGGCTCATTCTAACACCTATCACCCACAAGGAAATGGGCTCGTAGAACCTTCCAACAAGGCCATGGTAAAGATCCTTAAAAAGACTATTGCAGAAAATTAGAAAAACTTGGATTCAAAATTGAAATTTTCCTTATAGGAAATAGGGTTACTACTAGAAGGTGTACTGGGAAGTCACCTTTTGAGTTAGTATATGGAACAATTGCTTTATTTCCCAGCCAATTAGTAAAACCTGTTGTGGAACTTATTTAAGATGTTCAACAAGAACCAAATGCACTCACAAGGAGAATGAATCACTTGGTGGAATTGAATGAAAATGGAGAAAGGGTAATGTAAAATATACTCGATTACCAAGAGAAAATGAAATTAGTATTTGATAGGAAAGCTAGAGATATTGTTTTTCAGCCTGGAGACTTAGTTCTACGTTGGGATGTAAGAAATGAAGAGAAATGAAAGCATGGTAAATTTGATCCTCTTTGGTTTGGTCCTTCCAAGATTGCAGAAGTCAGAGAAAATAACACCTTCATATAGGACAACTTGGATGGTGACCTTATACAACATCCAGTCAATGGGCAGTATTTGAAGCACTACTTCCAACATTGACTTCATTTCTTTGCTTCATTGTATATATCAGTGTAACCATTGTGAATATTTGGTGATCCCTTCATTGCAATGTTTCAAGCTATAATTTGACTCCATGCCCGAGGTGAAGGAACTAATCTGTGGTTCTTAGTGTTTTGACTTAAAACACTATCCCCAGGTGGAGCCAAATGTTTTAGCTCATTTTACTTTCATATGTATGTAGAGATGTATGAATATATGTCAGTGTTTAAATCAATATATATAGATATATATATATTAGTAAAAGAAGAGAAAGTAAGACAAATGTTTTATATTTTGATTGATCAACTTTAATCAAGTGTTGTGCAAGTATTAAAGAAACTAGCCAGGGCCCAAATCCAATGTCACCGCGTCAGACTTTAAAGGTCGGGAAAATTCAAAGTTTCAATGAAATAAAAGAGTAGGGCCCTGAGGATGGATCAAACCCAATGGAATTACATGCCCGACGGTTAGCTCTCCTCGTCCCCCCATAAGACGTTTCAATGCAAATGTTGATCAGTAGATCTACATCAGAATATGGTTATAGGGGGACTCCATCAGGTTTCTCTTGTACTATAGTCTTCTCCTGTATGACGTCAGCAAGGGGAACGTGCTCCATCGGCAAGTGAGCGAGATGTGTCTGTTAAGATTTTCCACTCCATTGTCATTATTCCACCTTTTCCACCTCATCCTCCACATCATCTACCCTGTCATCCATCAATTTGCTAGCTCATTTTCCTTCATTTTCTCAAAATTAAAATTAATTTCATTTGCCTACTCGTTAATTTGTTTCCCATAAAATCTTGTTTTTCATGCATTTCCCTCATTTTTATTTCTGTTCCTACTGTAAAAAAATGAATTATAAAAGTTAAAAGTAAGTTGTCGTCACTAGCTATTGTTCTATCATCTTCAGAGAGCCTTAGCATTCAGAATTTGGAGAAAATTTCAAAGAAAGCCGCCATTACAGGTTTTACCTTTCATATTCCCTTGATGGACACAGAAATGGATGTTTTTGACCCAATTTGGTCACTTAATTATAGATAAATCTATCATCATTTTTTTCTCAAACAAATGAATACCTTGTGTACGATGGTGTTCTTAGGTCTGGTGTCCAAGATGTCATAATTCCACAGACCTATAATTTCCCTGAATTCATATATTGGCTTAACTCTGCCCTTTACCCACAGAAATATTTTGTCATGAATAAATTATGGGAAGATGTCTTTCAAGTGTCAACTTTGTTAATTCAGCAAGCCTTATGCTTCCCAATTGAAAATTCTCACACTACATTCCCAGAAGAATCTTCACTTTCCACATTTCAAGACTTGCATTCTTCTAACTATGCTCAGCTCGGTTTATTTTTAATTCCTGCTAGAAATTTTTTTCCTATGGAATCTCCTCAATTTCCTCTAGATACTTTTGTTGAAGAAGTCGGACCTGTGCTGTAAATTCTGGCAAAAATCTTAGGAAAAAAAGACACCAACATTGTGGATAAGGCCATCTTAGGAATGTTTAGTCTAATGGTGAACCCGGAAATAGTTTTTGATATACCTTCTTACAAGGAAAAATGATAAATTCTCAATTATCAGATCTTCCTCTCACTCGTTGTTTTAGATTTCCATCTCTTGTCACATATCTCTTTTTATATATTCGTGTGGAAAGTTTCATGCACTTAGGGCTAAATATCATGGACCCTAATAAAAACAAGCAATCAGTAGTGTTTTGGACTAATGTGATAAGAGACACTGGTAATGGCCAAGGAGTGATGTATTTTTTCTCTTCTTTCCTATTAGTTGTTTATTCAATTTTGAACAGTTCTTCTTCACCCTATTTCTTTCCAAAGGCTCAGTCTATACTTCAACTCAGCAAATATGTCAAAGTGGGTGCTTTGTTTCAATTTGAAGATTATTCAGATTATATGGAGCAGACGTTGCCCCTTTTAGACTTCTAGTTTTTGTACCTATTGGGTTTTTTGCACTGGAGTTCATCAAGCATAGCATGAATGTAGATCAGATACACTTTGTGCCAGCAAGGAAGGGGTATTTATTTAAATTGCCAAAGATAATGGGACCTTTCATTGTAAACAACAAACAAGATGCAGAAGAAGTACATAGATTACTTGAGGAGATGGATTTACAGCTAGGTGAAAAATAGGCATATGATCCACATCACATTATTTCAAACAGAAGCGTGGAAAATTCTCATGATCCTTTTATTCATGAAGCTAAACTAGAAATACATAAATTGGCTAACGGAGGCCAATCTAGCTGATCAAGAGATATGGAAATTAAGACTCCTCATCATAGTGATAAAAGTTTGAAAAGAGGCAGTGAGGATGTCATAGAATTAGAAGAAGAAACTGAGAGAATTTCAAAGAAGGCTAAGTTATCTGAAGGCATTAGCCCATCATTATTTCATCTACAATTAGGAGAAGTTGATTACACACCTTCTTCTTCTATTCTAGAATAAGCTGACAAAAGTTGAGTCTTCATGATCAAACAGATGTACTCCCAGATTAAAGAAAGAAACAAAAATGTCAAAGAAAATTTCAAACAAAAGTTAGATTTCTCTCACCCTTCTACTTTAAGTGTATCTTCTTCTTCTAGTTCTCAAGACTGTTAATTTGATAGTGGATGCTAGAGAAATTCCTTTGCCTGGTAAAATTGGTCTACGTAGTCAAACTAGGGAATTAATTTACAGTGAGTTGAAGAAAACCTCCTTGGCTGTCAACAGAGTGGAAACTTTATTGGAAAAGGTGGTTAGCCAATTAAAGTTAGAAGAAGATAATTCAAGAGCCTTAGTCACTCAAAATGAAGATTGAAGAAGATGATCATTAAAATTGGGGTGAATCAAGAAGATAAAAGTGTTGTTCAGAAGTTGTTGCAGGAAGTAGAAACAGAGGTTCAGGTATTGAGAAAGAAATTGATGATGCCTGCAATAGAACATGTAATGGCACCAGAAGTAACACAAGTAGAAAAGGAGAAAGAAGCTTTGACTGAGGAGTTGATTAAAAGAAATGATGAAATTGCTAAGGTGAAAGAAATACACATTGTTCTACAACAAAATATTGACTCACATGTTTGCACTATTGTAATAATAGCTGATTTGGAAGACCCAACTGATAAACTGACCAGGGTCATGACTGAAATGAATATTTATGAGAATGAAATGGAACCACATTAAAAATCATAAAAGCTAATGAAAGGTAAATAGCCATGGCTAAGGAGACTCTAGAAAAATACATAGATGATTTTGAAGTTGCTTCTAAGGAGATCAAAGAATTGAAAGAGAAGGCGAAGGGAAACATTTCCCTTATTCAAGCTAGGGAGATTCCATGGAATGGCATCATTCATATTGTTAGATATATATAGGAATCATTGTCCATAGTGGAAGAAGAAAAGATCATCACCAGGGATCTAGAAAATCTGATTGTTGCAAATAAACAAAATTCACAAAAAAGAGATCATTTTGCAAAGAAAATGATAGATTTCCTTAATTCACGATCTTCTCAGTAGTTAAGGGAATTAGGAGTTCAAGATATATCTGAATATGTATTAGAGATAAACAAAATGATTATGAAGAACCTCTACAATAAAACAATAGAGACAAAGTTATCAGAGGTCAAGGCAACTCTAATGAAATTCAACACTGATTTTGAAAAGATAACAAGAGCAGGTTTGCCTTCATATTGGGACCAAAAAGGTAATTTATTACCCTGGGAAACTTATGAGACTCTTCTGGTGGAGGCAAAAACAAAAATTGGATCAACTCATGAAATAACAACAGTGCTGAAAGGAATAACTATTGTAAAGTATTGCATGGGGATTTTCAATTTTCATGGTTGATGAAAACTATTTTTGTGGACAAGCCAACATATAGCAAAATTACAAATTGCAGGATGGCACATTCAAAGGTTGACAAAAATCCCAGTCCTAATACAACCATATGGATAAAGTGCATGGAATGGATGTCACCATCAGCAACTACTACAGAAGTAGGACCTTCATCTGCAGCCCAATCCCAAATCACCAAATAGAACAACACCACTTGTCATACAAGATCATGTCATACATTTTTCAATCATATTAATATTTTATTTTTCCACTATTGTAATATTTTCGAAAGAACTATTTTAGAGTTCGAAAGAACTATTAGTATTGAAGTAGTTAGGAAGTTATGAAATTTTGGGTAGTTGACAATTTTATAACTATCTTTTGAGATTTTATATAAATCTGTTTTAGAAAGAGAAATGTGGGTTTCGAGTTCTGGACCTCAGAAGCAGAAAACACTTGTATCTTTTCATCTTTATATGGAATGCAATGAAGAAGTTTTAGTGATTCTAGACACCTTTTGAGTACAAATGTATTTTCTCTTTGTTTTATTTAATGTTTTCTTCATGATAAAGAGTAATGAAGCAGTTGGTGTTTAATATTACAATTCTGAAAACCAATTCTATGTAATTTAAAGTTAAAATTCCTTAATGATGCGCTCATATTTCCTATTCTGATAATTATACTTTCTTATAAATTTGAAAACACTGATACTGCATTAAACAACATATGTTGGAGACTTTCCACTATATTTCTTCTTTCATTTAAGTTTTAACCAACATCAGAATGACACTTCAGACAAAGTGTTTCTTTCCATTAAAGATTAAGAAGCATTGCCTTTAAAAATAATCTCTGAGGTTTGAATAATGGGAAAACCAATCCATATTTTCATTATTTTGAATAAATGTCTTGGGCACTGACCTATCCTCAGTCGGAGGTTGTCTTCCAAGGTAAAATATCTCCAATCTAAGGGATTAGTTTCATCCTAACATGGGAAGGTTCCTCAACTTGAAAAAATACTAATGGAATAGTAGATTCATCAGTCCATAAGTATCCCACGAGTTTCATCAATCCCAATATAAGCCACTCTTAGTCACATGAGGAGAGCCTTTCTGCAAATATGGGAAGGTTCTTCAACTAGAAAAACTATTGATAGGATAGTAGATTCATCAGTCCATAACTTCCGAGTGGTTTCCTAAAGCAAGCTACACTTTATGGATTCTTCAGTCCTTAGACAAATCATCACTTAGTCCCAAGACAAGCCACTCTTAGTCACATGAGGAGAGCCTTTATTCTAATATGGGAAGGTTCTTCAACTAGAAAAACTATTGATAGGATAGTAGATTCATCAGTCCATAACTTCCCAGTGGTTTCCTAAAGCAAGTCGCACTTTATGGATTCTTCAATCCTTAGGCAAACCATCACTCACTCACGGAAGGAGGAGAGCTCAATATGGGAAGGTTCTTCAGGTGGAAAAAGTATTATGGGAGCATAGATATCATCCTTGTTGGAGACTTTCCACTATCTTTCTTCTTTCATTTAATTTGTGACCAACATCAGAAGACCACTTTAGACAAAGTGTTTCTTTCCGTTAAAGATTAAGAAGCATTGCCTTTAAAAATAATCTCTGTGGTTTAAACAATGGGACAACCAATCCATATTTTCATTATTTTGAATAAATGTCTTAGGCAGTGACCTCTCCTTAGTCAGAGGTTGTATTCCAAGGTACAACATCTCCAATATAAGGGATTAGTTTCATCCTAACATGGGAAGGTTCCTCAATTGGACAAACTACTAATGGAATAAAAGATTCATCAGTCCATAAGTATCCCACTGGTTTCGTCAGTCCCAAGACAAGCGACTCTTAGTCACATGAGGAGAGACTTTATGCAAATATGGGAAGTTTCCTCAACTAGAAAACTATTGATAGGATAGTAGATTCATATGTCCATAAATTCCCAGTGGTTTCCTAAGGCAAGCCACACTTTATGGATTCTTCAGTCCTTAGGTAAACTATCACTCAATCCCAAGACAAGCCACTCTTAGTCACATGAGGTGAGCCTTTATGCAAATATGGGAAGGTTCTTCAACTAGATAAACTATTGATAATATAGTAGATTCATCAGTCCATAACTTCCCAGTGGTTTGCTAATGCAAGCCACACTTTATGGATTCTTTAGTCTTTTGGAAAATGATCACTCAGTCACAGGAGGAGGAGAGCTCAATATGGGAAGGTTCTTCAGGTGGAAAAGGTACTATGGAAGCATATATATCATCCTTGTTACGTAGTTATTTGGAGAAGTAAGCACTAGTTTTCCCAGCCCAGGGACACACTTAGTGTTTCCTTAGCCTCCAATTACCTGAATATATCTTTCCCCTATCTAGTAGTTTCCTCAATCCACAAGCTTCCCAGTGGGTTCTTCAGTCCCTGGTAAAACCACTCTAGGTGACATCATTATTTAATGACAAGCCACTTCTCTCTATCCTTAGCCAACAAATGCTCTTGGGATTCTTCAGCTGGTCTATTACTAAGTGACTCCCTTTGTCCCAGTTTTCTTTATTTTTTTCCTTCCTCTTCATGAATAATTCTTGTTCCTTTCCCCTGGCTAACTCTAATGCTTCTTCATATAATCCTCTTACATGAAATCCCCTTGTTCTTTTCCTTCTTCTTATCAATAAATCCCTTCACAGCCTCCATTGCCATTCTCACAAGTGTATGCTAGTTGTTGAATCGTTCACCCTGCACTCTTTTTCTTGTCCGTCAGTTTCTAGCTAGTGGTTCTTTTGTGTTTGTGTGGTTTTGGGGATGTCATTACAAGAAATCCCTACATCAATCCTCAACCTATCATCCTTTGCTCGCTCTTCCCTTGGTAACATAGCCCACTCTTGTATTTAATTTTGTCCTATTTTCCTTGTGGTTTCACCCAAGGAGGTACGGTGGTTTTCCTCTTCTCTTCCAACCTAATTTTAACATGTCATCCTATTCAAGGAAAATACTTCAGCCTGCATGTTGAAATTAAATATTCCAGCTTCCTCAAGAAATCTTCCTTCCCCAAGTTGTGGAATATGTGTCCCAATTTCTCAACCATTTTATATTTTAATAAAAAATAATTAAAGTGTTTATGATAGGATAATAAGCCATGGGTTGTCAAAAACCACACCCGTTTGGGGGAACATCATCCTTGGTGTCCTGATTCCTAAACACAAAATAAAACATGCTTAATTAAAACATAAATCACAATGAGATTTATATTTACAGCTCATATATATTAAGCTTTCACATATATAATTTTTTCCTAGCAACTCAATGGATATAGAATCCATTAAATCAACCATCTTTCAATGTCTCTTTTTGAAATTTATAGTGCTTTTGTTGGACACTCTAATATCTTCAAGTTTTTATTTTTCATCTTTTCAACAAGATTTATTCACCCAAGTTGGGTAGTTCACATACATTCCTACATCATTTCATATAATCTTTCATGAGATTCATCATAAATAAATTGAAATAATTTAAATCTTAACTCTTTCCCTCCTTGTCGTTTAGGCCTAGCCCATTTGAATATCTTCTCATCCCCTAAGGTACCACATTCAACGTCTCTCCAATTTAACCACTTAGAGTGGTTTCCAACAATGAGTGTTTTCTTAGACCCAAGGCACAATACTTATTGTGGTTATCCCACTCCACATAGTATTTAGTCAACACCATCTTCACATCTAGTCTTGTGGATGGGTACTCAACCATTCACACACATGTTATTTTCAAATCCCACTTATCATCTATTCTCAACAAATTTTCATTGTTAAAAAAAGTTGTCTAGTGTAGGGATTTAGGTAGAGCACAAAGAGTCTTAATTCAACTTTTTGAGAGAGATGTGTGTGTGTGTGTGTGTGTCTATATATATATGAGGTTTTTTAGTTATGTTTCCCTGTATTGGAATAAGAGTGAAATTTTCTAGAAACTTCTCAATGGTGCTTCCACCTGTGTTCTTAGCCTTCCCCCTAGGTGACATTAGGTGTTATCAACCCACTATCCCTAGGGTACCTTAACCTCTCAGAAATACTCAACTGGTGTAGTCTCCACTCGTTTTATTAGCCCCGAGTGCACAACTAGTGCTATATGATTCTCAACCAACAAGCCTTCTAGGTTTCTCATCATGACTGTCATCTGAGAATCTTTGCCCCACAAAACTCTCTTTTGACATGAGCACAACACTTAGTGAAGTACATGCCCAATCCTATGGTCAAGGACTTCAGTTAGTAGTTCATATACCTACTGCCACAACCATCAAAATTTCCTTGTCTTTAATCACGATACAACATGGGCACATAAAATTCATAATCACATGATAATTAAAATCATCATTTAGCTCAGTATTTCCCCTTCCCCATTGATTCCTCACATAATTTGGAATATCATTAGACCACTTATTTATATTATCCCAATCAGGTAAGATAAAGGTTTATAGAAGCTCCTTTGTGACATTTTCATGGTTTCCATATCACTATCCATTATCCCATGCATTAAACCAACTCACTTGGCTACTCCAAGTTCCTTGAAACTCATTAGGTAGCCTTATCGGGTTACCCAAACATGCCAATTTTAATTCTTGTCACTTACATAGTCATACTTTTAAGGATAACTTGCGTATCCTACTACTATTATGGTTCTCTACTAAAATTGTGTCATATGAGGAAACATCAATGTTCCTTCATTGCATCCTAATACAAGAATTCATTTACACACACACACAAATACTAGTCATACAATTTTAAAATTTAAAAAACTTCCTATATCATACAAGATATTTATAATATTGAGAACATAAATTCCATATGTATATGTATATCTATATATATAATAATATATATATATATATATATATATATATATATATATATATATATATATATATATATATATATATATATATATATATATGTATATATATGTATATATATGTATATATGTATATATATGTATTATATATGTATATGTATATATATGTATATATATATACATATACATATATATATGTATATATATATGTATATATATATCTACATATATATACATATACATATATATATACATATATACATATATATACATATATATACATATATATATATATATGTGTATATATATATATAATATATATATATATATATATATATATATATATATACTATATATATATATATATAGATATCCAATTAGAAATAGCTATATTATGCAATACAAGCAACACAGGGATTTCCTCAATCCCTCTTATGTTGATAGCTTCACATGCACATTCATCACAAGTGTGTAAGAACATACCACTTAGCCAATAATGTTGGTGCACTATAACAATTATGCACCAAAATCATGGAAGAAGTTCTACAAAAATAAGGAAATAACAAGCATCCATGGTCACAACAATAGACTATCCACACCTTTAGAATCCTATTAGAAAACACATGCAATACCCTTTCATTTTTCAATAAAATCAATCATACCATAAAATAATTTTAGTAAGAATACAATCCACAATCAAATGTTACAAGTAGTATACAATCATATTCCATTCTGTTGTTGCACCTAGATCTAGAGCTCCACTCCATCTCCAATGATCCAAGCATTGCACCTACTTCTCTATTAATTATGTAAGAGGGCACCAACTTATTCCGAAAGGTCTATCATTGAACATTTTCTTTGATATCACTTTCGAACATACCCCCTTAGCAACCATAGCCCATATTAAGGCTAATAGGAGGGAGTTAATATGATGACTCAATCTCCAAATTCCTATTATGGAAATGGGGTCTAAATTTTTCAATATTCTTTTAAACTGATCAAAGTACAAAATAAGCATCACCATCATGTCTTTCTCATAAATACCTTTCCGAAGATATAAATTTTACCCCAATCTGACTTATGGATTGAAATATATGGTTGATTAAACATTTACCTAGTGATCGTTTGCCATGTCATTTGGTTGTGCCATGTGGCACCCACATGGACCCCACATAGTGCCCATCTAGCAATCCATTCAATGCCATGTATCACTCTTGGAAATTCCACATCATATGTCATCCTTGACTAGGTCATTCTTGAATGGGCCATGTCACCCCCCTATGGCCCCCATTAGACCCCTACCCATGGGTTACAATTTACCATTCCCCATTATAATGCATTTTCCACCTAGACCCTATTAAAAACCCAAGAATTACGGGACATTAAAATTCACATTACTCAATGGAGGGCTCTTCTTCTACCACAAACTATCAACACAGACTCTTCACCCCCCTTCACACTTAACCCCTACGCTCTAGGTTTGGTGCCCAATAATCTGGCATTGTTACATTCTCATTTACTTCTGGTTATTCCCTCCATCTATTGGCATCCATCCATTTCCCTTCACAACACTTGGAAAATATGTGCACTACCCAATGGCTGGTGCTTGAGACAGCAATTTTCTCGTAACCTGTTGTTCACTTTCCCTTCTAATAGCCTCTATTTGTTGCCCACTTCGCTATCACTTTTACGATGCCCTCTGACTTAACATCATGCTAACATCATAACCTCCACATGGCCTCCTATCGAAGTTCCATGCGTCACTCAATTTACTCCCACTTAGCCCTACCAAAAGGTCAATTTTGAGTGTCATTTTCCATGCCATGAAGGCACCATGTCAACCCTCTCTTTCCACATCACACACCATGAGTCCTTTGCCCCACTAGCTTCTCGGCCCCTTGTAAATTTGAATTTCTCCATTTTAATAAAATTTGGTGTTCTTAGTGTTCGCACAATTTATTGGCCCTATGGCCTAAGCGATGCCTCGACCATCGATTGTTGGACCTACCATCCATCCTGGCCCCATCTCCCTAGGCCACATATGCACATTATTGAGCCCTCTAGTGGCCTGGTGCCCCAAGGCCTTAGGATGATAACTCCTCCTATCACTTGACAGTTCCAGGTCATGTTATACACACACACACACACACACACACACACACACACACACACACACACGAATGTGGCCATCAACAATTAGCCAGTTTTGCCTACCCTTATTGAATTTACCCCTACACATATAAATGTAGATACATCAGTATTTATATGATGCCATGCATGACTCTATTGACCCCTCAACATACAATCATGGTGCCTCTCCATTAGAGCGCTACAAGGCACAAGGCTTATCCCTCTTTATCTTAATACAAATTGAGTCCATCCCAACAGCGACTGCTTGAGTTTTCCGATACAAAAACTAGACCCTGATAACCAAGTTATTTCAATTCAAGCATTCAATTAAATTAATAGAGAGGGCCTCTCTCTCATTACTCATTCCATTAGGACCAAAATACAAACATATAATGGACACAATAATAATCACCTTCCTTAGAGGATATTCAATGGTAATGTCATCCCTCTTTTATCAAGGAACCTCATGTTTTCATCTTAATGTAAACAATTTAAAATCTTAGTGGATAATATGTAGAAATTCAATACATGGAAGAATAAGAAAACATTAACTGAATAGACATACAAGAATCAACCATTGCTCATCAATAGCAAAAAACTTGCCATTATTCATTTACAAAGGAATTTATGTTCCTCAACTCAATAGAAGCATTAAACCAACACATTGAACCATCATTAAAAGAAGTCATCAAATCGACACAATAAGCATATGCATGACATTCAATGCGCAAGAGCTTGAGTAAACACTTATCTTATAAGAGAAGTCTTGAAACCGAGTTGGAGCTTCAACTCACCACCTAACCTCAAATGAGATACAACCAATATTTATTACAACTATCACCCCTGATTCAAATTCTAAATCTTAAGGAGGAGTTATTACCCATGTAAACTCAATGTTATCAGCCAAAACAATGTCCCTAACACTACACCACCTCCATCCACTAACTGTTTAGGTAATCAAATACACGGGGAATTGTTTTCCTTCAAATGTTCTCCATAATCATGTCACAGAGCCTTAACTCATTTAAATACAACACAAGTATCCTTTGTAAGAACAGATAATCACATCTCTAATCAAAGGGAATAGTTTCATCATAACATGGGAAGGTTCCTCAGATAAACAAACTATTGATAGAACAGTAATTCATAAGTCCACATGTTTCCTAGTGGTTTCTTTAGTCCTAAGACAAGCCACTCTTAGTCACATGAGGAGATTCTTTTTGCAAATATTGGAAGGTTCTTTACTTGGAAAAACTATTGATAGGATAGTATATTCATTAATCCACAACTTCCAAGTGGTTTCCTAAGGTAAGCCATAGATAGTGGACTCTTCAATCCTTGGGCAAATGACCAATTTGTCATAGGTGGAGGAGAGCTTAATATGTGAAGGTTATTTAGCTAGATAAACTACCATGGCAGCACAAAGATCACCCTTGTTACATAGTTCTTCAAAGAAGAAAACACTAGTGTTCCTAGCTCAGGGCCACATCTGGTGTTTCCACAACCTCCAAGTACCTGAGTATCTCTATCCCCTAGCTAGTAGGTTCCTCAATCCATAATCTTAAAAGTGGGTTCTTTAGTCCCAATTCAAACCACTATGAGTGGCTTTGCAAGTTCATGGCAAGCCACTGCTCTTTATTTTCAACCATAAAACCCTCTTGAGATTCTTCAACTAGTCTGCTACTGAGAAATTTAGTTTGCCCTAATTTTATTTCTTTATTATCCTTCCTCTTGATGACAAATTATCATTCTTTTACCTTGGTTGAATCTTCTACTTCTCTCTCCATTGAAGCCTCTCAAATGCATTCCCCCTATTATTTTCCTTATCCTTCTTGAGAAGTCCATTTTTGGCCTCCACTGCCACTATCACAACCATATGTCGATTGTTAAATCATGTGCCCTTCACTCTTCGTCTTTTTTTTGAGTTTACAGCTAGTGGTTCCTTTTTCATTGCATGTTCATGGGGATGTTGTTTCAACAATTTCCTATGCCACTTCTAAGCCTATTTATCTTATCCCACTTTTCCCCTACTAGCACAACCCACTCTTGTATTTAATTTCGACCTCTTTAGCTTGTGGGTTCACCCAAGGAGGTATGGTGTTTTTCCTTTTGTATTCTAGCTCAAATAAAACAAAATCAACCTATTAAATGAAGATATTTCAACCTCCATGTTGAAATTGAATATCCCATCTTCCTCTAACAATCTCCCTTACAAGTAAGAAGGAAAACAACAAGTTAAACTAAAAATCTAAAGGAATTGGGTAAGAATTATTTTTAGTTGAATTTTATATCTCTTATTTATTCAATGTAATACATGTATTGTGTGGATGCCCAAGAAGGGGTGCACTTAAGGAAAAAATTTGTGAGCACATAAATATTTAGTAAAATCATACAAAAATGTGCATGCATTGAGTTTCCATGTTGAACAAAAATTAAATGAATGAACAATACACTCATGATATAAAATTTGTTTGGTAAAGCATTAAGATATTACATGAAAATGTGGGAGGTATGAAGTAACTGTAGGGACTGCATTTTTTTCATGAGTCGATGAGTATTGGCACAATAGTTTCTAAGCTTAAGACAAGTGATTAAATCATATAATGTTAAGATTGTCGATAAGGAACATGTGGTGGAAGGATTGTTTTTTCCTAGTCAATGTGAGAATTGTACGGACTTGTTGATATATGAAAGGAAGTTTTTCATTAATACCTAATGGGTTATGAAAATGGTAAGAAGCCTCTAGTTTTTCAATATTACTAGAATATTTGTGATGCATATATGAATTAATATGATATGATTAGGTCATGACACTCGCATTATGAATCATGATGATACAAATGTTAGGTGCATTGAGTGCATGCTTGGTTGTATGGAAAAATCAATTACATAATTGAATTCCATGAAAGGAAATAACCTAATAATATTAATGAATTGTTGAGTAGTGAGATGAGGGGCATGAATAACTCATCTTGCAAAACAAAGTGGAAACTAATTACTCATGAATTTAGAGATATGTATCTTAATGGAGAAAGTGGTTTTATAACTCTCGGTTTTGACCCTTTGGGTTGTAGGAATAAATGTTTGATTGCATTAAGGAATGCTTAGAATGATTGTGATGAAATATATAATGTAATTAGCGTTCCATTTCAATCTATCTAATATCAATTGAAATTTATAGAATTATTATGTGCATAATAATTCTGAGATCACTTCAAGGGGTGTTGTAAATTTTGTAATGAAATTCCTTTATGTATGAACACTTACCACTATTTGGCTAATTAAAATTTCATATTTTAGGTACAGTGTTGGAATGGGGTGCGGGAAAGAAGCCACTATGACAAATAAAAATATCACCATCTACAATTAAGGAGCCCAACATCATAACTGAAAGTCTTGTGTTTGTGAGATTTAGTTTCTGAATGAAGCAAATTTGGGCAATTAAAATTTATAGTTTGAAAATTTTGAGCATATCTCATGGGTATTGAATTTTGTGATATATGTAAAATAATGAAGCAAAGAGAATAGAAACAAGGCCATTGTGGTGACATCACAGCCTTGTGACACACTTTGATTACCTCATGGGAGAAAGTCATAACGGGCACATTGATTATAAAACTCCATGGGAAATGTAGTGTAATTTATGTTAGAGCACACTAGAAGGGAACTTGAGTATAATAATTTAATAATATCATCAATAATATCATATAGGAAATCCATAGGATATGTATATCACCCAAGTATGGGAGTTTCCTTGGCCTAGATGGGTGAGTAACTAGTGGGAGAATAAATTTGTCACGTGCTTACTAGGATGTGAATATAAGAGGGCCTATACAATGCAAACAGTGAGATAAACTTGTTACTTGTGGAGGGAAAGGAGGGAAATAATAACCATACCAAGTATTGGTTTAAAACCTTATCTATTAGACATTCATCTTATTTTGGAGAAAAACAAATCTTCTTATAGAAGGATTACTAGCTAAATAAGAAAATTAATTGTAACACGTGAGAGATCTTGATCTTTTGTTATAGGTACTAAATGGAACATTGTTGGAAGTATGCAAGCTGATATGCAAGAGAAGAGAGGCATTGTGTGCCTAAGACTATAAGTATTATAACAATGGTTTTCACATATAAAACTTATGATTTTAGTCTATAATACTAAATGTGGGTAATATATTTTTTGCAGGAAATTTTGGTCTTATACAGTAAAATTATATAAGGTCCAAATGTAGCCAAATTGAACATAACATACACAATGATAAAAGGAGAACAATTGAAGAGAACCAAATATTTGATTTAGTTAAGGAAATGATGAAGACCATTGTTGCAATGAAATACAACACCAAGGTTAGTGTTGCTACAATCAAAGAAGGTCCAATATTGATGAGAACACTAAGGATGGTGTTCTTTCGAGACATAGGGGATTGTTACACCCCCTTTCCATTTCCCAAAAATTTGTGATATATTGAAATGATTGTAATGTTGGGTTACCAAAAAATATATTATGTACTTAAATTTATTATGTGATGTATTGTTCTATTTTATTAATAGCAAATCTAGAGCTAAAGGAAGGGAGCATCCAACAAATCATGATGGCTTGGGGTGGGGGGGAGCTTGACTAGGGAGAAAAATATATAATCGGGGTGGAAGAAATCCTAGCCTTGCTTGAATAAATAATATTTTCCCTTGATGTGATGGTTGGTGTTAGGTCCTTATAATACTAGTGTTGCCCCCATTAATATTTTAGTTGTATCCCTTATTAATATTATCATGCCCCTATTATCCCCATATTGTTATTACTGTGCCCCATAGAATCCCTCTATTGTTATTTTTGTGCTTTTATATTATTATTGTTAGGTCGGCTTGGTTATATTGTGACCCCTTAGACTCCTATATGTAGAAAGGAGGTTTTGTCATTTGAATCATCCAAGAATTGTTCATTTTGTGTAATTTAAAGGAGGTTGCCCCCTTGAAGAGTCTGAATTCTAAGGTGTTCAACTGTCTTTTCTATCTTTTTGTGAGCTGGTTTCATAACATTTGGTATCAAAGCTTTGGATTCTAGGGTTTCGCTGCTCCAAATAGATCATCGTGGCATTTTCACTATAACTTTTTTCTGTGACATTTCAGAAGTGAAAAAAAAAAACCCATTTGAGATGAAATCACACTGAACCACAGATCCGAATTTCAGAGCCTTTCATGCTACATTTGCAGAGAAATGATCTAAGAAAGTTAGTCTTTTTACAGACTCCTGAATTACATTCCAAACAGGGGACCTGGGGAAAATCGTCATAACTTTCTCTCTGAGCATCGAATTGAAATTTTGTAAGAAGGTAGAGAAAGAGGACGGACTGTAGTTTCTTGTATATACTTTTCAGAGCAAAAGGTTGAAACAATGACACGTGGCACTTCATACAAGTTCGCTTTTTTGGAAAGGTCTATAATTAGGTCATCTTGGGAGATTGTATATAACTCTTCCTTGGAGAATCCAATTTGGATCAGACTGGTGGCATTGGAAAGAGGACATAGAGGGCTACTATAGGTTGCAATTTAAGAACTGGATGATCAGAAATTACAGAGATACATCAGATTCAATATCAAGCTCCTACAAATTGAAAAAAGGTGTGTAGATATTTTTAAATTTTTGCATAAGCTTGGTTTGAAAAATTAGTTTGAAGGAATTAAAAGGGCATAGTAAAGCATTATTATCGGTAATTGATGCCCCGAGGAAAGAAAATGCAAACACCTAG
>APFE030175644.1:10447-24041 GCA_000404065.3 Pinus taeda
ATGTAATCAGTTGACCATGATCCTTTAGGGTATGAAACAACACTTTTAGGGGTTAAAGAGCCCTTGGTTTATCAACATATATGATTGGGGTTGCAGTGCCAAAATATGTCTATAACACTTGGTCAATTACTTTGGAATCATCTTGCCTTCTCCATATTGATTTTACAAAGTTTATCCTTCAGTGCCAACTTCCTTTGATCAATGCTATTATGATACAATTCCATCAATGTTTTCCACATAGCATGTGGAGTTTCCTTTCCATGGAGACTCGAGACAATGTGGTCTCAAACTCCCTCGAGGATTATTCACCTGGCCTTTGCAACACACTTCTTCCATTCGGCCAAGTTCTATGCATCCGTAGCTACTGGCTTCGAGACTTATTGATTAATGAATTCCTTCAAGCCATTATGTTCTAGCACAACCTCCATCTTGTCCCTCTAGGGTATAAAATTTGAGCTTCCTTCCAATGCATACTCAACCCTCAACCCATGGATTGCCATCTTCCGATCCTGAAGTATGTATGCAAATTCAACTTTCACCTGTAACCCAGAAACTCAAAACTTTGAAATCTCCTCTATAGAGCTGATTTTAAATCAACAATATCTCCCTCATCTGAACTCAAATTCGGCCAATTTTGTTTTTGAATTTGGGTATATTTTCCCAAGGAATCCAAATCTGCAATTTTTTTTCGTAAAAATTTTGCATAAAAATTCTCAGAAATTCTTTGCAAAATCTCGGCCCAAAAAACAATATTGCTCTGATACATGTAGAAAAACCTGTAGATTCACAAGCTAATGCAATTCGCTAAAGAAAGAAACAAGAATCTACTTCTACTCTTTACATTGGAAGCCCATAACATCGAGAAAACAATAATCAATAGAGGAAGAGAATCAAAGGCACATAACACAAGAAATATCCGGGGAAAACCACAACTCAAAACCCCATTATCTGTTTTGTATTAATCCGGAAAATCAAGATGAAATTACAATGCTTGTTCTCTCTAGAACAATCCCAACACTCAGAAAATTCAATCTCCGACTCATAAGAAAGCTCAAGGCCAAAGCTTGGCCAATTCAAAAGCTCTCCAAGTCTCTATTCCAATGTGTAATTCCTATGAAGGATAGCTTGTATTTGAAGGGAAATAAAGCCTCTAAAAATAGCGCAATCCCTCAAGGATTAGTTCCTGATTGCATGCACTATCAGTGCAACTCAGAAAAATATAAAACAAATAGTACAATGTTCTTGCACTCTAGTCTCAAATGGGTCTTTCTCAAAATCAACATGCATGAGTTTCTGATAGTGGAATCTTCAGTTAACTAGAGTAGCAATAATTAGGTCACTAGTGTCCCAACTGACTGTTTACTCACTATTAGTTCCTGAAACTGATTGGAACTAATTTAACTGGACTTAACTAAAAAAACTGAGTTATCTTGAACTCCTATAAGTTAGGGAGAACATATACATGTTTTCTAAAAGACATTCCAATTAAAATTTCCTAAATTAATTAAGTTAATTAAGCTTAATTAATTATTTCCAAATTGCTATGAGAAAAGAATTCTATTTTAATTCAAGGACAAGCTAAACTAGAATTTCTTGTTTTCGAGAGTTCGCTTGCTCACCCTCTTGATGGCGGCTCTTATGGTCAAGCAACTCAAGTTCCTCTCCCTAATAGTCAAGTCCCTGCTGGTCCTCTCCCTTGTGGTCGAGCGATAAATCCCTCTCCTTATTAGTCAAGCCCCTGCTAGTCCTTGTGGTCGAGCAACTCAAGTTCCTTACGGTCGAGCGATTTCATTCCTCTCCTCACCCAATCGACTCAAGTCGCATTGAAAAAATTCCAGTAAAAAAAATTCCCCTAATAAGGATCCAAAATGACCAAAGGTCCAAGGAATCGAAGGTCCTAGGTCTTGGGATCACCAAATGGTGAAGGGTTCAAGGGTCCGAAGGGCCAATGGGCCAAGGTTCCAAGGGTCAAAATGACCAAAGGTCTAAGGAACCAAAGGTTCCAGGTCTCGGGATCACCAAGTGGTGAAGGTTCGAAGGGCCGAAGGGTCGAAGGGCTGATCTCCATCCCTCAGTGGATCTTCATCCCTCCACCCCCTTTCTCAACATATATGTGTTATTGGAAAGAAAATTTCACACCCGAAAAAGAAGACTTCACTAGGGTTCCTGTCTGGCTAAGACTCTACTCTTTGTGCACATATTACTAGTCACCTTCAGTGATGAAAGGTATTGGTGATGAAATAGGAGAGTATATCAAAATGTAGGAGGGCACAAGTTGGCCATTATGTCTCATATGCCTACATCTGCGTTTATCTAGATGTCTCAAGGGTGCTTCCAGAGGCTATAAAGCTAGTGTTCAAGGATGAGGTATGGCTTCAAAACATAGACTATGAACACATACCATTTAGGTGTATAAATTTTCATGAGAGTAGTCACCTCTTCAAAGTCTTCTCCCAAAATATCTCCTAATCGACCAATGCCCAAGCTAAAAAAAACCTGATGAACAAGCCTTCATAAAAGAAGCCTCTTGAAGCAAGGGCGACCAAAAAAATCAAGGAAAATAGGGTCAAGGGCCTTCATCAAACAAAAACAAATTTGAAGTCCTACAAGAGGAACAAGAAGAGAAAAACATAGAGGAAATCACTAAGGAGGAAGGCGAAATGATGAACCAACAACCGACTCTCCAAGAGTAGAACTAAGAGAGCACTCCTAGTCAGAGCCTCAACAATATTGATCTTCCCTCAGAAGATGTAGACATGGACTAGGAAAATAAATAAGACTCAGAAGAGGAATAAGTGATATAATATTTTTTAGAGGAGTTGACCTCAATATGATAGCAGAAGTGTGGGAAAAATGAAGCTTATCAACAATACTAGAGGAATACATCCAAAAAATAGAAGGATAATACCTATTTCAAAAAGAGCTAAAACATAAAACAATGAGGAAACATCCAGAACCCAACACCAAAAAGGATATTTTTTCTAATGTTCTAGTCGATTAGTACAACCTCAAAGGACTAAGCCAAAACCATGGAAGGAAAACACCAAGCCAACTCCTATTGGAACTATGTGCTAGATTAATCAATGAGGGCAAGGTAAGAGCTCTCACCCTAACTCCACATCTTTCTTAATGACTTTCATCTCATGGAATATCAAAGGCTTAAATGGCCTTGGAAAGAAAATAATTCTAAAACAAAGGATAATGACAATCAAACTAGAAATACTGCTCCTCCAGGAGACAAAGTTAGCTATGGAACATTTGTCGGCCTTGCAAAAAGAGTGTCGCAAATGCTACAATTACTTAGCCAATGCAGCACATGGCACTGCTAGAGGGAAATTGATTTTATGGAAGGACTCGCTCTATGAATTTCTCTCCACAGTTGCAACTAAAATCTCTATTACAACAGTCCTAAAAATTACAGGAACCTCAGAAACAATATGTGTCACCAATATCTATGGACCTCACAGAGTTCAAGAAATGATCCATATGTTGAATTCAGTAATGAGAATACTTGAAAACATACCTCATCCATACAAAATCATTAGAGGGGACTTTAATATGATCCTCAACTTGTCGAAAAAGAAAGGTCTTAGAAAATTAGACAGGGATGTTGAAGCCTTCTAAGAAGCCATAGATAGGATGGGTCTGGTGGATATGTAGACAATTAATGGAACTTACACATGGAACAAGAGACAAGGAGGCGATTGAAAGATAAATGCTTAACTCAATAGATTCCTCATCTATGAATTTGTTTTCCTTGCCTCCTAGGAAACACAGTGTCAAATCCTCCCCCAGTTGGGATCTGACCATTGGCCCATAGTGCTAAAAATTCACATCTCGATAGCCTCTAGGAATAACCCCTTTAGTTTTGAGGATTTTTGGATGGATCATCCTGAATCCTAAAATAATATGGAAAATTAGTGGGTTAGCTCTCCTCCTCAGACAAGCACCCAAATTTACCAATTCGAACAAAAGCTAAAGCATGTAAAAAACAAAATCAAACAATGGAACAAAGAAGTCTTCAACAATATCATGAAGGAGAAAAAGGAATTGGAGAAGTGAATGGAGGACCTCCAACAAAGGATCATCTACTAGGGAATCACTGATCAAATGAAGGAGACACAGAAATACTTGCAAAAGTGGTGGGAGGAAAGGGCCATGTAGGAAGAAAAGCTATGGCAATAAAAATCCAGAGTGCAATGGCTCAAGTGTGGGGAAAGAAACTCAAAGTTCTTTCATAACTCCATGATTCAACACAAAAAAGATAACAACATTATTATCTTGAGAACTGAATATGGGAGAATGGACAACACTCATGAGGATATCTCAGTGGAATTGAATAACTTCTACAATAAACTCCTAAAGGATCCCCACATAGACAAATCTCATGCCATTAGAGAAATCACCAATAACATCCCCACCATCCTAAATCAGGATCATAATACAATGCTTCTCAGATAGATTTCTATGCAATAAGTTGAGGAGGCAGTGATGTCCATGCCCTCGGCCAAAGCTCCTGGGCCTAATGGGTTCACCATCAACTTCTTTAAAGGTTGTTGGTCCTTCATAAAAGAAGAGGTCCATGCATTAGTGAAAGACTCAAGGGTTAAAAAAATTGTGTTGGACACTTTTAATGCAACCTTCCTCACTCTAATCCCTAAGGAAGGAGGGGTAGACTCTCTGGATCGATTAAGGCCCATAGCCCTTTGCAATTTTATTTACAAGATCATCTCAAAGGTTTTGGATAATTGGCTCAAGTCTCTGTTATCTCTCCTGATTTTGACCAACCATGTAGGGTACGTGGAGGGAAGGAAAATCCTTAACATTATCATCCTCTCACATGAAAATATCCATTCAAAGCCTTCAAGAAGCCTGGAATGTTGATGCAACTGGACATGTTGAAAGATTTTGACAAAATTAGTTGGGAATATATGCGAGGGGTCCTTAAGGCCTTGAGATTCCACCAAGACTATATTGAATGGATCATGGCCCTATTTTCTAGCGCCTTCTTTTCCACATTTCTCAACGGATCCCCCACCCAACCCTTTGTCCCATGAAGAGGTATTTGGAAAGGGGATCCTCTATCACCCTTCCTCTTCATTCTCTCAGCGGAAGGCTTGGGTCAATCTCTTCAAGCTGCCAACATCAACACCAACCTTACTGGTCCTAAGCTACATGACTCATCCCCTACTTCCACCCACCAATAATTCGTTAATGACACCCTTCTTATGGGTATTCCAACAGTTGAGGAAGTTGAAGCCGTCAAACACATTCTAAACCTTTTCTTTGTAGTTTTTGGAACCTCTGTTAATCACCAAAACTAAAATAAAAATCTTCTTCAATACACCTCTGGCCATACAAGAAACATCATAAGGATCTTGGGATTCTAGAACTTATCCCTACCCTTGAAATAGTTGGGGGTTCCCCTAACTGAGAAATCCTTAAGGAAATCAACTTGGGAGGACCTCCTCAATAGGTTACGTAAGAAACTATCTAGCTGAAAATTCAGATCTCTTAACCTTGTCGATCGTCTCATCTTGGTCAAATATGTTCTTCAAGCCATGCCTCTCTACCTTTTCTCAACTCTTTCTACCTCGAAATCTATCACAAACACCATCCACAACATCTAAAGGAGCTTCCTTTGGAGGGGCTTGGAAACAAATAAGAAACGGGCCTTAGTTGGATGGGACCAGCTCTGTAAACCAAAAAATGTAGGTGGACTCAGCCTCAGGGATCCTGATCTCTTAAGGAAATCCCTAGGGGCGAAAATATGGTGGATATGTGTAACAATGGTGGTTAAAATCCATGTAATAAAGTTAATAAATGTAAAATAAGACATTGGTCATGGGACACGTATTCTAAGCTGAATGTTGGGAAATAACATAGTGATGGGGGTCACTTGTGATTAATTAATGGCTATGGAAATTGGCAAAGGCAATGGCAAAGGCTTTGGAAAGGCAAGAGGCATTAATTGGAATTTTATTTACGAAAATAATGGAAATTAGGAGAAAAGGAAGGTGAAAGGTCACATAATTACATGTGAGGAAAATTGAAGGAAAATAGTGGAAAATTGAAGAAAATAATGGTCTCATTAACAAAAAGGATTTTGAGGATCAATTCATGGCTTTTTATAAGTTCAATTTTGGAGCTCTCTCTCTATTCTATCTCTCTCATACTCTTGGACACTTATAATTTTCTTGGAGAAATCTTGGAGGAGTGTGGCATACTTGGGATTTGGAGTAACAAGGAAAAGGAAGAGCAGGAAAATGTAAGAGGACATCAGGATCAACAACTACAATGGGTTTTTTTTGTAGGTACCGAGTTGCATGTATGATCTCCTTGTTATTTTTGGGATGCATGAATGTGGTTTCTTGGTTATGATTTGTCATTGGCATGGAGGATTGCTTGGATGGACAGTCGTTTTGCCTAGCCTTTCAATTTCCTGAATGGCCATGGTGTTGTGGGTTTTATATTTGTTTTTAGGTTGGTGCTCATGCTTCTTTGGATGTGGGGTGATTTATTAGTTCCTGGAAGCCTTGGTTGGAAAAACGCTTTGGAAAACCTGTAACAACTTGGGTTGAGTTACTAGTCCTAGATGCCTTGGTTGGAAAAACGCTCTAGAAACCCTATAACAACTTGGGTTGAGTTACTAGTCTTGGAAGCCTTGGTTGGATAAACACTCTGGAAGCCTGGTAGCAGTTGTGGGTTGAGTTAGTAGTCCTAGAAGCTCTGGTTGGAAAAAATGCTCTAGAGCCCTTGACAAATTGGGTAGAGACCAATATGGTGATGGTTAGTGATGTTTGATCATGAGGTGGAATCGATGGTTGACGGTTGAGGTGGTTTAGCCTATGGAAGCCCTAGTTTTGGTTTTGTTTGGTTTATTCCATGAGATCCCACATTCATGCTTGGAATATGGCACGGGGGAGACTGGCTGAAAGAAACATTTGGTTCAGCCTAGCCTATGGTTGAGTGGTATGTGGAAGTCCAAGACCTAGTTGCATTTTACATATGTTAATAAGAGATCTTCCCCTCTTGTATTTGATGGATAAATATACTTGATCATATGTTGTTTTTATAGATTTTATATCCTTGTTATTTCTATTGGTTATAGGTTGGTTATGAGTATGTTTTATGACAGACTTGATGTATGGATATCATCATGTTTTGATTAGTAAATAAATGAATAATGAATATATGATCTAATATATGATAATGAAGTTATCTTGATAAGGAATCAATGCTTCTTTTCAATTGTCTAATAAGTATGAGACCCCTATGCTTAGACTTGTTGTTATGACATGTAGATTATATATTTTTGACATGTCTGACAAAATGCTTGTCATAGATAGTAAGGGGTAGATCAACTCCTTGATCAAATGTTTGCATTAGTAACCTTGTTTCAATGTCATTTATCATTTCTAGGAGTTTCATGAAGTTTTGGGTAGTGGCCTGAGACCTAGCCCTAAAAAAGTGGCTCAGAATCTCAGGTCGCTAGCAGAAAACTACCTGAAAAAGTCCACATTTTCTCACATGCCTTGTTGTGGGATAAAATGGAAGGCCTTAGTAACATGCATGACTTGTTATAGGAGTGAATAAGGGTCCAGCTCAGTAAAATGTCAAGTTATCTTAGGGGTTGGTCACCTCGAATGGTTGGTTGGCTCTTGAAGGCTTTGTAGCATGAGTGGAAGGTCAATTTGGTTTCATTATGTCGGTTCCACTTCCTTAATGGTACATGAGTAGTTGAATCACATCATAGTAGCCTCCCATCACATTTTTACCCCAATGAACTAGTTAACTTAGGTAGATGTGGGAGGAGGGTGGTTACATAGTGGTATTAGAGCATGGTTCACCCCTTGGATTAGATGGGCAGTGTGTTGGTCATGCATACATATTGGTTACATATGTGTTCCTTATGCTTGTGATATATGTGCATGTTGTGTATGCATGGTGGTGGTGACGGTTACGGTTGTGTTTCCATGTGAAAGTCAATGGTGTTGATGTTGGATGTGTTATCATGATTATATGTCGGTTATGCACTGGTTATGCATGTCAGTGTTTGTATGTATTGTGTATGTATGTGTGTCGTACATATGTTGTTATGCATGAATTGTGTCTAGTTGGCATGTGGTTGTGGAATCATGCATGGTAACTGATTGAGGATTGAGATGATGTCTATAGATTCTTATGATTATGATTATGCATGTATTGTGCTAATCTGGTTGGTCTTGTAGATGAGATATCCTCCCCAAATTATATTGAGGTATATTAGTTTGTTTATGATTTGGTTTAGCTAACATAGTATGCCTTGCAGGAAGAGAAGAACAAAGATGGGTAGAATAATGGTAGACTATAGTTCACGAGATTCTCCCTATGGATCAGATGAGCAGCATGGTCATGAATACTCCCCTCACATAGCATACACCTTGAGAAATTTAAAGGTAGAAATAAGGAGTTGCAAAGTAGATAATGACAAAATAATTCAATCACAAGAGAGACTTGTTAGGGCACACGAGAAATAAGTATAAGTCAATGCAGCTATTCTTTAGATCTTGTCCGACTTATAGAGACGAGGACCACTTAGAATCATTCATGGGTAGGAGGATAGGACTAATGGGGCATATGGCAGTCGGTCACACGGTGGGCACAGATCAGATAGGGATGAGATGATCATAGATGACAAGTTCAAGGATACATGGGATAGGAGAGGTGATGGAAACATGTTCTATTCTAGTTCTGGTTATGACAAGTATCATGGTCATCATCGCTATCATCATTACAGGAGGAATGATAGGGGATATTTGTCAGATGAGTTCAAGAAAGAAAAGCCACCTACCTTTGATGAGGAAATGAAGAAGTCAAGGGATGTGTAAGCTTGGCTTCTTGGGATGAATAAGTTCTTCATATTACATGATTACTCAGAGAATATGAAGGTCAGAATAACTATGTTCAGTCTAAAAGGTAAATTAGATATTTGGTGGGAAGATATAAAGAATGTCAGAGATATGCATGAAGATGAGTTGACTTGGAGTGAGTTTGAGAGAATATTTAGGAATAAGTACCTATCAAAGAGATACTATGACGACAGAGAAAAGGAATTATACGAGTTGAAGATGGGATATATGACCAATGATGAGTACACTAGTAGATTATTTGATTTATTGAGGTATGTGCCTTACTTGAAGGAGGAGAAAGCAAAGATTCAAAGATTCATCAGTGGGTTTCCGGTGACATTCAAGGACATGATTGAGTTTGATGAGCCTAGATCATTGGAGGAATCCATCAGGAAGCTGAAGCATTGTTATGAGCAATAAAAGCACATATCTGAGTTTGAGTAGGATTAGAGAGGCAATGCAAAGAATACAAGAAAATGGGATAAAAAGCAACAAAGGCCCGAGGACACATGTAAAAAAGAGAATGTAGCACTAACTAAGAAGTTTAATGCATGTGACGGAGGGCAGGAATTTTAGTCTGATGAACAGAACAAGGGTGCAGGTTGGAAGCCTTTACAATGTTGGACTTGTGGCAAGGATCATCGTAGGTGAGATTGCACACAACATCAGGGTGGTAGACTGCATATTTATAGTTATCAAGATGCATAGACAGTGGGGGATGTTGGAAAAAGTGTTCTTTAGATTTACAAAACATTAGTTAACAAGAATATAAATCACCAGGCGTCTATTACCAAGATGGACGATAAGCTTTGTGATCAAGTTTTTTTTATTTTATTTTTTATTTTATTTTTATTTTGACTGACCCTGGATCTAGTTATAGTTATGTTAATTCTGACTTAGTGGATAAGTGTGGTTTGAATAAAGAAATGCATGAAAAGTCTTCGTTATTGCAGTTGGCTACAGGTACAAAGAAAAGAGTTCATCACTGGGTAAAGCTTGTGCATTTGAACTGAATGGTATGCCTTCATCAACACATTTGAACGTATTACCATTGTGATTGTATAGTGTGCTTCTAGGTATGGATTGGTTGTATCTTCATAGGACTAAGGTGGATTTCTATGAAAAGGCTATTGAGTGCTTGGATGGAAATGGGGAACAAAGAGTCTTGTAGGGTAGGAAGAAGGCAACATTAGTAAGAATGGTGAAAACTATGCAGGCCAAGTGTAGCCGTAGGAAAGGGTTTGTGTTATTTGCTGTGCATATTTCTAGAAACAAAGATAAGGAAGTTGAGGATGAAGATGTATTGAGTGGGTACCTAGTTCTACAACAGTTTCAGGATGTGTTTCCAGCAGATATTTCAGAGTTTTCGCCTCACATAGAAGTGGATTTTTCTATTGAGTTGGTACTAGGGGAAACACCAACATCAAAGGTGCCATACAGGATGAGCACTCTGGAGTTAGTAGAGTTAAAGTTGTAGTTGAAGAAAATGCTTGACATAGGATACATTAGGTCAAGTGTATCACCTTGGGGCACACCAGTGTTGTTTGTGAAGAAGAAGGACGGTACTCTTAGGTTGTGCATTGATTACAGGCACTTGAATAAGGTAACTATCAAGAACAGGTATGTGGTATCGAGGATAGATGACTTGTTAGATCAGTTGAAGGGAGTAGCAGTGTTCTCGAAGATTGATTTGAGATCAATATATCTTCAGGTACACATTAGATAAGAGGACATTTACAACACAATTTTTCAGACTAGGTATGGGCATTATGAGTTTGTTGTAGTTCCACTTAGTTTGACTAATGCTCCAACTACTTTTCTGTGCTTGATGAATAGTGTGTTACGTCCTTATCTGGAAAATTTTATTATTGTATTCGTCGATGATATATTGATATATTCTAATAATGAGGAAGAGCATGTCAAACACTTAGCAACAATGTTGAGGTTTCTTAGAGAGCATCTATTGTATGCCAAACTGATCAAATGTTATTTCTTTAAGAAAAAGATACATTACTTGGGACATGTAGTTTCCAAGGAAGACATAGCAATGGAATTGGAAAAGATAAGGGCTATCATGGAGTAGGAAGCTCCTAGGAATGTGGATGAGGTAAGATCATTCATGGGACTAGCAGGTTATTACAGGAGGTTCATCAGAAAATTCTCACAGCTTGCTTATCCTATTACATCATTGCGAAGGAAAGGTAAGAAAGTTGAATGGATAGAGTGATGTGCAGTTAGTTTTGAATAGTTGAAGCGGTTGTTGTCAAATGCTCCAGTTCTAAAGATTGAAGATTTGGATAAAGAGTTTGTAGTGTGCATAGATGCTTGCAAAAGAGGACTTGGTGGATTATTTACATAGGAAGGACAAGTAGTATGTTATGAGTCACAGAAACTGAATGAACATGAGCATAATTATCCGATAGATGATATTGAGTTGGCGATGATCATTCATGCATTGAAGATGTGGAGGCACTGTCTTCTTGGTAGGTGGTCCATATTAATGAGCGATCACAGTGGGATGAGGTATATATTTTACCAACTGAATTTGAATTCTAGACAAGCTAGATGGTTTGCTACGATCATTGAATTTGACTTTGAGATCATGTACAATAAAGGTAAATGGATTAGGGTTGCAGATGCTCTTAGTAGGCATATATAAGTAAATAAAATTGCAACTATGAGTTCTTATGGGACAAATTTACAGGATCAGATCTTACAGGTAGAACAACATGATGACAGGTATAGGGAACTTATGAACATGTTACAACAGGGTACATGTGATCAGGATGTGGACTATCATCTCACAAAAAATGGCTTAGTCAGGTTTAGGGATAGGATATATGTTCCGGATAATAGTATGCTCAAGAAGCTTATCTTGGGAATTTCATGTTAAACTGTATTCAGGTCAGCTAGGTTATCAGAAGACATTGACAACAGTGAAGAAGTTTTATTATTGTATGAATCTGAAAAAGGAAGTGACAGAGCTTGTGGTTAGATGTTTAGATTTTTAATAGGTAAAAGCAGAGTGTAAGCATCCAGGTGGTTTACTACAGCCGATTCCTATTCTAGAGTCGAAATGGGAGGTCATTTCCATGGATTGCATTACATTTTTTTCGAAGACATCTAGACAAAACGATTATGTCATGTTTGCAGTGGACAAATTAACAAGGTAGCACACTTCATTCTGGTGAAGTATACATATTCAACTAGTAACGTAACATAGGTATTCATCAGATATGTAGTGAGGTTGCATGGTGTATTGAAGAATATTGTGTCAGACAAAGATGCCAAGTTCACTTCTAGGTGCTGAAAAGAGTTATTTGCAGGTTTGGGTATAGAGTTGGCCTTCAATGCAACTTATCATTCACAGACAGATGGACCGATAGAGACGATCAATAGGATATTGGAGGACATGTTAAGGATGTATGTGATGCATCAACATAAGATATGGGAGGAGTACCTTCTGTTGGTTTTTTCTTATTACAACAATGGGTACCAGGAGTAACTAAGGATGAGTCCGATCGAGGTACTCTATGGGCGGAGTTGCAATACTCCCATTAGTTGAAGTGATCCAATTAACAAGGTGTTGATAGGACTAAACATGTTGGTAGAGATGGAATAAGAAATCCAGGTAATCAAGAAGAATATGAAGGTAGCACATGGCAGGCAGAAAATTTTTATAGATTAGAACAAGATGTTTAAGGAGTTTCAAGTTGAGGAATAGGTGTGCTTGCTCATCAAGCACAAGAAGAGCTCCTTGAGGATTGGATCATGTGCTAAGATGAAACCTCAGTATTGTGGACCTTTCAAGAATATTGAAAGGATTAGACCAATATATTTTTGACTTGCATTTCCTCCAACAATTAAAGTCCATGATGTTTTGCATGTGTCATTGCTTAACATGTTAAAGATGTTGATCATGTGATTGATTGGTCTGTATTGCAGGTGGAGCCAGAAGGAGAATTCCAGTAAGAACCTTAATGCATTTTGTAGAGAAATATGCTCGTGCTCCAGAACCGAGCAGTCGAGCAGGTTAAAGTGAAATGGAAGCACCTTGGGCCTAACGAATCTATATGGGAGATGGTGAATCAAATGTGGGCTATGTATCCTTCTTTATTCATTGGTTGTGTGAATTTTTTTTGGTATATGTACGTATGTATATGGATGTGAATACCATCATGAGCTATGTTATAAAGCTCCAATAAGTGGTATGGATGTCATGTCGTTATGGTTGTTATGTTGTTATGGTTGTCATGTTGGTTTGCTTCTCAACAAGTTGATCACTATAAATACTGAAACGAGCTAAGTTATAAAGATCCATGGGCAATATGTTTTTCTTTCAACAGTCTTGTTGGTTGCAGGTGTCGTTGAACACAAGGATGGTGTTCCCCGAAGGGGGAGGGTTCTATATGTTAGGCCCTTATATTACTAATGTAATCCCTTATTGTTATTATTACAACCCCCTTATTATATTTATGTACCCATGTAGTGCCCATATTGTTACCATTGTGCCCCATAGAAGCCCACTATTGTTATTATTGTGCCCTTACATTATTATTATTATGTCGGCTCTCATTATATTATGACCCCTTAGACTCCTATACATAGAAATGAGGTATTTTCATTTATATCATCCAAGAATTGTTCATTTATGTAATGTAAAGGAGGTTGCCCCCTCGAAGAGGCTGAATTCTAAGGCGTTG
>APFE030175644.1:26185-102574 GCA_000404065.3 Pinus taeda
AAGAATTGTTCATTTATGTAATGTAAAGGAGGTTGCCCCCTCGAAGAGGCTGAATTCTAAAGCGTTGATCTATCTTTTCTAACTTTTTGTGAGCTGCTTTCATAACACTATAACAACCATAGTTAAAAATTCATGCAATAAAGTTAATAAAGGAAAAATAAGACCTTGGTCATGGGACACGTATTCCAAGATGAATGTTGGGAAAAAACATAGTGATGGGGATCATTTGTGATTAATTAATGGCTGTGGAAATTGGCAAAGGCAATGACAAAGGCTTTGGAAAGGCAAGAGGCATTAATTGGCATTTTATTTATGAAAATAATGAAAATTAGGAGAAAGAAAGGTCACAAAATTGCATGTCAGGAAAATTGAAGGAAAATAATGGAAAATTGAAAAAAATAGAGGCCTCATTAATAAAAAGTCTTTTGAGGATCAATTCATGGATTGTTTTTCAGTTCACCTTTTGTTAGTTCAGTTTTGGAGCTCTCTCTCTATTCTCTCTCTCTCTCATACTCTTGGACACTTAGAGTTTTCTTGGAGCAATCTTGGAGGAGTGTGGCATACTTGGGATTTGGAGAAAGAAGGCAAAGGAAGAGTAGGAAAGTGTAAGAGGACATCAAGATCAACAAATACGATGGGTTTTGTTTGCAGGTACTGAGTTGCATGTATTATTTCCTTGCTAGTTGTGGCATGCATGGCATATGCATGTGGTTTCTTGGTTATGATTTGTCATTAGCATGGAGGATTTCCTAGATGGACAGTGGTTTTTCCTATCCTTTCCATTTCATATATAGCCATGGTGTTGTGGGATTTATCTTTATTTTTTGGTTGGTGCTCATGTTCCTTTAGTTGTGGGTTGAGTTATTAGTTCTTGGAAGCCTTGGTTGGAAAAATTCTCTGGAAGCCCTGTAATAACTTGGGCTGAGTTACTAGTCCTAGAATCCTTGGTTGGACAAATTCTCTAGAAGCCCGAAACCAATTGTGGGTTGAGTAACTAGTCTTGGAAACCCTGGTTGAAAAACACTCTGGAGCCTTGGACAACTTTGGTAGAGACCAATCTGGTGATGGTTAGTGATGTACAACCGTGAGGTGGAATCACTGGTTGAGGATTGAGGTGGTTTGTCCTCTAGAAGCCCTATTTTGGTTTTTTTTGGTTTATTCCATGAGATCCCACATTCATGCTTGCAATATGGAATGAGGGTGACTCACTGAAAGAAAGATTTGGTTCAGCCTAGTATATGGTCGGGTGGTACGTGGAAGTTCCAAACTTGGTTTTATTTTACATATGTTAATAAGAGCTATTTCCCTCTTGTATTTGATGGGGAATTATACTTGCTCATATGTGGTTTTTATGGCTTCTATATCCTTGTTATTTGTGTTGGTTATATGTTGGTTATGATTATGTTTTATGACAATCTTGATGTATGGATCTCATCATGTTTTGATTAGTAGTGAATGGAAAGCCTCAGTCACATGCATGGCTTGTTATGGGAGAAAATGAGGGTCCATATCAGTAAAATGTCAAGTTATCTCAAGGGTTGTCACCTGGAGGGGTTGGTTGGCTCCTGAAGGTTTTGTAGCATGTGTGGAAGGTTAGTTTGGTTTCGTTATGTCAGTTCCACTTCCTTAAATATACATGGGGAGTTGAATCACAACATTGTATCCCCTCGCCTATCGTCACATGTTTAACCCAACAGATCGGTTAACTTGGGTAAATGTGGTTGGAGGGTGGTTACAAGATGGATGGATAACCCCAACATCCCTTGGGGCCACCCCTAGAAAGCGAAATATCTTCCCAATCACAACCACAAAGATATCATTAGGCTCTCAGGCTAGGCCTTAGGCTCAACCATATGGAACCAAGCACGGAGAAATAAAGAAGTAATTTAGGGGAATAAATCCTAGGAGATTCACAATGGTTAAAATGCCCTAATTTGGGAGGACGCCTGGCATCAACTTCCAATCCTTGACAAGGACCATCACACCTCTCTCAAGAGAGCCATGCAAGAAAAAGGTAAATTTCATGTAGCTCAATACTAGGGGCCTACCACTCTTGCGAGTCGATGGAGAGAATGGTTGAATAAGTAGGAATGACATCCCTTTTGTGAAAAAATGGAATGGAATTATTTTGAAGAGCTCCTTAAGGAGCGTCAAATCCAAATGGACCAAGAGGAGGATAGGCTAAGACGGGGAAAAAGTTTTACAGGTCTTTTTAACCTCGAGGAGGCTTATGCCTCCATTATGAATCATGAACAAATGAAACAAATTTAGAGATAGATCACTCTCGCAAGAAGACAACAATGGAATAAAATCACTCTCTTCCTTTGAATTGTCATCTAAAGCAAAATCCTCATGTGGGACCATCTCCGACGAAGAGGCTTCACATGTCCCTCAAGATGTTGCTTGTGTGAAACACTAGAAGAGACTATCAATCACCTATTGAACACCTGCGACTAAACCAATAAGCTTTGGGAATGGGGGGTTGAAATATTTAGGACAATTGTTATGGATAAGGCCTCAATTCATATCACCCTAGACAATTGGTGTTCAAATATTTCCCCTCACCAGGTTGTCGACTAGGCTTGGAACCTCCTACTAGGGGCCATCTATTGGGTCACTTGGAAGGAGCGCAACACAAGAATATTCAAGAATGTGAAGAATTCAAGGGACATCCTTCTTACCGTGATTAGGAAGATTATTCGAGAAACTATATCCATATCCAAGATTCCCTCTATGCAAGGCCCCGCTCGTGCTGTCGACCTTCACATCCTGCAACTTCTGGATCTTCAAAACTTCTCCTCTGCCATTCCTACCCCCTCACCACCCTCTCTTTGAGCTCCATACAATTAGTCTCCACTAGAATGCAACACGATCACATTGATTTATGACGGGGTGGCCAAAGGAAACCCAGGTGCTGCGGGCTTTGGTGGTGTGTTTAGAAATCACAAGGGGGAAATTTTATGAGTCTATTACAAGAAATTAAGAATATCCACCAAAAATGCAGTGGAGATCCAAGCCATGGAGTAATGGTTTGGCCATATCAAAATAGCAACACTTTGTACCCCTGATTGTGGTAGGAGACTGCATGTTGGAAAATCAGGTTGCCTACAAGCTCCAATATGGATCCACGATTAGTATGGTAACTGATAATTAGAGGCTAACCAAAAAAATTAACCACATTAAACAACACATCAATGAATTTAATGGGATCCACTTCCAAGTGTTATGAAGGAAAGCTAATGGCATGACGGACAGGCCCGCCATCGAAGGAACAGTTGTCAGGGAAATGTTACAATCCCTCACATGGAGGGACATTGAGGAAGGCACCCTCCACCATGATTGTGATGCAATCAACATCAAGCACAATAAGGGATGTTCTATTAATGATCCCTCCAAGCATAATTTCCCAAAATTATCCTAAGGTTCCTTGGATCTCAATCATGTTTTAGGGTTGCAAACGTTGTCTTCTCGACTGAAGTACTAACAAAATCCCTTGCTCCTCCATGGGAATTAATTATATAGCTCATGCAAGATTTTAGGGATTTATTACCACTATCTTTCTCTTTGACAACCTCATCCCAAAACTACCCCTCCTTGCCTGATTCTCTTCTCCATCATTTCTATGCCCCCCGCTCTCTGGGTCTCATTCTTGTGGCCTCAGCTTCTGCCCTTTGCTTAAATCCACTTGCATAATTCCCCTCTACCCACTCATCAACATGAACTGTGCCCCTTGACCTGGTAGTGGCCCTTCCACTAACCAACACAGAGGCCAGAATATGGAACGTTGGAGTCATGCCAACCTGCGTTTGAGGACTAGAGCTGAGACGACTGCAAGGTAGGCAGCCTTGAAATACAACAACATTTCCCCCCAAGAGACCCAAGAGCGGATTAATGAGGTTGAGAATGAAGCCAAGGTTATCAAATGAAGAACCAACACTAAGGAAATTTATGCTTAGTTTGAATGGATTCCCGACCTGAGGCTCACCAAAGCCAGAGAAAACCTGTACAGTAGAACAATCGTTCTTACCTGGCAAATGAAGACAATTTTGGGCTTGGCACTATGGGAGAGCATCTAAACCAATAAAGTGTTGATCTAAATATGATATGAGGTTGTCATTGATGTCAACCCAAGCAGCACCAGGGGCTACCCTGATCTTGCAAGGGAATTTTTACTTGAAAACTTACTCTATTTTGAGTCAAGGATCTTCTAGATAGATTCTACTCGTCGAGATGTTTCCGTTGAAATATGTCACACCAAGTAATTCTTCATGGTTTGAGAGATATTCATGTTTGAAGTTAGTAACCCCAGTTAGTGGGCTAAAACCCTATGGGGTTGTGGCATGGTGTTCATAATTTGTTTTGGTCATTTAATAGTCATTAATCAATAATTTTTTAAGCTCCTAAAATCCCTCCGACATTCTCTATAGAAGCCCCTCTCAACTCTATACAAATAAATCTCATATATCCTCCAAATGTAGTGATTGTGGAATTTTTGCTATAACTTCATTTCTACGAAGTCTTAGATTCTGAAATGAAAACCCATTTGATTCACAATCCTAATGAACGTCGTGACCAAATTTTAGATCCTGGTTCGCTATATTTTCGGAAATATGATCTGTGGAAGTTAGGGTTTTTGCAGGCTCTGGAATTTCATCTCAAAGATGTGACCTTGGGAAAATCGTCATAACTCTCTCTCTAAGAAGAGGATTGGAATTATGTAAAAAGTGGAAGATAGTGCACGGAATGTAGTTTTCTTTATATCAATTTTAGAGTTGAAGGAGGAAATAGTGACATGTGGAATGCCATACAAGTTTTCTCTACTGAACTAGTCCATAATTAGGTCATTATGAGAGATTGTGCATAACTTTGCCTTGAAGAGTCTAGATCGGGTTAGACCTATGGCATTGGAAAGAAGAATTAGAGAGATACTACAGGAAACGATATCATATATTGGGGATATGAAATCACAGAGATACATCAGATTAAATATCATGCTCCTAGAAGGCTAGAAAAACTAGATCAAGTGCTGTCAAGGGGTGTAAAGGACCAGGCTTTCTAGGGCAGCAAAGAGCAAGGTGTAGCAAAATGATGCAACAGAGGTAAGCTACAGGTAAGTATCTTATGTATACGCATGTTCATTTCTTAATGGCATTAGGTTATTTGTATTCTAATTTTTTGTTTTTGTTTAGCACTGACATATGCTCTGCAGGATGAGGTAAGTTTTGCTATTATCATGTCATGGGTATTTCCTTCAAGATTTTTTGTAGGTATTATATATTCATCAAGAGAATACTCAATGCATAATCTAATGTTATGAATAGTGAGAAAGGGTAGCATGACAATAGCAACAATCAAGGTGCATAACAATAGCAAGAAGTTCACCATATGAAGTCTTCAAGTGGGCAACACTGCATACAAACATTGTAAAAGTATCATTGTACAGAGTCATTGTAAAAGAATCTTTGTAAAAGTTGCACAAGTGTCTATCTGCCAAGAGTTGAAGAGGTAGTGTCGGGAGGTCTACGATCATCATTAGGTGGTTGCGTCATAGTTAGGGTTATGGTCTAGTGTGTCATCTTATTCTACATCATTCTATATCATTGTAAAGTGGACCAT
Source organism: Pinus taeda (assembly GCA_000404065.3). NCBI lineage: Eukaryota > Viridiplantae > Streptophyta > Pinopsida > Pinales > Pinaceae > Pinus > Pinus taeda. The sequence continues at coordinate 31,802 of APFE030175644.1, forward strand.
TTTCCCTGGTACGGGAGTCCATTCTTCATTTATTCTTCTATAGGGTGGTAGGGTGGTGCTAGGCTGGTGCATTAAGTCACAAACATGTTCAATCTTGTGAAAAATTTAGGGTGGTAGGGTGGTGTTAGGGTGAGTTGTAGCTCATTGGGTGTTGGGGCATCCGTTCAGTTGACTATTGAAGAATCTCGGGCGTTGGAGCGTCCATCCAGTGAGAGCTTGAGAAGAATGAGTTTCTAGATTCTAGGAAGTTGGAGATTTATTTTCAATTGGCATTGAAGATTAAAGAATTATTAGAAAAGTGTTCAGTGGTTTTTGACCCGGAGGGGGTTTTCCAACTAAATTTTTTATGCCTATTGTGTTCTTTTATTCACCGTTGTTATTGCATAAACATTAATGATAATTGAAGCTTAACTAATTCTATGAAAAGATTTAAAAGTGATAATTGCTAAGGAATACTGATTCACCCCCCCCTCTCAGTATTCTCCAACATAAAGCCATGGAGGAAAATTTAGGCAAGCTCAACGACAAGTTCATTGTGTATGTCGAAACTGTCCACCAAACACAATTTGTTACTGGAGACTCCCCACACTTTGCCCTGCTCAAGCATCGAATGACGTCCTTGCAGGAAGGAAGAGAGAACACACCCATCATCAAGCGGGAACTAGGAGGTGGTTTGACCAACCATCTAACTAGTGAGGGTTCTCTTGCAGGCAACACTCTAGATATTCCCATCACGTTGGAAGAGGACCCTAAGATTTGAAAATTTTTATGTCATTTGTGTGCGGGAAATATGGCTTCACATTATTTGGGATAGTTATTTTCATATTTTTATGCAAAGTGTTAAAATTCAAGCTATATGTAGAAGTCATGGAAACCTTGTGGAGAGGCCTGTAGTCACTAATTTTTCCATTGTATTTGTTTTTCATGTGGAACTTACAATCAACCATTTTGTAACTGAATCGGTCAATGTTAGTCGTGTTTCCGACCTTCACATCATGAAAATTTTGGATCTTCAAAACTTCTCCTCCATCATTCCTACCCATCGCCACCCTCTCCATGAGGTCCAGACACTTGGGCTCCACCAGAAGGCAACACGATCACATTGAATTATGATGGAGCCACCAAAGGAAACCCAAGTGCCGCGAGATTTGGTGGTGTGTTTAGAAATCACAAGGGGGAAATTCTATGAGTCTATTATGAGAAATTAAGAATAGCGACCGACAATGTGGTGGAGAACCAAGCCATGGAGCATGATCTTGCCATAGAAAAAGAGTAACACTTCACACCCCTGATTGTGGTAGGAGACTCTGTGTTGGAAACTCAGGCTGCCTGCAAGTTCTAACATGGATCCACAGTCAATGAGGTAACTGATAATTGGAGGCTGACCAAAACACTTCACCACATTTAACAACACATCAACAACTTTAGTGGGCTACACTTCCAACTGGTTTTAAGGAAAGCTAATGGTGTGGCAGACAGGCTTTCCAACGATAGAACAACTGGCAGGGAAATGTTACAATCCCTCACATGGACGGACATTGGGGAAGGCACCCTCCACACGATTATTATATAATCAATGTCAAGGAAAATAAGATATGTTCTATTGATGATCCCTCCATAGGATTATAGATTCCCCTGCTCAGCTCATACATTCCCCCTAAATATGTGTGATGGATTTCGCTCCAAGCATCATTTCCCATAATTCTCCTAAGGTTACTTGGATCTCAATCATGTTTTAGGGTTGCAAGCGTCGCCTTCTTAACTGAAGTAGCAACAAAATCCCTCTGTCCTCTATGGGAATTGATTACATAGCTCATGCAAGATTTTAGGGATTTATTATCACTATCTTTCTCTTTGAAAAACTCATCCCCAAACTGCCCTATGAATACCCCTTACTTGATGCTCTCCTCCATCATTCCTACATCCCCCTCTCTCTGGGTCTCATTCCCACATCCCCGGCTTCAGGCCTTTGCTTAAATCCACCCATAGAATTCCCGTCTCCCCACTCATCAACATGGCTTGTGCCCCTCAACTTGGTATTGGCCCTTCCACTAACCAGCACAGAGGCTGGAATATGGAACGTTGGAGTCATGAAAACCCGCGTTTGAGGACTAGAGCCGAGACGACTGTAAGGTAGGTAGCCCTGAACTACAACAACATGGTCCCCTAAGAGACCCAAGAGTGGATAAATGAGTTGGAGAATGAAGCCAAGGTTATCAAATGAATAGCCAACACTAAGGAAATTGATGCTCAATCTGAATGGAGTCCTAACCCGGGGCTCACCAGAGCCAGAGAAAACCTGTATAGTAGAACTATTGATATTTCCTGGAAAATGAAGACAATTTTGGGCTTGGCACTATAGGAGAGCATCCAATCCAACAGAGCCATGGAGGAAAAGAAGGACAAGTTCATGACAAGTTTAATGTGTATGTTGAAACTATCCACTAAATGAAATTTATTACTGGAGACTCCTCGTACTTTTCCTTACTCAAGCATCGAATGATGTCCTCACAGGAAGGAAGTGAGAACACACCCATCATCAAGTGGGAACCGAGAGGTGGTTCGACCAACCATGTAACTAGTGAGGGCGCTCTTGCAAGTGGAACTCCAGAGATGCCCATCATGTTGGAAGATGCTCCTGCTATTTGATCAATTTTATGCAGTTTGTGTGCATGCAATCTTGGCTTCACGCCCTATGGGATAGTTATTTTTGTCTTTTTGTCCAAAGTGTTAAAAGTCAAGATTTATGTAAAAGTCATGGAAACCTTGTGGAGAGGCCTACAACAACCAATTTTTCCATTGTATTTTTTTTTTGATGTGGAACTTAAAATCAATCATTTTGTAACTGAATCGGTTAATGTCATTCAGTCTAAGGTCAATATGTAAAATATTGTAAATTACTACAGAAAGCCCAGAAAGGCACTCTACTATCAGTGGCCAGGCTTGCATTCTGATCAACCGAGCATGCTTGGAGTCAAATGTAATCTTCATATTTTTATAATATAATACAACTCTCTCTTACTTATATATATATATATATATATATATATTATATATATATATATATATTATATATATATATATATATATATATATATATATATATATATATATATATATATATATATATATATATATATTAATAAACTATAATATTTACTTATTATTTTAAATATAATATTAATTATAATATTATAAATATTAATAATAATAATAGTAGTAGTAGTAATAAAATAGAAAGTAATTATAAATAATAATAGCCCACTGGGCATAGAATAGATGATGGTGGGGTGTATTGTTAAGTCACTTCGTGATGTGAAGGTCACCAGTTCGAAACTACGTGGGAAAAAATCCAGTCATGTTAAGGGTTGGTGCGATCCTCGGTTGATTTTTACAGATTAGATGCCCTTGGGTTGCAATTTCTCAAGCCAAAGGTCAAGCCTCATGTAATCTCTAGAGAACTCATACCACTTGACAAACAAAAATAATAATAATATTATAATAATAAGCGAAAAGGATTGTCCACAAGGTTTTGGATAGATGGTGATCAGGTGCTTTGTTAAGGCACTCCTTGACGTGAAGTCATTGGTTCAATTCCCTGCCCTTATTGGGTGATATTACATGATGAAGATGTAGTCCCACCAAGCTTACAAAAAAAAAGGATTAATAAAATAAAGGGATATGTATTATAAACCCTACTGATTAAAACCTAAGGATTATTTAATAATATAAGGTTAATATTATCAACCCTAGGGATTTAAAACCAAAGGGATTAGTATTATAACCCCTATGGATTAATAAACCCTAATTTTGTAATGTTGAGAGGAAACATTGGATTGAATTTGTCACAATAAGTATGAAATTAATTGTCATCTTGCGATAATGTTTGTCACAATGTGATGTTGAAAAATTACAATGTAATGTAACTTTCCAACAATGTCTGTCATATCACTTGTCAAATTGTGACAATGTTTGTTGTAATGTGATGTTGGATAGATTTCTTCACCATTCAAATGTCACAACATTAAACCCCAATGCTATTTTAAACATAATAGATTAGTAAACACATGGGACTAATATTATAAAGCCTAGGGATTAAAAACTCTAGGGATTAATATTATAAACCCTGGGGATTATAAACCCAAGGAATTAATATTATAAACCTAATTAATTAATAAACCCAAGGGATTAATATTATAAACCCAAGGGATTTATAAACCCTAATTATGTAATGTTGAGAGGTGACATTAAATTAATTGCGATGTAATGTAACATTGTAGTAATGAGTATCAAATTAATTGTTATCTTGCGACAACGTTTGTCACAATCCAACGGTGGTTTTGTTTTTGTAGCATGCAAACATCACAATGTGAAGCCCTATTATAATGTTGCAATGTGACATTGAAAAATTTGCAATGTAATGTAAGGTTCCAACAATGATTGTCATATTACTTGTCACATTGTGACAATGTTTATCACAATTCGTCATTGGATAGATTTTTACACCATTCAAAAGTCACAACATTAAACCCTAATGTTATTATAAACCCTAGGCATTATAAACCCAAGGAATTAATATTATAAACCCAAGGAATTAATAAAACCAAGTGATTAATAAACCCTAATTTTGTAATGTTGAGAGGTGACATTGAATAAATTGCAATGTAATCTAACATTGCAACAATGAGCATCAAATTAATTGTCATCTTGCAACAATGTTTGTCACAAAGCGACATTCGATTGATTTTTGTACCATGCAAACATCACAATGCAAAGCCCTAGTACAATGTTGCAATGTGACATTGAAATATTTTCAATGTAATGTAAGGTTCCAACAATGATTGTCATATTGCTTGTCACATTGTGACAATGTTTATCACAATGTGAAGTTGCATACATTTCTACGCCATTAAAACGTCACAACATTAAACCCTAATATTATACCAGATATTAAAAACCCTAACAATATAAAACCAATATTGTAAACCCTGACATTAAACCCAATATTACAAACCCTAATATTTAAATCAATGTTATAAACCCTAATATTGTGGCAATGCAACCCAACGAATTTTATATTGGGTTTAATAAACCTAATATGAAACCCAATACTAGAAGCCCTGATTTTAAACCCTAATTTTGTAATGTTGAGAGGGGAAATTGAGTAAATTGTAATGTTATGTAACATTGCAACATTGAGTGTCAGATTGATTGTTATCTTGCCGTAATGTTTGTCACAATGGTTCACCATGGTAGTCATGTTGACTATTATTGACTATGATGCTTATGTTGATTATAGTTGACCATGTCAAAAAAATTCAACCATATTTAAAATGCGTTAATGTATAAATATTATAAGCCCTAAAATATTCAATAACATTTTCTTTTATTGCTTGTCACAATGTGACAATGTTTGTCACAATCCCACAGTAGACAGATTTCTTCACCATTCAAACGTCTCAAAATTAAACCCTAATGTTATTATGAACCCAAGGGATTAGTAAACCCAAGGGACAAATATTATAAATCCTAGGGATTAAAAACCCAAGCGATTAATGTTATAAACCTTATGGATTATAAAACCAAGGGATTAATATTAATAAATCCTAATTTTGATTTTGAGACATCTTTCGGTAAAAATCACATTGCAAAAAAAAATCCCTAATTTTATAATGCTATGAGGTGACATTAAATAAATTGCGATATAAAGAAATAATATTAATAATATTAATTTAATATTATTAATATTAAATTAATATGACTAAACCCAAGAAATTAATACTATTTTAATATTTTTATAATATAATGTTATTTTAAATATTAATATTAATATGATTTTAATAATTAAACCTTAAAGATCAAATTTGAAGAATAAGATTAATATTAAACCATAGGATTAATATTGATTTTTATGGTGTTTTACATTTTATAGTTATTAAAATTTAATCAAATTCCACAATTTATAATTAAATAAAAAAATTACATTTTTTAAAAAGATAACAATTTCTCATAATAAATTTAATAAACACTTTTTTTTTGGTCAAGTTGTTTGTGATCCTCCAGGCTTGACCTGTGGCTTGAGGAGTCGCGACCCAAGGTGTCATGCCGCTATCTTGGGGGTGATCTTTCAACCACAGATAGGTAGGTGCAGAACCGCTACACACTTTCTTTTCAACAATACTTATGAGTACGAGCTATACCTAACATTCAACACTTAGTTATTTTTCTTCAATTCTGCTAAGCATTCAACATTTTACACAATAGAATTAACATTCATCATCATCATATAAATATGCAAAACGGAAATATTTTTTTTTATTGGGAGGGGAAACACCCAGATTAGAGTCCGCCCAACAATAATAATTTAGTATTTTACAAATACAATAACAAATTCAGCCTTTGCTAAGAAACCCCAATTTTCACCTTGACAGAGCTTTCCAATTTCCAACAACTCGACCTGCTCGTGTTGGGTCGCCCACTTCACCGAGTCGGGTCGCCCTTCCATTCAACAACGCCCACTTTTGTCATTCAACACTGCCCACATTCGTCGTGTCGTGCATCTCGTCACTGGGAAAAGGCGCCACCTCTTGTCGCCCTCAACAGCTCGTTGCTGGGTAGGAGCGCCCACACCACCGGGTAACCCTCTGCAAATCGTCTTCAGGCAAGAGCGTCCACTTCGTGTTATCCTATGCAATGCTGGGCACGAGCACCCACTCCACCATTGGGTCACCGTCCGCACTTTGTTCATCGGGTTGGGCAGGAGCGCCCACCTACAACTCGTTCGTTGGGTCAGGAAAGAGTGCCCACATGTAGCTCATTTTCCGGGTCGGGCAAGAGTGCCCACCTGTAGCTCGTCTGCCAGGTCAGGAAAGAGCGCCTACCTGTAGCTCGTCCATCGGGTCGAGCAAGAGTGCCCACCTGTAACTCGTCCATTGGGTAGGAGCGACCACTTGCAGCTTGTTCGCCCAAAACAACCACCCGAAACCTGCGTTTCTTTCTCCCTCAGCTCGGTACTACGACCCTCGGTCGGCATGCACCTCTCCCTTCTTCTTTCGCCCTTTGCTATTGTTCGCCCAAATCTTGGCTTAATACCTTATTCTTCCACTTCGATGGATGCTTTCTCCAACTCGCCATCCCACACTTATATGCATTCTCCAAGAGTTAAGGTGGGTTGGCCTGCCCAGGCTGACCACACAATCCACCCATGAAAAATACCAAAGAGTGCGTTAGCCCACCAACTCGTCCACTCCACACATCGGCCCACCAACTCGTCCGCTCCGCATGTCAGTCTACCAACTTGTCAGTTTTTCGACACCTCTTATAAACTCATCACACATGCGCCCATACTAATCATTTTTCCGTTTCTTTGTTTTTCGACTCTCCAAGTAGCTTGTCGCACCGTCGCAATTTGTTGTTGCACAATTCGGCGTCGCACTCTCGCCGGGGCACGTTTAACCAAACACACCTACTTGTCGTCACAAACTCGACTCGTCGCACATAACCGAAGTTTGTCTCCCACTGCCGCTCATCGCATATGAGCACGCCTTAGCTCGTGGCCGTGACATAATCCCCACTTTAAACGGTTGTCGTCCTCAACAACACCATCATACATCATCGCAAAGTGTCACTAGCACCAACATCTCCAACTGTCCATGTTGCCCATTTCCACTTTGTCATCGTATAAACCATTAAGGCTCATGCCTCCATGAAGAGGAAAGTCTCCTTAATCCATGATCATCAAGCACATATATCACAATCCCACAGGATGCCCATCATGGAAGGTTAGTCCCTCTAACTCGACTACATGCCATCGTTGCAACATATATCGTGTCTGACCTCATCATGTATCGTCATCATGTGAACCACTGCATAATACTCCATCCAACACAACATCTAAGTCATAACCAAGACATCTATCTGACAAAAACTCGGTGCATTGCATGCCCCCATGTCATCGAACTAGTTGGGCAGCTAATCCAACTATAGCACTCAACCCATGAGAATGAACCTCCTCAGGTCACCGTTAGTTGTTTCTCAACATCTTATCACAATCTCAACTCGATCAAGAATCCATCTCCAAATGTAAAATAAGCCATGCTTAGGTCCATGATGTAGTCCATCATCTCATCTATAACATGCTGCCCATGATGTTAATGCCAATGTGCTATCATACAGTCGCATTCATCCAAGCATCATTAACCTGTCAAGAAAAGAAGCCTGATCTCCAAGGCCCCTTGCAAGGGTGGTAGAGTCTTCCCGAATATCAAGGACCTATACACACCTATCCTCCAAGGTCTATGTAGAAAGAAGGGCCATGAAGTTTCTTGCCTGAGTCTCATCGACCCATGTATCCAATTGATACTGCGTCCTCAAATACTTGTGCAAAACTTCAACCTCCTCATGTGTACAACCAAGCTTCTCAAGCTTGTTTTTCATCAACTAAAAGTCATATATGCCCATGGCATACCTGTAAAAATCCACTATGCCAGCCGGATATCTACCTACATAATCATCTCCAACCACTGTCTTTGAAGAAGTATTCGAACTTCCTTCATCAGCAACCCCATGGTGAAGATATTGCATAGACGATGCATCTGCCAAGTGTCTCAAGGTGTGTGAAAATGTCTTTCCATGTTTATCTTTCCTCCTAGCTCTCGCAACAAAGTCAACTATCTTCCTTTCCTTCATTGTTTGAGTCATACATCCAAGTCCCCTTTGCTCCACATAATCATGCTTCACATTTAGATATTTTGGATACAAAGCCATCGAAGCAATCCTTGGTCTATATTCCAAGAAATTCCTCCTATTCATTGGAACCATCATAGTTTGTCCTTCAGCTGTAATCAAGAGAATGTCTCAGTCCACCATTGGTATGGCTTGTGCAACTTACAAAAAATCCTTCCCCGACACCATAGTATGATCATCCAAGTCAATCACCCTTAAGTCCAATTTTCCAAACCGTGGACCCACTCTTACCTGAGTGTCCTTCAAAACACCTGTCACAACTTTCATGGTAGAGTTCACTACTTTGAAAGCACTTGACTCTATCCCCACTTCAACTTTCTTCCCCAAAGATGTTGATGATTTCCTACTAAGGAAGCAATGTGTAGCCCTCGTTTCCACCAATGCAGAAAACTTCTTACCATGTATGGTTACTTGCACAAAACCTAACCTTAAGGCACTGCCATCCTCTCTAGGCTTGATCTTGCTTCTTATCTCTGCAACCTTCTTCAATAACTCAACCTCAGAAAAGTCTTTCAACTTATGTTTCAACTTGAATTCCTTCTTAAGGTACTTTAGCTCCCTATTCAGTTCATCTAAGCAACTCGATCCTGGTCTACCTTGAACTCCATCAAGCTTCTCCTCCATCGTTTTCTACTTAAGTGCACCTACTTGGCACACATTGACTTCTTCCACTCGAAGTGACCCAATATTTCGAACATCTTCCTTCATGGCTAAGTGATAGTCCCCAAGTTTGTCAATATAATCAAGCTCATCCTACTCTATCAAAACGAGATTTCGACCAAGAAAGTCCCTCTTAATGTCGTCCTCAAGTCCCTTGACTTTTACTTGCAACATGGTGCTTTTCTCCCTTAGTTAAACTCATCCATCCATGAGTTCTTGGAGTCTTTGATCACCCTGTCATATATTTTCATCAAGTTCGTCGAGTTCAACAGTCCTCCAATGAAGATTACCCAAGTCCTTCTGCATGTCCACTATCTTGTCCCCCATGTGTATCAAGAGTTCCCACTCTGACACAAGAGCTTCATAGCATTTTTGCATCTCGTCTTTCCAATAATATGTCATGTTTTCAAGCTTTTGAAATGATTTTTCGACCATCTTCATCCGTTCGTCAAATCTATAATACCTCCTTTACCCTCAACAATCATCGGCTTCAAAATCCAATATCAACTGTTATCAACAGGTATCAACTGTCACGAAGTATTCACTTCAATCTTCAAATCGTTCAAAAGCCCCACGGAAACTGGACCTCTGATACCAACTATCACACCCCTATCCTGGCAGTGACCTTTCAACCACACATGGGAAGGTGTAGCACCGCTACCCACTTTATTTTCACCAATACTTATGAGTACGGGCTATGCCTAACATTCAACACAATTATTTTTCTTCAATTCTACTAAGAATTCATCATTTTACACAAAATAATTAACATTCATCATCATCATATAAATATGCACAACGAAAATACTTTCTTTTAACGGAAATATGACTCGGGTCGCCCTACGCAACTCGTCTTTAGGCAGGAGCGCCCACTTCATGTCGTCCTTTGCAGCTTGCCATTGGGAAGGAGCATCCACTCCACCGTCGGGTCATCCTCCGCACTTCGTTCGCCGGTCGGGCAAGAGTGCCCACCCGCAGCTCGTCCTTCGGGTCGGGCAAGAGCACTCACCTACAACTTGTCAGTCGGGATGGGCAGGAGCGCACACCTGCAACTCATCCACTGAGTAGGAGCGCCCACCTATAGCTTGTCCACCCAAAACAGCCACTCGAAACCTACGTTTCTTTCTCGCTCGACTTGTTACTGCGGCCCTTGGTCTGCCTACACCTCACCCTTCTTGTTTCACCCTTTTCTATTGTTCGCCCAAGTCTTGGCTTAATGTCTTATGCTTGCACTTCGATGGATGCTTTCTCCAACTCGCCATCCCACACTTATATGCATTCTCCACGAGTTAAGGTGGGTCGACCTGCCTAGACTAACCACACAATCCGCCCATGAAAAATACCAAAGAGTGTGTTGACCCACCAACTCATCTGCTCCACACGTTGGCCTACCAATCATCCGTTATGCATGTCGGCCTGGGAACTCGTCCGCTCTACACGTTGGTCTACCAACTCGTCGGTTTTTTGACACCTCTTATAAACTCGTCACACATGTGCCCATAGCTAGTCATTTTTCTGTTTCTCGGTTTTTTGATTCTCCAAGTAGCTCGTCGCACTGTCGCAAATCATCGTCGCACAACTCACTGTCACACCATTGCAACTCATTGTCTCACACTCGCCGGGGTGTGTTTAATTGAGCACTCCTGCTCGTCGTCGTAAACTCGACTCGTCGCACATAACCGAAGTTTGTCTCCCAACGCCGCTCATCGCACATAACCGAAGTTTGTCTCCCACCGTCGCTCGTCGCACATGTGTGCGCCTCAGCTCAGGGTCGTGACACAGGGGCATCTAAGCTGTCAAAATTACCCAGGGATCACACTCGACCTAGTCCACATCGACCCTTAGCTGATTGGATTCTTTTTGAATAAACATTTAAATTTATTTAAAACCAAAAATACCATTTGTTTTATCTCATACTATGCTTAAAATATTAAAATTAAAATTACTATTAATATCAAAATTAAATTAAATTGCTATTAATTTGTTTATTTAATATTAATTTATTAATTTAATATTATTTAATCTTAATATAATAGTAATTTACTATTAATTAATTTAATTATTTAATGTTAATTTAATTAATTAATAGTAAATTTATTTTTATAGTTAATGAATGTAATATTTAATTTCTATATTAACATTTTTTTGTAAGCTTGACAAAGACTACATCTTCATCATGTCCAATATATCACCCCGATCCGCGTGGGGAATTGAACCAGTGACTCACATCAAGGAGTGCTTTAACAAAGTGCTCGATCGCCCTCTATCCAAGACCCCGTGGACAATTTTTATATTAACATTAAATTTTAATTCAATTAAATTAATCTAAATAAATAATTAATTAATATTAAACTATTTTGATAATGTCTTTCAGATTAATCACTTCATAAGTTATCGATCGACGTTTCGAACCATCTAATGTGGTTTAATATTAAATTAAGATTAATAATATTAAATAAACCTAATATTAATCTTAAATAATATTAAAATAATATTTATAATATTATTAAATCAATAATATTAAACTAATATTAAATAAATTAATCGCATAGTGTAACTTATAGATGAAATGACCATTTTCACGATATTTTTCTAGGTTAATTTTAAACAAAATCAAGCAGAGATTTTGAATAACTTGTTTTTAAGTTGTAGAATTCGAGTACTCAATGAGATTTTTCATGGTATTGAATTTATTTATCCATTCAAAATTGCATTTTAAACAACAAAAACTTACTTGCTTTCTTGAAATTGTTTAGCCAAATTCCGATAAAAAGTTATGTTTTGTCTATAAATTAAGCTATGCCTAAACTAATTAATATTGAATTAATTTTAAATTAAATTAATAAATTAAATAAATTATATGTATTTTTTTTTTTTGTAAGCTAGGATGGTACTCATTCTATTACTTTGATCAACAGAACATTACAGCATATCCAAAAAAAACAGTTTAAGCCCGCCCTCTAGGGGAAACCGGGACATAGCACCATCTATAGTTTTTAATAGCAGCCCAAAAATAATAGGTCCACAGCCTGGCAGAGTTAGCTAAGTAAACTATGCAGTCTTGAAACTTACTGAAACTATTGCTAAAACTACTGGTCTGCATAACATGATTGTTCCTATCTTGCACATTAACAGAACCAAAACAAAAAAACCGCTTGTAGTTTCTAACCATCTTTTAACTCAGTCGATGCCGCCATCAGTATGCTTGTTTGCAGCTCCCTCTGGTCCAGAATGGTCTCGATTCAGCATTTGCTGGATAGCATCCAGCTTCTCCTCCTGCTTTGTCATAGCTATACGCAGGTAGCTCAGTTCCCTGCGTATAGTTTGATCTCCAAGAGCCAGCTCCACCATCTCTTTGGCCACGTGCTCCAGGGCCTTGGCAAGAAGCCCCTTCATTACCCAATAAATATGCAGCGACTGTTTGATTAAGGACATCCGTCCTCTGGTATGACCCGGGTCGTGAAGGAGGAATTCCAATTCTTCCATTTCCTCATCAGACTGATTCTGCAACGCTTCCTCTTCAAGGTAATCAATGATTCTACGCACAGCCGGGTGGGAGTGACGGAGAAAAGCCTGCTCTGCCCGACGAACGCGGAGGTTGACAGTTTCCCTGGGTTTTCTGCCTTTGCCCGAGCGCCTGGAAGTTTCGCCCTCCTCCTTCACGGGCCCTCTCTGCCCTTTGCCCGGCTTACCCGGCAGGTCCCTTTCACTGTCGGGAGAAATGCTGCGCTTCCGCAGGCCAAAGCGTCGGGTCCCCGCCTCCTGATAATCGGGAAGATCAGTCCTCGCCTTCTGTTTAGTCTTCTCAGCAGAGTTCTTTTGAGGGTACCGGTGATCGCTCACAGCTTTTTTACCCAAATCTTCCTCTGGGGCGTCCTCCACCTCATCAGGCGTAGAACGACGCTTCCTCATGCCATAGCGGCGGACCTTCGAATCCCGGCAATTCAATTGCTCCGTCTGCGTCTGTTCCTGACCTTCCTCAGCCGCGTTCTTATGATAGCGCCTACCATCGCGCACGGCCTCCGAGATCTTATCATCATCCGAGTTATCCTCAACCTCCCACACAGTGAAAGGCGGTTCCTCTTGCATAAAAACTTTGCCTTTTTGGCTCCTATTCTCTTCCCTTTCATTCTAACGCTCCTCAACCTGTTTCAATTTCCGTCTGGTCTCCATACTGTCCACGGGTCTGTCTCGGTGCTTTCTCTGTCTGCCTGAGATTGTAACATCTCTTTGATGCCGCTCAGTGGAAACCTCCGCTCTTTTCCAAATTGGGAGCTCACAGAATGCCGTAACAATCGGCCCGCCGTGGTTATAAAGCAAATGCCTTTCTTTGGGGATACAAGTTGGGCCGGTTTTCGAAAGCCTCCGGTAGATCTCCGACGAGCCCCTGCTCTCAACCATCATTTCCGTATTAATCTTCTCAGCTGTGCTGTAAGACGAACCGCATCCACCACCTCTCATAGTTCGGGCATTAATTAACTTACCATGTGTGTACTTTTGTCTAACCGCTCCACCCGCCGCCACTGTACTGCCATCGAAATTCTGATCCGTCATCCTGTAGTCCGTAATTATGATCACATCAGGTCCCAAACGCCCCATGTTCTTGATTCGGGAACTCCACTGTCCCCTTTTAGTCTAGTTCACCGCTCCGTGCATTGGCATTTGTGGCGTGATCATGATCGGCCTTGATAAGGTCCGCCAGCTCCTTCCACTCCCCGTTTCCCTCTACGGCTCGCCACTGGCTATCGATTGTGCTGCCACGTCCTCTACATCCCCAATTGGCCAGCCAATCCGCTGCCTGATTCCCTTTTCTGCGGACATGACTGATAATTCTGTAGTCGATGCGTTTGAGGAGCGTTGCAATTTCTTTAACAATCCCCGTGGTCTGCCAACTTTTAGTAACCTTCTCCCATCCCTGCCCATTGTTAAGCCTCCGCAGCATGTCCACTGCAAGTTGCGAGTCCCCTGTAATTTCCAAATTAGAGTAGCCGTTCTTGATGGCTATCTGTAATCCTTGATGTAGGGCCCAAAACTCAGCCTCATTATTGGTCATCTGGCCTCCCCAGTCAGCGAAAATCCATCTGACTCGACTATTACTGTCTCTGAAAATCCCCCCGAAACCAGCGTCGCCCGGGTTCCCCTTCGAGGCCCCGTCGAAATTGAGTTTAACAAAGTGGTCACTTGGATAGCTAAACTTTTCTGGGCTTTGAGTTCGCATATCATGGCTGGCCGAACATTTAAAGTGAACCATTTCGGGTTTTAGGTTTATCTTATTCAGAATTTCTTGTTCATCCGGATTTGCCTTCCAGTCATCACTCGCCCATTTACTGACTAGGATAGTCTCCCGCATACTTTCGACCACCCGATCCCAAATTACCTCAGGTTTTTTGGTAGAATTTTGAAATATCCTCCTATTTCGCTCCTTCCAGATCGTCCAGAGGATAAAGGGGGAGATAAGATTCCAAGCCCTCTGGATCACCCTGCAGCCAAAGATTTCTTTACACCAGTTGAAAATCAAATCATTAAATTCACTGCTGTTAATTCCTGGTTTGTTGAACAGTCGTTTAGCAAGCATCCAGAGTTTCTCTGTATACGGGCATCTGACTAACAGGTGATCTCTAGTCTCAGTATCATTGTTGCACAGGTAACAACGCGACGGGCCATTAAATCCCTTTTTCTGGATACGGTCCCAGGTTAAGATTTTATTTTTAGTTGCCAACCAAATAAAAATTGTCACCTTCGGCCACCAGTTGCCCTCCCATATTGTTTTCCATTCCACATTTCCGTCTCCTCTGTTATGAGAATCCATTAGATAATAAGCCTCTTTGGTTGTGAAAGTCCCCTTCATAGAATTCCCCCAACGGAGGATGTCTTTCCCCTGGAGAACTCTGATTTTTCTTGATCCCATTTCTTTCCTGTAACAATCTTGGAGCTCTGAGGTGAGCTCCCGAGCCCATGCTGTCGGGTCTTCCCAGACTCTCCACCCCTCCGATATGTCATTTACTTTCCAATAGTCCTTTACACTGATTCTATTTCCTTCAACTCTGCCACGGATCTGGAGGAGGTTCTGGATGCTGTTCAAACTTTCACGTTGTTTCCACCTATCATCCCAGAAGTTGGCCTCTGAGCCACCCTGGATTTCCCAGAAGGTATGTTTGCCAATCAGATCGCGGTTTTGAGAGGCTAATTCCCAAATAGCGGAGCCTTTGGGAATTTCTTGTTGTCTGAGGATATCGACCTGAGAGGTTGGCATTCTGTATTTTATCCTCCATATAGTTTTCCAGAGATCGTTTCCACCACTAAGCCATCTCCACCACAGCTTGGCCCCCAGGACCCTGTTAAGAGTTTCAGGGTCCCTCAAGCCTAACCCACCTTTCTCTTTTCTTTCAGTTAGCTGACTCCATGAGACCAGAGCCCATTTTTTCTTCTGATCGGATCCGCTCCATATGAATTTCCTGATGATTTCTCTGATTTTAGCACAAACCCCAACAGGGGTGGCCATAATCGATAGAGGGTAGATAGGGATAGCTTGAAGGACCGACTTAGCAAGAACGACTCTGCCAGCTATGTTGAGAACTCTGAAGGCCCAATTTGCAACCTTGTTGCTTAATTTGTCCAGCACTCCTTGCCAGTTTTTCACCCTCTTAGAAGTGAAGTCCAGTATATTACCCAAATATTTAGTAGGTAATTCCCCCCTTTTGAATCCTAGAATTCTGATTAAGTGGGATTTGATCTGGTCTATTGTGTTGAAGATAAAGATGCAGGATTTATCCTTATTGATTTCTAACCCAGAAGCCTCTGCAAACAAATCAAAAATTTTTCTGAGATGTCGGACTTCTCTTACCGTTGGTTCTCCAAACAGCATTATGTCATCAACAAATTGTTGATGAGTTAGGGGCAAGTTGTTTCCCCAAATTTGCAACCCTTTAATTCTGTTTGCTGTTCGTTCTTGTTTGATGAAGCGACCAAGGCCCTCAGCGGCAAGAATAAATAAAAATGGGGACAAGGGGTCTCCCTGTCTAATACCTCGAGAGGCATTGAAATTTTTTGAGGGGCTTCCATTAACCAGAATAGAAAAGTGAGGGGAGGAGATCAGGTTATGGATCCAAGCAATCCATCTTTGGTGAAAACCAAATTTCTCCAGGATAGTTTCCAAGTATTTCCAATTTAATCTATCATAAGCTTTGGATAAGTCTAATTTAATCATCATTCCTTTTTGCTTTTTAACTTTTAAGGAGTGGATAACCTCCTGAGTTACAACAAGGCCATCAAGAATCTGCCTGCCTTCCAGAAAACCAGTTTGTTCAGCCGAGATTAAATTGTCTAAGAGAGGTTTTAATCTTTTGGCAATCAGAGATGTAATCATTTTGTAAATAACATTACACAAAGCTATAGGTCTGAAGCCATTAGCCTCTTCTAGGTTATCTCCCTTAGGGATGAGTGCGTAAAAGGTAGAATTGAGAGCAGGCCATACCTTTTGGTTGATCCTTGATTCTTCCACTAAGTCCAGTATCTCTCTTCCCAGGAAGTGCCAGCCCGCTTGGTAAAAGTACACTGTGAAACCGTCCGGCCCAGGAGCTGTCCCCTTTTTCATAGCCTTCACAACTTCCTCCAACTCCTCTAGGGTCACTGCCCACATAAGAGCTTTGTTTTGGTCCTCAGTGACCAAGCTGGGGATAGCTGAGCAGATCTCCTGAATGGCTCTCATTCTATCAACTTGAGGTTCTGCCAGAATCTCCTAGTGGTGATCCATCAGGACTTGTTCAATTTCGTTCTGCTCAACTACTCTCTCTCCATTCTTGTTTTTAATCGATAAAATCCTGTTTCCTTGCCTGTGCTTGATCATAGCTTGGTGGAAGAATTTAGTGTTTCTTTCCCCTTCCCTTAGCCATTTTATCCTAGATTTTTGACGCCACAGGATCTCCTCTTGCTTTCGTCGTTCTTCTAATCTGCCAAGGATTACCCCTTCTTTATTGATGCTTTCCTCTGTTCTACCTTCTAATATTATCTTCTCCTGAATATCCGTCATTTCCTTTTCTAGTTTTTGTTTGTCTTCCAAGATATTGCAAAATTCCTCCTTATTCCATCTTTTTATTTGGCCTTTCAGCTCTTTCAACTTCAGTTGGAACGTGTGCATCCTACATCTGCCCTGACTAGTGCAATTTCCCCACCAGTCCTCAACTTTCTTGATGAAATCAGGGTCCCTTAACCAAAAGGCTTCAAATCTGAAGGGCCTTTTCCCCTGAATCCTCTTAATGTCAATTTCTAATCGGATCGGCCAGTGGTCCGATCCCAAAGATGGAATGATCTTGGCCTCCACAAAAACATCCATGTTCATGATGGCTTCCGACACTAGGAATCTATCCAGTCTAGATGCAAT
The DNA here is from genome assembly GCA_000404065.3 of Pinus taeda. Lineage (NCBI taxonomy): Eukaryota > Viridiplantae > Streptophyta > Pinopsida > Pinales > Pinaceae > Pinus > Pinus taeda. The sequence goes on from APFE030175644.1 coordinate 49,587, forward strand.
TTGGTTTTTACCTCCCCTTCTGTTGTTCCATGTGTAGATCCCATTGATACTCTGGATATCCACAAGCATGAGTTCCTCAATCATTTCATTGAAGCTATCCATGAAGTGATCCCTCCTCCTAAGCCCTCCTTTTTTCTCGTCCAAGGATCTGATCAAATTGAAGTCCCCACCAATGATCCAAGCCGCTTCAGGGTAGAGTCTGCGGATAGATTTGAAGCTGTTTATGAATTGCTCCTTTCTCCCCGTGGAGGGGGGGCGTAGACCCCTGTAATAACCACCTGTTGAGGAGTTCCTACGATCCTACCCAGTCCAGTAAGGGTGCCATTCATGCTGGACCAGTTGTCTATGATAATTTCATTGGGGTTCCACAAGATTGCAATACCTCCTGCAGCCCCTATTGAATCTTCCCCAATCACTTGATATGGGAGATTACTTTTTTCGATTATTTCTACGAGCTGTTGAACCAAAATTTTTGTTTCCTGTAGGATCATAATACTAGGTTTTTCCTTTTTCAACTTGTCCTTTATATGCCTCTGCTTACCTCTACTATTCAGGCCTCTAATATTCCAACTGATAACTATCATTTAAAACTTTTTGTAAGAGGGGAAAAATACCTCCGACAGAGGTATCACTTTACCTGAGTTTATCAATATCTCTCCCACTGTCTGGATAGTCTCACTCATTGGTTTCCGGCCTCGTTTTCTGCTGTTTTTGCCATAGCTGCCCATTCCTTTATCTTCACTGTCCTGCTCGCTTTCTGTCATAGCTGGTTTGTCTGGGGGTTCTCCTTTTTTCTCTTTGTATTTCTGAAAGGCTTCTTTATATAATTGTTTTTGTTTTTTAGGTATGAATCTGATGTCAAGATATTTCCATTCCTGGAGTAGCTTTCTCATGATTTTCTCCTCTTCATCTTCATTTCTGTCGGGTTTTCCACTTCCATCCTAGATGCCAGTTCTGTTTCTGTTTCCTTTTCCTCCGGTTGTTCCCTGCTTGTTTTCTTTAAATCTGTTCCTTTTCCTTTTTCCTCTCCAGTGATGTCCATTGGGGTATTCTCTGGGTCCTCATCGTCTTCCAAGTTTACTTCATATTCTTCGTTTTCGCTCTACAGTGCCTCAAATTGATTTTGATTGCTTGTTTGGCTGGACTTCTTCTGTGATTTGGACTTCGGTCCTTCTTTGTTCTCTTTTCTCTTCCTTACAACCTGTTGAAAGCCTCTCTCCGAATCCTCCATTCTCATAGTATTTCTCTGTTGGGCTACCTGACTTTTCTTGGACTCTTCCTCTTTATTCAGAGGGCATTGCCTGTATAAGTGGCCATATTCGTGGCAGTTGCGGCAACGAAAGGGAATATGTTCGTAATCAATTGGCTGTTTCCAGATTGTATCATGATACTCTACTTTGACATTGTCTGGGAGAGGATCTGCCAGATTTATGTAAACACAGATTCTCGCGTAAGCATTATACTTACCTCGTTTTGTAGCCTCTGCAGCTTTAACAAAGCTCCCAATCGTGTTGCCAATCCCCTCCAAAGATTTCAGGGTCCCAGAACTCATCAGGAAGCCCAAACAATCTTACCCAGACCGGTGCGTCAAGCATGGTTTCCTTTTTTGGGTTGTATCGCTCTTCCCAAAATTTCATGAACAGGCTAACATTGTTCAAGAAATAAGGTCCCTCCTCAAAGATCCTGTTCTTGTCCTCCAGGTTGGAAAAGATTGCTGTGAAGAAACCTTGGGCTCCAAGTTTGAGGTCTACCTGTCCCCTAGGTTTCCATCTCTGATCGATCCATCTATAGAGTTCCCGCTCAGAAGGCCAATACCCAACGAACCGACATATTAAGGCATGGTCTCTCATATAACAACTATATTCCTCCAATTTGTTGTTTGGAACGACATACCTTGGCTGTTTTTGAGCCCTAGGTAGGCATTTTCCTCTCATCCTTTTCTTCCACAGGTTACCCATCACTGGGGCATGATTTTCCTTTCCAGTATGTTGATCTCCTCCTGAGCTTGTTTCTCCTATTACCACATTTCTGAAGGAGGGGATATCTCCCCCCCCCCTTGGTTCTCCCATTCCGTTCAGGGCGGTTTCTAATGATTAAAAAACTGGATTGCCGTTGAAAACACCAAAAACCGAACTTACCTGCCCTCCGGAATTTGCTGACAGTCCGGGAAACTCACTGGACACCTTTCTGCGTTGATCAGACTGCTACCGCGGGATCTCCCGCATACGACACGGGCTTGTCAGCTACGATTACAATTAATTAAAATTAAATTAAGTACTATTAATTAAAATTAGATTAACATTATTACTATTATGACCCGTTAAGTCTCTTTTAATCCCATTACAATAATTTTCAACCCAATGTCCTGCTGAGAAAGAATTGTGTCTTTCCCATTCGTGCACAGTTGCCAAGAGCAGTCAGGAATCAAAGCTTCCCAACAGGTCAGGCTTAGAGCCTTTCGCTGAATGTAAGGTCGTCCAACTATAGGTCGGATGCGACTATGGTCGAATTGTATCCTCCACGCCGAAGTTCTTCTATTAGCTGACTATCCACGGGCCCACCGACAACGTTAGAGTAGGGTTGGTGTTTTAAATTAGTGCACAATCGTTTGGGCCGACTTCCAACCACTGCTACAACCTGACTCATGCCACATGACTATGAAAATGTGCAAAGGTTTATTTAAAAAATAATGCACACATTAAGGTTTGCAAGGAAACGACATAATGATACCATTTGCCTCCTTTGTTTCTTGAGTTGTGCTATCTTCTTTACAAAACCATGTTCCATGGGCCCTGTTAGCACTAGGCTAGAAAGGGTTGGGCTGTGTCAACCTTTAATCCAGCATAACTATTTCAAACCAACTTTTGACTGGAAGTTATCCTTTCCAATTTGAGAGGGCTCTCTCAATATACTTAAAAGTTGACTATGATAAGCTCAAAAATTCAGATGGCTAACTTTGGTTTCTTTTTTTATGTGGTTTTAAAGGTGAAGGAGAATGTGATGGATGCCACAATTGGGCATGGAGTTAGATGAAGGAAAATCATTGACAAACAACAATGCTTAATGGAAACTAAGGCATATCTGGCTTTAAAACTGATATCAAATAAACATTTACAATCATACACATCAAATGAAGGAAATTGGAGCACTTGTTGTGAATTCCAAGTAATCAGATTGCCATGAACACTAATAAAAACATAGAAACATAAAGAACATGATGAGACAACATAAAACATAAATCCAAACACATGAGTCTTAGGTAGTAAAATATAGTTGTTGCAACATACGTATTAACTGAGTTTTTTTTTTTTTTTTACAAAGAGTGGCCTCCTTCACATTGTCGATCCCTCCCTTTAGTAAAAAAAAGCTACAAATATATAGACCAACCTATCCGTCTTATCGTTAATTACAAAATCTACCACTTGGGGCTAGAAACAATCATTCTAGATTCCTATTTGACACCTATTGAGAAACTTTAGGGATTTTCTGTTTTACACAAATTTCAACACAAATAGGTCTCTTTTATCTTATTGAGCTCAACAAACTTCTGTTGGTGGACCCTATCTAATCCAACCAAATGATAAATGTGTTGCTGATGTGTCTCTTGCCACATGGATGTGCTGACCTAGTTGAATTTACTAAGGTGGACCTCCACCAAGTTGAATTTTAAAATTTCTGCAACAAATCTGGCTAGGAATTTTTTGGTGAAATAGGTCTCGAAGATAAGTGCATATTCTCCAAACCTTGATAGCTATGTAAAAGTTGAGAGACGTTTTTGTAGATGAGCCCATGCCGAACAAAAACATCCTTCAGATTTCCAAAATTCTTTACCATTTGGTAAAAAAGTGAGCTTGAAGTTGACAACTAAAACAATCATTTTCAGAAATTTTGTAGGATTTTTTTTTTTTTTTTTGTAGCAAATTCAAAAAATACCTCTTTGCTGCCTCTCTGCAAGTTCTGCAAGTCTGAGTTCTTCCTCTAAATACATGCCTTTAGAACCTCCTTTGATGAGTTTTAGGCATGCCTTAACCTCCATGAAAAGCTACAATAATTTCGTAGCAAAAAATTGGCTTTACTATGGGGAGTTGCTACGAAATTTGTAGGAACTTCCGTAGCAAATCCACTGTTTTTATAACTGGATTTGCTACAGAATTCTGTAAAAGTATTTAAATTCTAATTATGGATGGATAAATGTGAGTGCACATAAAAATTTGAAAATGAAGCTTTATGACAAACCCATTTTTAACTTATATGGACCCCACATCATGCCACGATGACCAAAAACACAATGATCATGAACCCTATTTTGAGAAATTTTGAAAACCATAGCTAATTTTGACCAATGACTAAAGGATTTTTTTTTTCCTAAATGTTATCATGGATAACAGGGCTAACTAACACTATGATTCCTTTTGAAATGATGAAACATGCATATACAATTGTAGTCCATTGTCTATCATTTATCCTTGTCATGTCACATCTATCTTTGCATATGCGGGTGGGAACATGCAATACACCACTTAAAAAATGGAGAGAGATTCTTTTGTTGTTTCAAATCAAGAAGCATATATTGGGGCAAAGAGAATCAAAGCAAATATTATATCGATTCTCCTCCATGGTTTGTCTAGTGTGTGATTTGCATTGTTAAGTGTACTATTAACTAAAATTAAATTAATTTTATTACTATTATGACCCGTTAAGTCTTTTTTATTCCCATTGTAATCATTTTCAACCCAATGTACGATGAGAAATTACTGTGTGGTTCCAATTCGTGCACAGTTTCCAAGAGCAGTCAAGAGTCGAAGCTTCCCAACAGGTCGGGCTTAGAGCCTTCCACTGAAACTAAGGTCATTTGACTATAGGTCGGACCCTACTATGGTCAAATCGTATCCTTCACACCTAAGTTCTTCTTCTATTAAGACCACCCAATTAGTTGACTATCCACAGACCCACTGACAAGGTTGGGGTCGAGGTGGTGTTTTATATTAGCGCATAAACATTTGGGTTGACTTCCTATCACTACTACAACCTGACTCACACCACATGAATATGAAAATGTGTAGAGGTTTATTGAAAAAACAATGCACACATTGTCGCGAGGTTTGCAAGGAAACAACGACATAGCGATACCATGTGCCTCCTGGACCATTTCCTTTGTTTCTTGAGTTATGCTATCTTCTTTAAAAAACCATGTTCCATGGGGCTTGTTAGCACTAGGCTAGAAAGGGTTGGGCTGTGTCAACCTCCAATCCAACATAACTATTTCAAACCAACTTTTGACTAGAAGTTAGCCCTTCCAATCTAAGAGGGCTCTCTCAATATACTTAAAATTTGGCTATGATAAGCTCAAAAATTCAGATGGCTAACTTTGGTTTTCTTGTTTATGTGGTTTTACAGGTGAAGGAGAATGTGATGGATGCCACAATTGGGCATGGAGTCAGACGAAGGAAAATCATTGACAAACAAAATTGCTTAATGGAATTTGAGGCATATCTAGCTTTAAAACTGATATCAAATAAACATTCATAGTCATACACATCAAATGAAGGAAGTTGGAGCACTTGTCGTGAATTCCAAGTAATTAGATTGCCATGAACACTGATAGAAACATAGAAACATAAAGAACATGATGAGACAACATAAAACATATATCCAAACACATGAGTCTCAGGTAGTAAAATAGAGTTGCTGCAACATATGTATTAACTGAGATTTTTTTTTTTTTTTTTACAAAGAGTGACCCCCTTCACATTGTCGATCCCTCCCTTTAGTAAAAAAAACCTACAAATGTATAGACCAACCTATTCATATTATCATTAATTACAAAATCTGCCACTTGGGGCTAGAAATGATCATTCTAGATTCCTATTTGACACCTATCGAGAAACTTTAGGGATTTTCTGTTTTACACAAATTTCAATACAAATAGGTATCTTCTATCTAATGGGCTCAACAAACTTATGTTGGTGGACCTTATATAATCCAACCAAATTCTAAATGTGTTGCTGATGTGTCTCTTGCCACATGGATGTGTTGACCTAGCTGACTTTACTAAGGTGGACCTCCACCAAGTCGAATTTTAAAATTTATGCAACAAATCTGGCAAGGAAAATTTTGGTAAAATAGTTCTCAAAGATAAGTGCGTATTCTCCAAACCCTGATAACTATGTAAAAGTTGAGAGATATTTTTGTAGATGAGCCCGTGCTGAAAAAAAACCTCCTTCAGATTTCCAAAATTCTTTATCGTTTGGTAAAAAAGTGAGCTTGAAGTTGACTACTAAACCAATCATTTTCAGAAATTCTGTAGGAATTGTTTTTGTAGCAAATTCAAAAAATACCTCTCTACTGCCTCTTTGCACGTTCTGCAAGTCTGAGGTCTTCATTAATGTTTGTAATTTAAATACATGCCTTTAGAACCTCCTTTGCTGAGTTTTAGGCATACCTTAACCTCCATGAAAAGCTACAATAGTTTCGTAGCAAAAAAATGGCTTTACTATGGGGAGTTGCTACGAAATTTGTAGGAACTTCCGTAGCAAATCCATTGTTTTTATAACTGGATTTGCTACGAAATCCTGTAAAATTATTTAAAATCCAATTATGGATGGATAAGTGCGAGGTACATAAAAACTTGAAATTGAAGATTTATGACAAACCCCTTTTTAACTTATATGGACCCCATCATGCCACGATGACCAAAAACACAATGATCATGAACCATGTTTTGAGAAACTTTGAAAACCATAGCTAATTTTGACCAATGACTAATTTTTTTTTTTTTTCCTAAATGTTATCATGGATATCAGGGCCGACTAAAACTATGATGCCTTTTGAAATGATGAAACATGCATATACAAGTGTAGTCCATTGTCTATCATTTTTCCTTGTCATGTCACATCTATCTTTGCATATGCGGGTGGTACCATGCAATACACCACTTAAAAAATGGAGAGAGATTCTTTTGTTTCTTCAAATCAAGAAGCATATATTGGGGCAAAGAGAATCATAACAAATACTATATCGATTCTCCTCCATGATCTGTCTGGTGTGCAATCTACATTGTGTTAGGCATTTACTCTGAAATGCATTTTTGTTTCTTTGTGATCTTGAGTGTTGTTTAATTTTTTTCTCGTTTCCTGTATATTTGATGCTTGCATTGTATGGTACTCTGACCATTTACTTTTATTTTTAATTTTATAATTGAACATGATGAATTTCCTCATTTCTTTGAAAGTTGACAGATGAGAATGATCCAACCTATTGAGTTTCATAACTTAGAAGATCTGCGTTTTCTTGTAAGTCTTTGTCTCTTTGTTTTTTTTTAAGAAACAAAAAATGGGATGGATTAAATGGTATAAATGGCTTTAAAGTTAATATTATGTTATTGATTTGTGTTATTGTTTTGGATAATTATGTGGCATCTACATAATAACTTATTTGATTTTGTTGGAGAGTATTTATGGTTTATTCTTCGTAAATTTGCAAGGCTTATCAAAGTGGGGAAATAATGGAGGGAATTGCTTCTCTAATAATGGTTAAAGATTTAAAAGGTAAATCTTGGCTCACCTAGTTTCCTTTTCTCCTTATACATTCATTTTACTCAAGTGTGCAGATAATTTTCTTGTTGAGTATTTAAAAAAAAATGAATGGGACCAAGTACTCTTCCTTGATTTTCATGGTTCCTTGAAATTTATTTTCTTTCTACCTATGTATAGATAGATTTCATTTACTGCACAAAATGTTGGAAGAATTTACATCTTCCTGGAAAAATCGCTTTATTGACAGACACTTAATCTCATGGATAACATGTCTGAACTTGTATCAAATGTTTGTTCAATATTTGATTTCACAACTACCTACTATTCTCTTAAATATTTAATCTGCCTATTTTTATCTCTCCCAAGGAGCTTCTTAGCAGAATCAAAAATCTGAACTGCACTTTTTGCTCTGTGCTCTCCCCGATCTCTTTAATCTTCTCTCCAATAACAAAATTTTGCATGAACACTACATATTGTTTGTGTGTAGCTTATATATTAATTAATAAATATTATCAAAAATGTTCTTGTTTACCTAACTGATATGAATTTGTGGGCAAGAATATGCAATTTTCTTATCATTAATTCTTATCACAAATGTTTAGGTAGTGTATTAATTTTGAATGTAAACAAGCAACCCTAAATTGAACGGTAAAAATTCGAAGTGCGAAAAAATATAGGAAGAGTTCAAGAGAGGGGGTCCTAATGATTCCCATCATTTTCCATCTGAATTAGTTTGTGTGCCAAAAAATCATGAAGGGACTGGACTATAAGGATGTGGATGTGAATTGGAACCCAAGTCCAACCACCCTACCTATTTTTCCTCTAATGCAAATTGACTTAATCACTCCATGTCTAGTGGCAACAATACATCACACGTATTGTTACAGTTATTGTGCTATGGATATTGGCATGTATAGCTCAGTTATATAAATTACAATGTACAGATGGCCCTATGTAACTTGAGAACATCCTCAAAGATGTTGTCGTCCTAGCTTCCATTTACATAAAAATACATTGACGTAATTTTCAAGGAAACCATGTCCAAATGATTATATGCAAGTGTCCTGATAAGAAAAATTACTTATGGCTATCCATGGCGTCTTAATGAAACATATGTTATAAAAATATTCACTGCGTAAGAGTGAAATATTTTCAAATCAGTTATCAAAAAGTGATGAGTTCTAAGCTAGTATATGTAGGGTATGGGGGAGTAACATGTTTTCAGAGCCATTAATTGAGGGTATATCTATATTGAATGATTTTTTACATTTGATATTGTATTTTGTTTGTCCATATCAAAGTATATATGTTTAAACCACCTCATATGTTGACGCCATGCGTATGGACTGACAAACTGTCATTCTGTGCTACATGTCTTCATCCCATACCTCTTCTTATTGTAACACCGTCACAATGCCACCATTCACACCATTCTTCTTGTTTCCCTCTCTATATAAATTATGTGTATCCTAAACTGTTCATGAAATTTACTAAATCACAAGACAAGAATCTACTCTACCAATATGTAGAAGTAAATTTGCGATCAAGAACACAAATCATTAACATGCATCAAGATTCATCACATATACACATAGATATATGTAGGGGAAAAAAACTGATCAAAACCCCTTACTATCTGTATTGCTTTAATCAAAGAATATGGATGAATACAATATGCTATGCTCAAGCTTAAGCTCAGCCTACACCTGTATCTTCTATCCTGTACTTGACTAACTTCCCTTGGCCAATACTTAGCCAAAATTTTGAGCCTCCAAGCCCTGTTGTTCCTTAAGGAATTAGCCCCTATTATTTAGGAAATTCCTCAATATGGATTGAGCAACTCCATTAGGCCCTTCCTCATACTGCATGCACCCTTTGTACACATTGGAATATGCTACAACTGATAGTACACTAGCCCTTGAACTCTAATCTCAACTAGGTAACTCAAATTCTCTACATGCATGGGTTAATTTATGTTGATTGATTAGTTAAGTAGTTGATCACTGAAGGTTGACTGACTACACACCCCACTACTAGAACCTCCACTAGTTCCTCCAATAGTTGGAACTAGTTTAACTGACCATAACTCAATTTAACTGAATTAAATTGTTACAACTGAAATTAACTAAACCTAGGCTTCTAAAATTTAGGAATCACTACACATGACTCAATTTCATGCCCCTAACTCCAATTAACTAAGTTAATTGAGTGACAAAAACTATATTACCTCAGTTAACTCATTCAAGTTGTCTATTGATGTGGAATTTCGAATTTATCCTAATAATCAAGGCAAAATGAAATTAGGAATTTATTGTTGTATTTTCAATGCTCCCTCTCAGCAAGAAAGGGATTCACAACTACCCCGATCCAATACCTGTGGAATGTACTACATGCATCACTTCTCATTGTTGTTGTTGCTACTGCAACATTTGTGACTGAAAAACATCCAAGACAAACTAAATCAACTGCGTTTGCACTTATCTACTGGGAAAATACTGTTGCTGTTGACTCTGGTATTGAGCCTCCTGCTCTGTTGTCAACACTCCTCTGCACTCCTAAGTATCTGACTGACACTGATCCTCCTGCTACTGAATAACATGTGCCTTTTCTATGAAGGTAGTGATCCGTGAGGAGAACACCTCAATGGATGATCCAAGTGGATATTGGTGGCCACCCACCTATTCCACTTAGACCTCCAGTTGGTTTCATTTGTTTCCTTGTTTATTTAAACATTTATTATTTTTAGCAGTTTTTTAGGCCCTAAACTTTCGGAGTAGTTTTGACCCCCGAAATGACATTTTTTTGAGGTCCGCTGCAGGCCCGTGCCTATGGCTACATGCCTGCAACAAATCCTGTATTACTTGGAGAGACCTTTCCAACAAGGTATCGTAAACACCAAATGGAGATAATATGATCAAGTTATGACCGAGGGAAGTTGGCTGCTCAACTAACCCCAACGAGGCCCACAAACTCTTGGCATTACATCTCTTGGGGTTAAGGTTTTGATTGTTTATGGCTCTCTCATGTTTTTCAATAATAAATCGGCCCTTGAGCCTCATTGTAACACAGTTCAGAGGCATGTAGCCACCACATCTCTTATCAAAGATAAGCTACCATCGCTCGAGATAGTATTATTTCCATTATGTTTGTAAGCATATTTTAGTATTTGATATTAATGAAATGAAGTGTTATTTAGGCTTCATCTTTGTATTTATGGTTATATCCGTAGTTTGTTGCGTTCCTATTTAATTTCAAATTAGTAATATCAGAGTGGTATGATCTTTCTCTGTTTTTATTTGCATGTCCCCAACGAGGTTGGGATACAAGGAGTTAGGGCTCGAATTGGTAAAACCTTTGCAAGACCAACCTTGCAAATCCCGATGACCTCCCATGGCAGAAGAGAATAAAGACAAGGGGGCAAAAGATCCTTTCAAAATATTGCTCGAAGAATCTCTCTAGCCACAAAGGAACATGATGATGGACAACTTTGCCCAGATCCTTCAACGGATACCCAAAGGCGACACATATACTTTTGATAGCTACTCTGGAAGTGCCACACCCTTTAAGATAAAATTTAACTCTGAAACCCCCATATTTTAAGGTCAAATAGATGTAGATGTCGTAGATAAATGTTTAAATTTACTAGAAGGATACTTTTTCTGTTCATGATTTTTCAAGCCGAGAAAAGATTACGTTTTCACTTCTCAAAGTCGCCCCCCATGTCAAGGACTGGTGGGAAACCTACTGTGAGAAGCAAGATGAAAGTACACCCTCACTGTTTTCATTTGCACCCACTTGGAATTCATTATGGGATGCCATCAAGGAGAAATACTACCCTGCCAGGAGCTATGAGGATAAATACATAAATTGGACCACGCTACAACAGGGAAGAGACCAAGACATGCCTAAGTTTACCAATGTTTTCCATACCCTTCACACTAAGTTGAGTATCAAGAATTCTGAGAAACATTTGGTACTCAAGTACTGCAACTGCCTATACAAGTACATATAGGATGAGATGGAGTTCTTGGACATGTCCTCTCTCGACACAATGTACCGGTACACTGTCAATATTAAGCAAAAGTTTAAACAGAAAAAGCGAGACTTTGGATCTGTGAATATGAAGCAAGGGAAAGACACCCGCAAACAAGAGGACAAAGGGCAAAGCCAAGGTAGTGTGACCCAGGATAACCAGTTGAAGCCGCAAGCATTGAAAAACACCATGAAGATAAAGAAGGACACATGAAAGTGGTGTGAGTTCCATAAGAGCTCCACTCAGAACACAAGTGAGTAACATGCCAAGTAGTCACTAGTGGCCGAGAAGAAGACTTCTGAGTTAGACACATGTTCCGACTCTGAGTCAGAAACCAACAAGGGGAATCACAAAGGGAAGTAGATCATTAATGCGGAGCCCAGTGCCACTATGGCCACCACCAAGATCCATAAGATCGAGCTTGAAGATCCAGAGGAGGGGGAACGCCTATTGCACTCACAAATGTGGGTGAACGGTTCTTTGTTGTATTTCATTGTTGACAACGGGAGTCAAAAGAACCTCATTTCAGCAGAGGTTTTGAGGCGGCTGGGCCTATTGACTACATCACATCTGCAACTATACACCATCGAGTGGCTTCACCAAGGACGAGATCTCTGCATCAACCAACATTGCCACCTTCTCTACAACATCAAGCCCTTCACAGATGAGGTATTGTGTGATGTTTCTCCTCTTGAAGTTTGTGATGTATTATTAGGAAAACCATATTTATGGAAGAAACATGCTATATATGAGTCTAGACTTTGCCCTGTTATTATTTCTTTGGGTAGTAAGTTATACAGGATACTAGAGGTAGCCCCACCTACTGCTCTCTCCTTGATCTCTGCTAAGTAATGCAATAAGGTCATCTCTGAGACTGGGAAATTTTTTTTCTTTGTGCTTCACTCTCAAAGTAAAGGGAAGGTTGTAACTGCATCCATGGCCCCTGGGAAGGGTTCCTCCAAGCAGTAGAAGCAGGTGGATATGGTCGTGGAACAATACATGGACATCTTCTCCTTATCCACAAGGGTACCCTTGCATTGTCAGGTCAAGCATTCAATCGATCTGACTCTCGAAGAAAATCTACCCAACAAGCCAATATATTGTCCTTCCATTCTTTGAAGAGATCAAAAGGAAAATCTAGGAGTTTCTACAAAAAGGGCACATCCAACCAAGTTCCTCACCTTGTGGGAGCCTGATTGTACTTGCACAGAAGAAGGATGGGACCTAGAGGCTCTACATTGATTATCAAGCATTAAAAAAAAATCACTATCAGGAATAGTTATCCAATCACATGGATTGATGACCTGCTGGACCAACTCAAGGGGGCCAAGTATTTTTGCAAGATCGATATGAAGTCTGGTTATCACCAAGTTCCAATAGAGCTCACAAATGTATGGAAGACCACCTTTAAATCAAAGGAAGGCCTTTTCGAATGGGCGGTTATGCCCTTTGGGTTGATAAATTCCCCTACTACTTTTATGAGGCTAATGGATGACATCTTATGACCCTTCACAAACTCTTTCATGGTGGTCTATCTGGATGACATCCTCATCTTCAGAAAGAGTTGGGAAAAACACTTGCACTACATTCGGCAGGTCCTTCAAACCCTTCGGTAGCACAAACTGTGTGCCAACTTGGAGAAATGCACCTTTTGCATGAGCCAAGTCCAATACTTGGGTTACATCATAAATGAGTGTGGCATGCATGTGGACTCGACTAAGATCCAAGTCATTTGGGATTGGCTAGCCTCGACCACTCTAACGGAGCTTTCACATCTTCTTAGGCCTTGCAATTTTTTTATCGGAAGTTCATGTTGGGATTCTCCCATACTACTTGGACTTTGAGTCAGATTACTAAGGGTGAGGTGAAAACATATTTTTCCTGGTTCCGAGTCCCAACAAAAGGCGTTTTTTGAGTTGAAGCATTGCCTCTGATCTGCACCAATACTCACACTACCAAACCTGCATCAACCATTTGAAATCGAGACAGACACCTTAGATTACGCTATTGGTGCAATCCTCACCCAGCATGGGCATTCAGTGGCCTATCACAATGAGACACTTTCCGATACAATTCGAAAGTACCCCACCCATGATAAAGAAATGTGTTCCATCGTGCAGGCTTGCCGACAGTGGAGGCACTACATTTTGGGGAAGGAGACTATCATCCACATCAATCATTGATCTCTTTAGTTTATACAAACATGTGGGATGTTGCAGAACGATTGCCATCATAAGTGGTCTACATATTTGCAACAATTCCACTTGAACATTAAATACAAAAAGGCAGCACCAATCATGTTGCAGACTACCTCATCCGTCCCCTAGTTGTATCACTGACCACTGTTCTCAACTCTTTTGGTCATGAGACTTCTATATAGCTGCAAATATACAAAAATGTTCCAGAGTTCACCTCCACATACCAGATGCTAGTAGATGGAAAGAAAGTTCATGATTTCCACCTCTAGGATGCATTATTATGTTACTTGAGCCACATTTGTGTTCCTTCAAGCGAGCGTGCTAAGTTGATTTGGGAGGCACACTACAGTCAGGTTGTAGGACACTTTTGTGTGGAGAAAATTGTGGTTGTACTACAAAAGTACTTTTATTGGCCCAAACTTTGACTGGATGTTGGGAAATATATCAGATCCTGCACTACCCGTGCCATCGCCAAACCAACCATCAAGAAACAAGGCCTGTACACTCCTCTGTCTACTCCCAGCTAGTTGTGGAAATCCATCTCCATGGACTATATTTCTAACCTCCCTTTTACCAAGCATGGTAATGATTGTGTATTTGTGGTCGTGCACAAATTTACTAAGATGGCTATATTGGTGGCTTAGAAGAGTATCACCGTAGAGGACACTGCCAAACTCTTCTTTGAATGAGTATGGGTACATTTTGGGATTCCACATACCATTATATCATATCGGGATAGCAGGTTCCTAAGCACATTATGGTCAAGCCCTTGGACACTTTGGACACCAATCTCACCAAGTCGACTGCCTTCCATCCCTAGATTGATGTCCAGACGAAGGTCATAAATAGGATGATCGTGCACATAATCCACATGTACAACTCCAAGCATCCTTGAACTTGGGATCATAGTCTTCCATATGTGCAACACAGTTATAATAGAGCTCTCCTCACACCTCACACCTGGAGGTATGGCTGCATGTGCTCCATCTACTCACTTGACTTAAACTCCCCCCTACAAGAGATCTCTGATTTAGTGGATGTCTCCACACTTCCTCTTCTCTACTTTTCCATTTGTGGGTTCTCCACAAATTCCTGAGATTCCTTCTCGGGCTGCCTGTTAAGAGGTCTAACATGCTCCCTCCCAACCACCATATCTCTAGTCTCTACCTTGCTCCTCAAGGCTTTGCATGCATAAAAATTATTAACTCAAGCATCGATTTGATTCACATGTCCTGTGGCGATGTCTCTAATGAATGCCTTTCCTTAGACCTCTAAGGATGTCCTCAAGTGCATAAAAATTATTAACTCAAGCATCAATCTGATTCACATGTCATGTGGTGATGTCTCTAAGGAATGCCTTTCCTTTGCTGAATATCACATTGTAGCCACAATCTTCCTAAATCGCGACGGAAACCAAATTTTTATTTAGACACGAAACAAACATCGCATCCTTGAGCCTGAGAGGGGAACCCAAATAGCTCTAAAAGGTTATTGTATCAATATCGGTCGTGCTATACCTCCCTTTGTCTCCAAAATCAATGTTCATCTGGAGATATTTCTCCTCCAAGTCATTGAAAAATTATTTGTTCCTCATATGTGGAATGAGGCACCACTATCCAGATACCACATGATTCCCACCACCGTGCTCGCCATGCATGCGATGAGAGTAAATTCAAGCTCGAACTGTCAATCCAAAGCTTCACCTACTACTGCTACTATAGGATCCTTCTTGCTTACTTTCTTCTGTGGACACTTTGTGGCATAATGTCTGTATTCATGACAGTGAAAGCACTTGATTTTGGACAAGTTTTTTTGCTTGCCCTCTAGGCTAGAATTAGCCTCACCTTGGGACTTCTTCCCCTTGGCCTTCCTTCCTTTGCTAACTAATGAAAATTTATCTTCCTCTTCTTTGGATGAGGTCCCATCTTTGTTGCTCCACCTTATTTCTTCCTGCACTAGATTAGATCATAACTACTCCCACTGCGGTAGTTTTTCCCTACCATTTATTGAATCTTGTTAACTATGTCATATCTTGGTAACACTGACCCCACTAAGTCTATAACTACCAAGTCTTCTTTAGGGATAGTAACACTGACCCCACTAAGTTCATCACGACACTCTGTAAACCTGCTCAAGTACTGCGGAATTGAGTCATTCTTTTGCATCTTGATGCTTCAAATCTTGTCCTTGAGTGCCAACTTCATGTGGTCACTATTGTTCTCGAACAACTCTGTTAGCATTTTTCACATCGTGAATGAAGTCTCTTTATTGTGGATATTAGAGAAAATATGTTCCCAAACTCCCTCCAATATGATTCTCCTTGCTTTGGCCACATCCTTCTTCCACTGAGCAAGACCCTGGGAATTTGATGCTTGGGGTTTTGCTACCCCAATCTTGATGTATTCTAGCAGCCCATTTTCATTCAATGTTGCCTTCATGCATGTCTTCCATGTTGTGGTTCCTTCCAAAGCTTACGTGAGCCTGAGTCCATTGATAGCCATCTTCTCAGTCCCAGAGAAAACCTGCAACACAGATCTTCAAATTCAAACCTCCTGCAATGAAAACTTCGAATTCTCTTCTTTACTGTGAATCTAGCTTTGATATCATGTAGAAATTAATGTGTATATCCTAAATTGCTCATGAAATTTACTAAATCACATGACTAGAATCTACTCTACCAATATCTGGAAGTAAATTCACAATCGAGAAAATAAATTAATAACATGCATCAAGATTCAACACACATACACAAAGATATATATAGCGGAAAGAAACTGCTCAAAACCCCTTACTATCTATATTTCAGTAATCAAAGGTTTTGGATGAATATAATATGCTTTGCTTAAGCTTGAGCTCAACCTGTACTTGTATCTTCTATCCTCTACCTGACTGACTGACCTTGGCCAATACTTAGCCAAAATTTCGAGCCTCCAAGCCCCTATTTCCTTGCGTTGTTCCTCAAGGAATTAACCGCTATTATTTAGGAAATTCCCCAATCTGGATTGCACAATTCCATTAGGCCCTTCCTTTCATTGCATGCATCATCTACACACACTGGAATATGCTACAAATGATAGTACACTACCCTTAAACTCCAATATTAACTGGGTAACTCGAATTCTCTGCATGGATGATCTAATTTAGATTGATTCATCAATTAACTGGTTGATCACTAAGTTGTGATTGACTACACACCCCACTACTAGACCTTCCACTAGTTCCTCCAACAATTGAAACTAGTTTAACTAACCATAACTCAATTTAACTGAATTAAATTGTTATAATGTAAATTAACTCAACCTAGGCTCCTAAAATTTAGGAATCACTGTAATCAACTCAATTTCATGCCCCTAACTCGAATTAACTAAGATAATTGAGTGATAACAACTATATCACCTCAGTTAACTCATTTAAGTTATCTGTTGATGTGGAATTTCAAAATTCTCCTAATTTAATCAAGACAAAGTAAAATTAGGAATTTCTTGTTGCATTTTCAACACTCGCAACCAACACTCCCCCTGCAAATGGGAAATATGGAGCGCTTGGAGAGGTAGACATCCACACACTGCACATGGAAGGAATTTATGTATGTCGGGATCACGCGACACTATTGCCTGCTTAGGAAGGCCTCTAGCCGCACCATGCACTCAAATTTTCCGTAACATGATGGGTACTCTTCTCCTTCTTTGTTGCATTCAATCGGTGGGTAGCTATCAGAGTTGAATCTCCAAAAGGCCCTACTTATTGGGACACTTGGTGTTGTCCTCTAATGGTCATTTTCGTCACATATCCTGCAAAAAATCACAAGAGAAACACTAGATTGTGAATACAAACATCAATTATATCGAGGAGATAATATGGCAGATGAAAGGAGATCACCTGTGAAATTTTTATGCATAATGATAAAAAAAGGAAATAGTTCTTTCCATCCTTGATTTCTCAACAACTTGTAAATCCCACTAGTTGCTACTACACCTTGTGAAAGAAATTTATCAAATTATCGTCTCTATCTTTCATGTCAAGAAGCTAACTTTTATAGTTTTTCTTGACATTGATAGTGGGCATGGAAGTCTCCATGCTTGATCAAACCCTTATGTTACTGTAATTTTGACTAACATATTCAAAATTCATAAAATTGAGAACTTATTGGAGGACCTATGAAAGTGACCTAGAGTTTCTAGCCTTGCAACATTTTTTCTTCCAATTCTTTAAATTACACATTAATTTGATCACATTGAGAGAAATTTAAGCTAGTATATTCACTATGCAAACTAAATATGGGGTGTCTACCTTTTGCCTCCATGTTTTGCAAATGCTTTTGTGTTGACCTTGCCTTCTATTTCAAGTGTTGCCATGTCAAATTACACTCAATGCTCTATCCCAACAGTCAATATCAAAAGGGATGTCACCCTTGTAATGCAAACGTGCTCGACAGGATGAAGGACAAGGTGATAAACCAATTCAGTTGGAGCAGATATGGAGAAACAAATCATTTTCAAACCCAAACCACCACGTTACCACTTGCGTGAGAAAAAGCACTACCTACAAGATCATTTCACACTCCTAGAAATCATAAATGTCCATATCACACTCAGAAGAACCATATTCACTCAACAATCAATCGAGTTCGTTCATTAAAAAAAATGAAATTTTTGAGATTGACATCTACCTCAGGTTGAAATATATATTCTTATCGAATAATTATTAAAAATAATTATAAAATTGAATGGGAAAAAGTTTTATTAATCCTTACTTCCATCTTTGTGTGGGTTGTATACTTCTTAAATCAATTTGATTATATGTTTTTTTCTTGAATTAATTTAATCATATATCATGTTCTTACAATGACATAGTTGTACATTATTGACTAAACATAGTTATTTAATTAAATTATAATCAATTTTGTTTCTCAATAATAATAAAAATTTAATTGCCACAAAATGATGAGAAATTTATTGAAATTCTCCCTTCATAAGACAATTAAAGAATTTACTATGCGTAATTAGATATTGTATTGTACCGAACATAATGTTAATCATATTTAATAAAGTTGATTATAAATATCTAAATAAGATTTTAGAAAGTGTAATATGGAGAGAAGGGATAAAAGCAAAGACAATAATAAGATTGACCAGAAAGTGCAATATGGAGAGAAGGGATGAAAGAAAAGAAAATAATAAGATTAACTTGATTAAGGAAATTCATAATGGTTTTTTAAGTGCATTTATATATATATATATATGTGGGGTTATACACATTAAGTGTGTGGTAAGTGGAATTATTTAATATATTTTTTTTTGTTGAAGTATATCTTTGGAAATTAATAGTAGACACTCACTTACCATTAAAGATATATAAAGTTGCATTGAGAGTGAAAGACAAAAAAATTATAGATAAAATATAATTTGACTAAATTAAGTTAAATTTGGTTAGTCGAAATAAATGGCCAATAATAATTTATGATTAACACAAACTAGAGTGAACTAAAAATAAAAAATAAAAAAGTGAAAAGAGTAAAATAAAATTATTAATAAACAAAATTAACCAAATTATAATTATTAAACTAAGTTAATCCACAAAATGAGGATAAAGAGGTGTTACCAAGTCAAATTCATATAAGGAAAATATAAAGGAAAAACAAGAGTTAAATAATAAATTAAAAGAAATTATTGAAGCGCGTACTTAAGAAAGTTATTGTTGTAGTTGTCTAGTCAATTTAGTGTCCTAAATTGTTCTATATAAATTATCAATCCGGGTATCGTAAACTGATGAAGTGTAGTGTACTATAGGTGCTAGATGACCTTTCATACTTCACTGTTTTTGAGTTTTCTGTTGTTTTGGGGGTTTGATCTTTTAATTCCTAATGTTCTGCAATGTATTTAACAAAATATTATATCTACTGCTGCTAAGAATCTAAAGAAATGAAATGAGAGCTAATATTGAAAATGAGATTGTAGCTATCTATGATGAACCAAAAATGAAATACTAAAAATAAGATTACAACTATTGTCTAATTTATTTGCAGAATCAAAACTTAATGAACAACTGAAAAATGGATTTGTAGCTAAATGAAAAACTATGATTGAAAATGAAATTGCAACTAATATGTCATAAAAACTAAATGAAGTGTCTTGTCACTCTGCTACACAATTTTGGGAGAACTACCTCCTTGTTATAACATTTTGAGGGATTCAATACTTCATTGTTCTAAAACTGAGAATGAAATTACAATAAAATTAAATGGAAGACTAAGACTGAAACTGAAATTACAATTAATCTACTATAACAGAGAAATGAAGTGATTTATCACTCTTCTATACAATTTTGGGAGAACTACCTCCTTCTGATAGCATTTTGAGGGACTCCATACTTCATTGTTCTAAGAAAAAGTACACATAAAAATGCAGAGGAAGACTCATTCATAAATGAAATATTTCACCACTTAGCTTTTAAGATGAACCATCAACTGAAAGGACTTTTAGAAACATTCACTTACAACATGAGTTATAAACTAACAACAAAAATGGCATTGAATAGTAAATGAAAGAAACTAGACTAATGATCAACAATTCTAAATTACTCTTATGCTACTGACATCAACTTCAAACTACTGATAAGAAACTAGAAAATAGTGAACCAAAAGAGCTATTCTGTGAACACAAGCTGCATTATGAATAAAGTTAGAAAATTGATTATTAACATCATGGAAAAACACAGTGAATTTACAATTAACTATGAAAAACAAAATAGAAATAAAATGTAACCTTGACCAACGCAGGGGCCCTTTGTAAAGGTCTCAGATTATAAGCACTGAATCAACACTCCAACAACGCTTCAGGTATCCATGAAACAGAGTCTCTATATTAAAACAGAGAATGAGTTCTTCAAACTACAGAGCGGGAATTTGAACTTAATACATAAGCAAAAACTTAACTTGTTCTGCATTCTTCACACAGGTATATATAGGGAATTAAAGAGAGAATTAAGCTACAACAAAACACATAGACATACAAGTATGCATAATTCTTGTCCTTGGTTGCTTGGAAACATAAATATTATGGTAATGGCTGTTGGATTCTGTTTGCACAGGTGGCAGATGAAGTCCGTGGCTTCAGGAAATTGCTTCGGATCCCATTGCTAAGAAATGTGTGCAAAACAAAGTTCTGTTTGCCATAGGTTTCTATGTTTGACTTCCCTTTGATCAAATTCTTCCTCGTCGATCTAGGCTAGATGAATAGGATACAATCCATGCCCTGATGTTTTCCAAGCTACCCATGTAGTCCATTTCCCCTCTTGACACCTGGAACCTGCAAAAGCGTGAATGTAGTTGCGGAACATCCGATTAGCTGCAGAATGTGGCTGCGTTCCGTAGCTAAAAGTCAAAAACTTATTCAAATTGCAAACATAAAAGTATAACCTGTAAATCACTGAAATATACTCCTTGAGGCAATGCATAATGATTTTTGATGATAAGGATGCATTTTTCATGGAAAAACAGAGAAGGAAGGATGAGAAAAGTAGCTAAGGGAAAGGTAGTTTTGGAACTCAACATACCCCCACTACTAGACTATTGCATGTCCCCATGCAATCAAAATTGTGAACTCCATCCTCCTACTACATTTGTTCTGAGACTTCAGGCAAAACATCCAACCTCTTCTTGCTTTTCTTTGCACCAACTGCCATCCTAGGCTTCCTCATGAGAAATCTGTACTTGAGGCTAATAAGTGCCCTTTTTAACTTCTTAGTCTTCTTCTTTAGTTTTCTGTTCTTCTTGCGCCATAAACCCAAGTGAAGCATAGTGTTATCATGGGTAATCTTATCCAACTTGTTCTGTTATTTTAAGCCCTCATTTTCTCTTTGGATATTCCTATTTAGAACTTCTAGCTCATAGATTTCCTGTTTAAGTGCGCTAGTCAAAGTTTCTTGTGATGTGGCAGGTTGTTTAGGATTAGATGAAGTCCCTGGGTCCACTGATGTACTCTTTTTCTCCAATGACTCTATGTAGTCATAAATCTGCTGTTGGACCCAATCAATGCCTAGAGAGGCTCTTCTTGTGCTGCTTTCAAAGTTTTGTTGAGGAGAGATCTGCGGGCTTTGCTCAGATGGAATATTGTCTTGGGATTGAGTTGGAGTTGGAGTTTCTTCCCCCAAATCTATGAATTGGGTCTCTTTTGATTTTGCTTTCTTCACTTTGCCCTTGAGTCTGGAACTTCTCCTCAAACTTTGGGAGCCTATGATTTCTTCCTCTATAACATGTTTCCTTTTTCCCTTCTTCTTCTCTTTCTTGAGCTGATCTTTGATTTTGATTAATCTCTTTGAAAGCAGTTGTTCATCCTCCTTAGATGAAGGTTTAGGAATATTCTTGTGGATTTCCTCAACCTTTTCTTTCATTTTTCTTTCTCTGCTTTGTCTGCTTTCTGATCTCCGTTAATGTTTCAGAGATGGGCTCTTCTTATTGTTTTTCTGTGCTGAAGTTTTAGGAGTGTTTTGAATGGTGAGACTGGTCTTCCTTCTCCTACTTATTTTTACAGAACTTCCCTTAGGCAATTTTGGAGCATCTTGGAAGAATTTTCAGACCAAAAAGTCATCCCATGTGTCCCCTACACTCTTTAAGTGATGTTCAAATAAATGTTTTACCAGTCCATGATGATAAAGAGTGGTTTCTATTGCTTCAATTTTCTTCTGAACATTAGTGGTCATTCTTCTCAAACTATTCAACAGGAAAAATTGGAGATTGAGGGTTCCATCTTCAAGAAAATTCATTAACAGTCTTATGTGATATACATACATGGAACCAAACCTTCCCTCGCATGTAATAAACTCTTGCAAAATTAATAGCATGCTACTCCATTTTCGCTTAAGTGCAGAGATTGGAATTCCTTTCCTAAAAACTGAAGTGTCCATACCTGGATTTTTGAGAATGACCTTCCAGGTTTCATCATGAAATTTTTTATTCTTGAACCAACTCTCTCCTAACCTTGGTAGCTCAGTTGCTTTATCAATAAAGGACTCAGTCACTGCAAACTTTATGTCACCTATTTCCACGTCTATCCCATCAAACGATCTGGCAAAATATTTGGTGATTTCTTTATTGTAACTATTGAATTTTTCAATGAACCTCAACCAACCAGCCTTCTGCAACATCCCTTTCAACTGAGGTTAAACTTCCATGTACTTCACCCCAATGGGTTCAGTTCTGATGATAAGCCCCATCACCCTTGTTCTCTGCTATTTTTAAAAAAAAATCCCTTCACTAATTGAGAAATGGAGTGACTGTGTAAAGAGGACTGTGTATACAGACAAAATGACAAAGGATATGGAAGTGAAACGACTATTAGTATGGGATAAAATGACTGTACATACTGGGTATACGGAAACAGAGTCGCTGTATGCATAAAATGTGTGGAAACAGAGTGTGCACCAGGTATATGAAAATGGAGTGGTTGACAGTATACATAAATTGTGTGAAAAACAGAGTGACTGTTATACACAGAGAATACGAAAAAGGAGTGACTGTGTGCACAAGGTAACATAATGTTTGTATGCACAAAATATAGGAAAACAGAGTTATTGTGTGCACAAAAAGGCTGCGGAAGTATAAGAGAAGAAAAATTGGTTTAATAAATGAACAATCAGGGTTTTGAGGAGTCGTATTCAAATAGGTTACGTCATGAATCCAGCTGTTTAACAGGTGTATTGGAGGAGTCCGGTTAAGTACGAGTCATTGAGTTTAAAATGGAGATTGCATCATTAGACTGTTAGGTATTAAGGACGGAAAGTGTGGTGGAATCATCATGGCAATCAAATCTCATAATGAAAAATCAAGGAGTCATGTGATTATATGAGTTATACAAACTTATACAAGTTTTTGTTTTTACCTTTAGAACCATACCTTTTCGCTTGCTAATATCTTTTTGTTTGCTTCCACAGGTGCTTAGATGTGATTGGTCTTCAAAAGTTGTTCTCCCCTCAATTACCTGCATATGAAATTTTATTATGAACTGGCCTCCTTATGCTTGGACTGATGATCAAACTATTATTGTAGAATCAGATTGGCTGCAGAATAGGATTAGCTACGTAATGGGAACAGCTGCAGAATGTAAAACATAGAATAAATATGACTTTATGAATGAATGAAATGGAGATGGATGTGTGGGTGAAGATATGACAAGATGATAAATGAAAAATGGAGATGGAAGAAAAGCCGGAGAGGAAAAATTTATTGGTGGAATATGGTAGTGGAGTGAAAATGAAACTTTGCAAAAGTAAAATAGAGTGAAAATGAGATAAAACAATAAATTTTGCAGAATGCTAAGTGAGTCACCATTTTTTTTTTAGAAAAGGAAATGGAAAATATAGGGTGTCAGAAGCTTCTGATTTTCACCCTGTATTTTCTGTATAAGCATGCCAATCAGTGATTGGTTTTCAACCTTATACAATTATTATTTTTAGATAGGAGAAACAAAGACTAAGTTGGTGGAGAGGAAGGATTCTTCTTCACCAACTTCATTTTAGAATTGTTCTGAAATATCTTGATGAACTCCTCATTTGAGATTGGTTTTTGACAAATTTTCAATCTATAACCATTCACAAGGAGAGGAGTTTGAATTTTATCTATTGTTCTGATCCTTACTTCTCCATTATTGAAAATTTTTTCAATCTCATATTGCCCAAGCCAATGAGTTTGGAACTTCCCTTGAAAATATTTAAACTTTGAATCAAATAACAGTGCCCAATCTCCCTCTTGAAACTTCTTGTCCTTGATGTACTTGTCATGCCACTTAGACCTCTGTTGCTGAACTAGACTAATCCTTTGAACAACCTCTTGTCTGATTTCATCAAGTTCATTCAATTGCTCTAGTCTATGCTTTTGAGCTTCTGATAAATCCATCCTCAACTGGACTGCCATCTTGAAAGTTTTGACTTGGAACCTGAATAGGACTTGCTTCCCATAAATAAATTCATAGGGTGTATGTCCAGTTGTGTTCCTCCATGTAGTTCTATAGGCCCATAAGGCTTCAGGAAGCCTTTCTGCCCAATCTCTTCTATGTAGATGCAGAGTCTTGGTGAGGATTCTTTCAATCACTTTATTTGTAGACTCCACTTGACCATTTGCTTGTGGATGATAAGGAGTGGATTTCCTATGCTTGATTTTGTATTCCTCCATAAGCTTCTCCAACATGTTGGATGTGAATTGAAGTCCTTGATCTGTCACAATTTCTCTTTGAACACCAAAGCGAGTAAAAATATCCTCAAAAAGAAAACTAACTACAGAATTTTCGTTAGCAAAAAGTAATGCTTTGGCTTCTACCCATTTGGTGACATAATCAATGAATACCAATATATACTTTTTCTGCTTGGATGGAGGATTAATAGGTCCAATAAAGTCTAAATCCCATTTTTCAAAGGGTTCAATAAGTACCTGAGGTTGTAATGGCATTTCAATTGAGGGAGCAGATTTCCCTACCCTTTGGCAGCTGTCGCACCTTCTGACATATTCTTTAGCATATTTGAAGATGGATGGCCAAAAATATCCTAAAGAAAGGATTTTATAGGCTGTCCTCTTGTCAGCAAAGTGTCCACCACACGGCTCATCATGACATGCTTTGAGAATATCAGGCATTTCATCTTCCCTGACACACCTTTTGTTCATAAGATCTGGCCCTATTTTATACAATTCGTTAGTGATCCATGAATATCTTGCACTATCTTGAATAATCTTTTTTCTCTCTAGGAAATAAATGTGAAGGTAACTTCCCTGTAATCAAGTAATTAGAAATATTTGCAAACCAAGGAGTTTGAGTAGTTACTGCAAAGAGATATTCATCAGGAAACTTATCTTCAACTAGAGAGTATTCTTTAATATTCTGAATCTTAGACAAGAAATCAACAACTGTGTTTTGTTTTCCAGGTCTATCTAGCACAATAATATTGAATTCTTGCAAAAGTAAAATCCATCTTCTAACTCTGTCATTAGTAATAGGTTTATTCATCAAATATCTAATTGCAGAATGATCTGTATGAACAAAGGTTTCATAGCCCATTCTATAGTGTCTGAACTTGTTAATTGCATGAACAACAACTAAGAACTCTTTTTCAGTTACAGTATAATTCAACTCAGTGGGAGTCAAATTTTTACTTGTATAATAATGGCATAAGGAATCAAATCTTTTTGTCCCAATACAACTCCCATATCTATATTTGAAGCATCTGTAGAAATATGGAAAGGAAGTTTCCAATTTGGTCCTCTTAAGATAGGTGCTTCAGATATTTTTGCTTTCAAGGTTTCAAATGCTAGTTGGCAATCAGGATTCCACTTGAATTCACAATTTTTTGGAAGAAATTTGAAGAGTGGAGATGCTATTTTGGTGAAGTTTTCTATAAATTTTCTATAATATCCAGTAAATCCTAGAAAAATTCTAACATCCTTTTGGCAATTTGGAATTGACAACTTAGAGATAACTTCAACTTTAGACTTGTCAACTTTAATCCCTTCTCCTGAAATGTGATGTCCTAAAACAATACCTTTTGCAAACATCATAAAACATTTTTCATGGCTTAGTGAAAGGTTTGTTTCTTTACATCTTTTAAGGACTTTTTCCAAATTCTCCAAAGCTTCTTCAAATGTGTTACCATAAACTGTAAAATCATCCATATATACCTCTACACAATCATGTATTAGATCAGAAAAAATTCCTAATACTGCTCTTTGGAATGTTGTAGGTGCATTACATAATCCAAAAGGAAGCCTTGGTAGGAAAAAGTTCCCCATGGACAAGTAAATGTGGTTTTATCTTGATCCTTAGGTGCTACCTAAATTTGATTATAGCTAAAACCATCCATGAATGAGAAATACTTTTTACCTGCTAATGTATCTAACACTTGATCTATAAAGGGAAAAGAAAAGTGATCTTTCAAGGTTTCTTTATTCAATTCTCGGTAATCAATGCACACCCTCCATTTACCATTATTTTTAGGCACAATTACCAAAGAAGAAACCCATTGGATATCTAAAATTGGGTAAATGAAGTTTACATTGAGTAATTTTTGGAGCTCTTCTTTCACAATTTCCCTAAGATTTGGATTCATTCTTCTTTGATGTTGTTTGATTAGTCTACTATTTTCCTCAATATAGATATGATGGATACAAGTCTTAGGATCAATACCTTTCATGTCGGTATACTCCCATGCAAATGCAGCGGAATGTTTTTGTAATATTTTGGTTATCTCTTCTTGTTGTAGTTTCTCCAAGTTTTTGTTTATGTTCAATGTCCTACCTGGAAAAATTTCAACAATAGAGCTACCAAACTCTTCCATAGAATAGAGAGACATCTGCCTAGATGACAAGTATTCAATATTAGATATTTCTTGAAATTGTGCATGATCATATTCTGAAGATGTTTCAAAATTTTATAACGTGTTCAAAATTTGACTATATTCACTAATTTCAGATATAGTAAAGAGAGGTTGAATATCATCTTCATCACTAATCCATTCCTTGTCATCTATTTCTGTTATTGCTTTTGCTAGAGGATACAAAGTAAATTTCTTTGTTGAATTACCATCAGAAATATACATGTTACAAGATCTACAACTAATAAAAGCATCAGCTGTGACCAGCCAAGGTCTTCCTAATATGAGTGGATGTCCTCCTAAATTATTCTTGGGAGTTAAAATCATAAAATCAATAGGATATTCCCAAGAATCTAAGGAGACTGAAATATATTTTAGCACACCATCTGGTTTAATTATTGATATATCTGCAAGTTGCAGTAGGGTAAGTGTGTAAAGAAGGTTAGGCAATTTAAGCTGCTCCATAGTTTGTCTGCTCATAATGTTTATTGCTGCCCCTAAGTCAATCATGTATTTGGAATTTCAATCCCATTTATATGTGTCTTGACAATTGGACTTCCTGGATCCACATATTTTTGCATGGCAATATTTCCCATCATGATATCTGCTATCTTTCCTACCAGGTGAATTCTGTTTGTTTCTCTCGGTTTTCTTCCCAGTATTTTGATGCTCAACTCCTTTATTGTCTTGGATAGAATAGGAATTTCTCTAATGGCTTGCAGTAAAGGAATTTTGATGCAAACATTCTTCAATTCATCTCGAAAATCATAATTGGGCAACAAGATTTGTTTTTCTACCCCTCTATCAATTTGTAATCTCTTAGGAAAAGGAGGTGTAGAAGTAGATGTTGGTTGCTCAATTATAGGAGTTGTGTTTATTGATTCTTTTTGTTTTTGTTTTTCTCTGTTTTGGTTTTGGAGGGATGTTCCCTTAAAAATTTTATTCAGTTTTAGAGAATCCTCCTCAAAAGTGTCTTGTTCTTGAATAACTATAGGGTTTTTATTATTGGGGTTTGGTAATGGTTGGGCAGGTAGCTGATTTGGTTTTTGTTGAAATGGAAGTAAGAGTTGAGGATTTTGACCTTGTTGTGGAGGTTGTTGTGGAAATGGCAATGAAAGTTGAGGGTTTTGAATTGGAAGTTGCTGCTGATTTTATGGATGATTTTGATAAGATGGAGGATATTGGTAATATTGGGAAAATCTCCTATAAGGATTTTGTACCCCTTGTGCCAATGGTTGAGATTCATACTGAGATTGAGGTTGAGGCCAAGGTTGCTGCCAAGAATTCCAGTTTGGTGGGGGTTGAATATACATTGGATTGTTAAATCCTTGATTTTGTGACCCTTGCCAAGGTCTTCTTGCAACAAAACAAAGAGATTCTACAGGATTTGGGACTGTTTCCTCTTGAAAGATAGCCTTAAGACCTGGGATTGAAGGAAAATCCTTGGTCTCATGACTTTCTGAACAAATCATACAAATTTCTACAATTTTTGCATCTAAATGATATTCCCTTAGAGCATGTTTATTTTTGCATTTTGGAAAAAAGATGGCTATAGAATCAACCTATTTTTTCTGCCTGTTTTGAATTTTAAAGGTGTCTAGTTGCTCACTAAGGCTCCCTAAAATGTCAGTTTTAAACTCATCAAGCATATTGCCAATTTCTGCCCTACTTACAGATCCTATTGCAGATTTTTTTTCTCTAACAAGAGAAGGATCTCTTGGCTCTTTCCCGGTTTTAGTTTTCCCTCTTGAGAGATGAACACATAGTTCTGCTATGTCACTCAATGGAAGTTGAGAGATATCTCCCTCCCCCATCATGTTAAGGATATCTATCCATTCATCTCTAATGGCCTTTAACAAAAGAGGTTCCAAAGTTTCTTCATCTAAATTGTTCATCTTTGCTCTTTTCAAATTATAGTTGAATCTCCCAAGTAAATACTTTCAGTTTTCATCTTCCTTTTGTATCATTTTGAACACCTCATATTTATGATTGGAAGGCATACAATAATCCAAATATTTATCCACAAATGCCTGTTTCATGTCATTCCAAGTTCTAATGGATTGAGTGACCAACCTCATAAATCATTTCAAAGCAGCCCATTTTAGTGTTGAAGGGAACAATTTGAGTTTTTGAGAGTCTTCTAGATAGTCATAGGTTCTGCACGAGACTTCAAACTCAAACAAAAATGTTTCAGGATCCTCACTTCTCAACCCATAAAATTTTGGGAGGACAGATGGTGAAATGTTTTTCATTGTGGTATGTGTTTCCTCATCTACTATAGGGAATCCAAATGATTTATCTACTTCCCTATTTCCTCTACCTCCTCCATTGTTTACTCTACCTCTCCCTCTACCCCCTCCTCAAAACAATGTGAATTCTCCATCTTGTTCGTCTTCTGCTATTATAGTTTCTTCAAAGTCAGTATAGGGCTCAATCTGCAAGGTTATTCCTTCCTCCCCTAGTTCTTCTATTAATGGGCTATGAGAGAGAGTTTCTACTTCCTCACTATGTATTCCTAATAACTACAATAGGCTCCCCTGTGGAGGTGAAAAAGGTCTTCTCTCCTAGGACTGTTTTGGTAGATGATGTAGGAGAATCTTCTGATTGAATTTCTGTCACTTGGATTCTAGGAATCCTATGGCTGGGAGTATGAGTCTGGGATGGAGGTGTGTCTTTTCTAACTCTTGGTGGAGTAGGTGGAGTTGTAGGAATCAAACTTCTGCCCTTAGCTATAAATCTACCCCTAGAGTCTCGTTCTCTATGTGTGTCATTGTTTTGTTTTGTTGTTTTTGTTTTGTTTTTTATGAATGTAAGAGATAAGGCTACCTAGTTACACTTCCTGGGTAATGGCGCTAAAATGTTTGGTCAATTTAGTGTCATAAATTTCTCTACATAAATTATCAATCTGGGTATCGTATACTGATGAAGCGTAGTGCACTATATCTGCTAGATGACCTTTCTTACCTCACTGTTTTTTAGTTTTATGTTGTTTTGGGGGTTTGATCTTTTAATTCCTACTGTTCTACAATGTATTTAACAAAATCTTAAATCTAATGCTGCTAAGAATCTAAAGAAATGAAATGAGAGCTAATATTGAAAATGAGATTGCAACTATCTGTGATGAACCAAAAATGAAACACTGAAAATAAGATTACAACTATTGTCTAATTTATTTGCAGAATCAAAACTTAATGAACAACTGAAAAATGGATTTGAAACTAAATGAAAAACTATGATTGAAAATGAAATTGCAACTAATCTGTCATAAAAACTAAATGAAGTGTCTTGTCACTCTGCTACACAATTTTGGGAGAACTACCTACTTGTTATAGCATTTTGAGGGATTCAATACTTCATTGTTCTAAAACTGAGAATGAAATTACAATAAAATTAAATGAAAGACTAAGACTAAAAGAGAAATTGCAATTAATCTACTGTAACAACGAAATGAAGTGATTTATCACTCTGCTATGCAATTTTGGGAGAACTACCTCCTTGTGATAGAATTTTGAGGGACTCCATACTTCATTGTTCTAAGAAAAAGTACACATAAAAATGCCGAGGAAGACTCATTCATAAATGGAATATTTCACCACTTAGTTTTTAAGATGAACCATCAATTGAAAGGGATTTCGAAACATTCACTTACAACATGATTTATTAAACTAACAACAAAAATGGCATTGAACAGTAAATGAAAGAAACTAGACTAATGATCATCAATTCTAAATTACTATTATGCTACTGATATCAACTTCAAACTACTGATAAGAAACCAGAAAATAGTGAACCAAAAGAGCTATTCTGTGAACACAAGCTGCATTATGAACATAGTTAGAAAATGGTTATAAACATCATGGAAAAACACAGTGAATTTACAATTAACTATGAAAAAAAACAGAAATAAAATGTAACCTTGACCAACGCAGGGGCCCTCTGTGAAGGTCTCAGATTATAAGCACTCAATCAACACTCCAACAATGCTTTAGGTATCCATGAAACAGAGTCTTTATATTAAAAAAGAGAATGAGTTCTTCAAACTATAGAGCATAAATTTGAACTTAATACATAAGAAAAACTTAACTTGTTCTACGTTCTTCACACAAGTATATATAGGGAAATTAGACAATTGTTTTAAAGAGAGAATTAAGCTACAACAAAACACGTAGACAGGCAAGTATGCAGAATTCTTGTCCTTAGTTGCTTGGAAACATAAATCTTATGGTAATGGCTGTTGGATTCTGTTTGCGTAGGTGGCAGATGAAGTTCGTGGCCTCGGGAAACTGCTTCGGATCCTATTGCTAAGAAACATGTGCAAAACAGAGTTCTGTTTGCCATAGGTTTCTATGTTTGACTTCCCTTTGACCAGAGTCTTCCTCGTCGATCTAGGCTAGATGAATAGGATAAGATCCATGCCTTGATGTTTTCTAAGCTACCCATGTAGTCCTTTCCCCTCTTGACACCTGAAACCTGCAAAAGCGTGAAAGTAGCTGCGGAACAGCTAGTTAGCTGCAGATGTGGCTGCGTTCCGTAGCTAAAAGTAAAAAACTTATTCAAATAGCAAACATAAAAGTATAACTTGTAAATCACTGAAATATACTCCTTGAGGCAATGTATAATGGTTTTTGATGATAAGGATGCTTTTTTCATGGAAAAACAGAGAAGGAAGGATGAGAAAAGTAGCTAAGGGAAAGACAATTTTGGAACTCAACAATAGTATTTTGATTTAAAGGTTAAATAAAATAGTCAACAAAATAATCAAAACAAAATCTCGTACAATGGAACTGTATAATATTAAATACTTTTATTTATTATTTTTAAATAAATGCTTTAAAAATATAGTTTTTCAATTACTCATGTATTAGGCATTTTAGTTTGAAGTGTAATCCTACTTGTATTAAACAAACATTATATATCATATTATATGTATATATATATAAGTAAAAACTATAATACTAATGAAATTAACTAGATTATTATTTACTTCATAACGAGTGGTCTAAGTGGTTGACAATCATGGTGATAATGCAATATACTAAAGCAAAATACTTGATCTACTTCTACAACCAATTTAGCGAAAGCTTAATCAATTTGAGCAACATCAATAAGAACACATATAACTGATAAGAAGGAATCAATCAGACATAACACAAAAGAAATAACCAGGGGAAAGCACCAACCTAAAACCCCATCTCTATATTATCATAAAGTGGAAATATAGCCAGTATTACAAAAATAATCAGCTCAAAAGTTATCCTGCTCTTTCTGCAGTACCTCTGCTACTCATAGATAGTCAAAGGCCTCTATCTAACCTCTGGTCTACCCTCCAAGCCTCCTATTTCTCTGCGCAATTTTGATTGGGGTCCAATGCAGCCACTTGTGTGAATTGGTCTCTTAACACACTCACTAATTTCTTATCCAACTACACAGTCCTGAAGGAGATAAATCCTCATCATGGATGAGCTTCCTTTATAGGAAAATTATTCATCCAACTGATAGTACACTGTCCCTTCTCTGATCTCAACTGGGTCTCTGCCTGAACTGATATGCATGAGTTTTTCATGAGAGAATCTTCAGTTATCTGAAGTGCAGCAGTTATATGCAAGCATGCATTAACTAACTGAACTTACTTAATTTAAACAAACTGTTTAAATCAATTATAACTGGATTTAACTCAGTTAACTGAGCCAAATAATTACTACTCAAATTAGAACTCATCCTTATCTCTTTAACTAATGGATAAATTCCTCAATTAATAGATAAACTGTTGCATGTCCTCACATAGACTTCATGCTTGATTTTTCACAACTAATTAACTCATGGTGAATTAATTAATTTATTTTCAAACAGTTGTTACGTTCAAATTCGAATTTTACTTCCTATTTTTAGTCCAAAGACTGACTAAAATAGGAATCCATCCTGAACTGCTAAAAATAGTAATTCTATTTTTAGCACTTCCATTTTTCATTCTCTATTGCTCAATCCAGCGTTGGTACCCAAACTACTATTTATAGCACTTCTATTTTTAGCATTTCTTGTTGCTATTTTCAACACTCCCTCTCTACAAGAAAGGCTTCAAATTGAACCTGATCCTGTACCTTTGGAATGTTTTGCATGTAACACTTCTACCAAGTGTGGTTGCTCCAACAACTCTCGGAAAAAGAAAAAAGAAAAAAGAAAAAAGAAACTCCCCACTAACCTCTCTGTTGGGCTAGAACCATACTGTGATGCTAAATCTCTACCTGCTGCTGACAAGTGCTCCCTCTCTGACCTCTGAATTGCTGCAACACCCCATGCATCTCGCACCGTTACACACCTCTCTGTGCCATCCTACACTGGTGCAACACTCCTGTGCCTCTCGCATCATTGCAACCTACTAGCTCTACATAGTCATGGACTCCTGCACTATAGCTCTCTCTGCTACTCCATCCACATCTTTTTCTACCCAATTAGTCACTCCTGCTACTCCTCATCGGGGCTCCTGTAGCAAAGTTGAATCCAAAAGATTGGGTACCTCAAGGATCCAACCCCTATTTCAGCCTTTGTAGGATGATCACTCCACATCGCCCCACCTCTTATCTAGAGGTATGGCTGCATGTGATCCCTCTTCCCACTTGGCTTGAAGCTCCCCCCTAATGGAGGTCTTTGCATGAGTAGATGTCTCTACTCGATCTCCTCTCAGCTTCTCTAGTTGTGGCTGCTCCACAACCTCCTGAAGCTTCTTCACCAATCGTGGCTCCTCCACAATCGTCTGAGACTTCTTCTGGCGCTGCATGTTGAGAGGTAATGTAATATCCCTCTCAACCACCAAGTCTCCATCAGTTGCCTTGCTCCTCAAGGCTTTGCATGCATCTTGAACCTCAAGAGCATACAGGTTCTTGACTCGTGAACTGATCTGCTTCACCTGTCTAGTGATGATGTGTCTAAGGAAAACCTTTCCCTTACTGAAGACTACATCATAGCCTCTGCCTTCCAACATCACGATCGACACTAAGTTTCTCTTCAATCTTGGTACATACTTTACATCGATCAAGGTAATTCGAGCTCCATGCTCCCTCTGAAAAATAACCGTGCCTACACCTGAGACACTATACTTTTCATCATTATCCATCACTATCAGTATCTGGAGATTTTTCTCCTCCAAAGTACTAAACAAAATCTTGTTGCCAGTCATGTGGAAAGAAGCTCCACTATCAAGAAACCAACAACTTCCCACCATGGATGAAACCATGCATGCGAAGAGTGTGAAATCTAACTTGAACTGTGAAGCAAGTGCCTCACCTTCTAATCCTTCCCCGGATCCCTTCTTGGATTTCCTCTGTGGACAATTTGAAGCAAAAAGGACCACCTCATGAAAACGAAAGCATCACATTTTTGATTTGTCAAACTTCTTCCCACCATGGGAAGAACTGGATTCAGAAATAGAAACCTTCTCCTTCCCCTTCTTCACCTTACTTGCTAAGGCACAATTTTCTTCATCCTCCATGGATGAAGAACCATCTATGGTGCTTCTTCTTACCTCCTCCTGCATCAAATCCGACCAAATTCGTTCCCAATCTGGCAGTTTCTCTCTTCCATTAACCGAGTCCTGGTAGCTATGTTAGCTCTTAGGAAGGTCGAGGAGTGCAAGACTCACCATGTCATCATTAGCTGTCACAATCCCTACACTTCCAAGCTCATCCTTGCATGAGGTGAGCTTGTTCAGATACATAGAGATCATGTCACCCTTTTCACACGTGATCTTTCAAATCTTGTCTTTCAGTGCCAGCTTCCTCTGATCACTGCTATTACAATATAGATATTTCAATGTTTTTCACATTGAAAACGGTGTCTCCTTCCCATGGAGACTCGAGACTATGTGATCTCGAACTCCCTCTAGAAGGATTCTCCTTGCTCTAGCCACACATTTCTTCCATTCAGCCAATTCAGTAACATCGGTCAGCTTGAGGACTTCTTGATAAATGAAGTCCTTTAGACCGTTATCCTCTAGTACTGCTTCGATGCGATCCTTCTAGGCTATATAATTTGAACTGCCATCAAGGGAATATTCGAGTCTCAAACCATAGAACACCATAGATGAAATAGAGATGTGATAAGAACTCGATTTCTATATTTAGGAATCACAAACTTCAACTTCTCCCTTATTGTATACTATTCTTCCTTGATCACCTGAGCTCTGATACCATGTAGAAATTCCCACCTGTAGATCACCTAATAATGCAAAACACTAAAGAAAAATACTTGATCTACTTCTACAACCAATTCAGCGGAAGCTTAATCAATTTGAGCAACATCAATAAGAACACATATAACTGATAAGAAGGAATCAATCACACATAACACGAAAGAAATAACCAGGGGAAAGCACCAACCTAAAATCTCATCTCTGTATTATCATACAAGTGGAAATATAGCCAGTATTACAAAAAGAATAAGCTCAAAAGCTATCCTGCTCTCTCTGCAATACCTCTGCTACTCATAGACAATCAAAGGCATTTATCTAACCTCTGGTCTACCCTCCAAGCCTCCTATTTCTTTGTGAAATTTTGATTGGGGTCCAGTGCAGCCACTTGTGTGAATTAAACTCTTCACACATTCACTAACCTCTAATCCAACTACGCAGTCCTAAAGGAGATAAATCCTCATCATGGATGAGCTTCCTTTATAGGAAAAATATTCATCCAACTGATAATACACTGTGCCTTCTCTAATCTCAACTGGGTCTCTGTCTGAACTGACATGCATGAGTTATTCATGAGAGAATCTTCAGTTATCTGAAGTGCAGTAGTTATATGCAAGCATGCATTAACTAACTGAACTTACTTAATTTAAACAAACTATTTAAATCAATTATAACTTGACTTGACTCAGTTAACTGAGCCAACCAATTACTACTCAAATTAGAACTCATCCTTATCTCTTTAACTGATGGATAAATTCCTCAATTAATAGATAAACTGTTGCATGTCTTCACGTAGACTTCATGTTTGATTTTTCACAACTAATTAACTCATGGTGAATTAATTAATTTATTTTCAGACAACTGTTAAGTTCAAATTCGAATTTTACTTCCTATTTTTAGTCTAGGGACTGACTAAAATAGGAATCCTTCATGAACTGCTAAAAATAACAATTCTATTTTTAGCACTTCCATTTTTCATTCCCTGTTTCTCAATCTAGCATTGGTACCCAAACTGCTATTTATAGCAGTGCTATTTTTATCACTTCTATTTTTAGCACTTCTTGTCGCTATTTTCAACATAAAAATAACTATATTAATATTTATATTGCCAGATAATATGATTTACCATGCATCCCTAATAAATATTTTATATATAATTTATTATAATACTTGTACATCTTATTTGCATAAATTCTATCATATTAGCACATAGAGATATCTTCATAAAATATCACATTTGTCAAAAGAAATAACAATAATGTCCTTACCTATTAGTACTTTCATAATACTATGGTAATAATTTTTTTTTGGGCTAACAAACCAACATTCTTCACCATAATATGGTAGCACTCTATTGATGGGGAAAAATGTGTTGAAGTATGTAACTAGGTTCGATCTTCATAAATATGAAATGTACTTTTGATTCTTGTACATTGTAAAAAGACAGAAAAAATATTAATTTTATTTTTGTAGCATGAATTTCTTGCTCAAGGTCAATTTATTTGTAGGTCAGGCACCCATTGGGTGATTCTAGGGTTTGTCATAGAGTCAATAAGTCAATTGAGTCATTGTCATATATGAAATATCCCATTGGGCATCTTGTAAGAAGTCAAAAGAAATTTTTTAATTCAAAAAGTGTCATAAGACTCCCTCCAAGACAAGTTGGCCTAAGCAAAGTCAGTCTAGAAGAAGGCGTATTTAACCTCCATAAGAAACCTATATATAAAGAAGAACTCAACCTCATCAAGGGGCATCCTTCCAAGTTTGACATAGCACAAGAAAGACAAGTATAACCATTGAAGAAGGTGGAAACAAAAGGATATAAAAATCAAAGTATTTTAAGGACTATTTTGGGACTTCATCTCTCACACGTGCGAAAATAGGGCATCATTATTGTTGCAGCTGGACCTCATTGCAAATGCATCAAGAGAAGCCACAATCTGGAAGCAAAGGAATGAAGAAAGGAATTTGAGTTACCAAACAGGAGGAAGTCCCCTAAGTGAAGGAGAGAGAAGGTCAAAATTGCCCTAAAATCTATCACACATATGAAGTTGCAGTAATTGCAGGAAGCTGAAAATTGCAGGTTAGGGAGGCTGAAATTGTAGTTAAAATTGCAGGTCTAAAATTTTCGTTGAAGGAGAAGTTGCAGCTGCTATGAGGCAAGTTTGACTTGGGTTGAATTTGTGATAAGAAAGTTCATCAAGGAGAAGTTTGACTTGGTCTTGGAGAGATCTTTGACAAGGGTCTTAGGTCTTGGAATTTTCCATTTGAAGATTCTATAAGAAGAGAAGAATTCTTGTGGGATTTCCTCTCAAGAGGAGAGGTTTTGGCCCTTTCTAGGAGCCTATATTTTGTGTTCTCTGGTCTCTTTGATCTTCATAATTTGGTGGTTGTTTGATAAGAACATAACAATAATAAAGTGAAAGAAGAAGTTAATAACAAGTATATTAGGTTAAGTAAAAGAACTTCACAAGCATTTATCCAAGTAAGAGAAATCACCATAATCTAGCTGCCCT
The DNA here is from genome assembly GCA_000404065.3 of Pinus taeda. Lineage (NCBI taxonomy): Eukaryota > Viridiplantae > Streptophyta > Pinopsida > Pinales > Pinaceae > Pinus > Pinus taeda. Next base: position 87,404 of record APFE030175644.1, read on the forward strand.
TGACTTTTCAACATCGTATCAGAGCTAAGGTGACAACAACAAGGAGAGGCAGCTTGAAGATAATCAAATTTAAGAAGGATACACAAGGATCAAGTGTAAGGCATCAAGAAGGATGATCCATCACATCACAACAATCACATCATCACGACTCTTGGAAGGAATAATGAAGACCTTGAAGACCCTACCTCCATTCAAAGAAGGACTTAACATATTTGGAGCATCTTGAGAAGTCTTTAAATTCTACATTCTACATCCAAGGAAGAAAGAAGGAACACTTCATCATCATCAAAGGAATCAAAGTGACCCCCTTCACATTGAAGAAAGGATCACATCTCAAACATCCTTGAAGAAGATCATCAAGCAATCATCATCAAGGAAGCATCTTTTTAGAAATTAATATATATTTGTTACTATTGATGTATTCGAACTGAAAACAAGAGATTACAAACTTCCTCTACTATTATGCGAAAAGGAAAATGCAATTTATGAACACATGCAATTACATGCAACCATTGAAACCATAAGAACAACAATGATTTACTGGGGAACCCAACAGGAAAAAATCCCTCCACTACTTTTCATTAATTAGATGAGATTGAGAAGCTATTACAATGACTCACTTCAGATCTAAAGCACACATTTCATTGTAAACCTATTCTCTTGCTAACTGTCTTGCTCCAGCCAAGACTTAGCCAATTCAAACCCATGTCAAGCTCCTATTTCCTTGCACAATTCAGGATAAATTGAACTCCTAAATAATAGGGAATTCCCTATTTCCTTATGCAATTTTAAGAATTGATCATTTTCTTAATTACCCAACTTGTACACTCAACTAGTATACAATTGATAATACAATGTGCCTTTTCCTCCACTCCAGTCTGAAAATTCAAATTCCATGCATGTCTAATATATATTTAACTATATATCTAAGATTCAACACTGTGAGTGTAATGGGTATGGACACTTCAAGAGGAATTTTCCTAAACTCAAAAATGACAACAAGAAGAGAAAGGAAAGAAATGAAGCCCATGTCATTGAAGAAGTAGAAGAACCAGAAAAGAATAAAACAAAGAAGGAGGAAGTGAAAGACCTTATTATGATTGAGATAACCTCCTACACTTAGTTCTTTTTAGTCTATAAGATAGTTATCATGATAGAAAGCATTACAAGTATGATAGGATGCATTATATCTGATATGGATATGACATCATCTTAGAGGCATGGAAGGGTAACCGAAGTAGAAGTCTATATGAAACATTCATAGTACATGATAGAAAGGAAGTAGCTCATGGCATCTTCATTTGAAGCATATAAGGATAAATGAAGTAACAAATTAAATGATTGAAGTAAGTCAGCTAGCAATATAGGAAGATAAGAGGTTGTTGCACATCATCATCATTAGAAAGAAGCATTTTCAGAATGAGGATCATCAAGATCCTCAATTGGAATCTTTGTCAAAAATATCACCTCTACTTAGAAGAAGCACATGTCTCGTAGATAGTCTACATTCCACCTTGTGTGGAATCCACAGTTTAGTAGAATGATGGTATGATGACTAATATGTGCAACTGGGAAGTTGGTTGAAGTATTTTTCATCTTTAAGCAAGGAAAGGAAGTTGCTAGAAGGAAGTCTAGATGACCATTGTTACATAGTATTTTTTCACATTGCCAACTCTATACCTAAAATTTCGTCCTTAGTGCCACTTTCATCACAAATGTCGTAAAGCAAAAAAAGCTGTGTAAACTCATTCACCATGAATTATATGCTCAATATATGCTTGAAGAGATGGAGAACTAATATCTTGAAGCAATTTCAGAAATAACTTGTGAAAAACCCTAATTTGTAAGACCAACGCTACTTCTAGTAGGCAAATCCATGTTGGTAACCTTTTGTCTAACTAGTGAGTAGCACTGGCAGCATGACTTTTGATAGGAAAATCTGCACTGGTCCTCTTCAGGCAGTTTCTCCAAAAATAGACCAGAAGCTTCTCTTACTAGAAGCCTCGAGAACGACAAGCTGGTAGTTGTTGGATGAAGATATGGTCGAGTACTCCCATTTAGAGCCCATAATGGATATGGAAACTTCAAGAGGAATTTTCTGAAACTCAAAAAGGACAATAAGAAGAGAAAGGAAAGAAATGAAGCTCATGTCACTGAAGAAGTAGAAGAACCAGAAAATAATAAAACAAAGAAGGAGGAGGTGAAAGACCTTTATTATGACTAAGATAACCTCCTACACTTAGTTCTTTTCAGTTTATAAGATAGTTATCATGATAGAAAGCATTACAATTATGATAGGATGCATTATATCTGATATGGAGATGACATCATATTAGAGGCATGGAAGGGTAACCGAAGTAGAAGTCTATATGAAACATTCATAGTACATGATAGAAAGGAAGTAGCTCAAGGCATCTTCATTTGAAGCATATAAGGATAACTGAAGTAAAAAATTAAATGATTGAGGTAAGTCATATAGAAATATAGGAAGACAAGAGGTTGTCACACATCATCATCATTAGAAAGAAACATTTTCAGAATGAGGATCATCAAGATCCTCCATTGAAATCTTTGTCAAAATTTCACCTCTACTTACAAGAAGCACATTTCTCGTAGATAGTCCACATTCCACCTTGTGTGGAATCCACAGTTTAGTAGAATGATGACTAATATGTGCAACTGTGAAGTTGGTTGAAGTATTTTTCATCTTTAAGCAAGGAAAGTAAGTTGCTAGAAGGAAGTCTAGTTGACCACTGTTACATAGCATTTTGTCACATTCCCAACTCTATACCTAAAATGTCGTCCTTTGTGCCATTTTCATCACAAATGTCGTAAAGCGAAAAAAGCTATGTAAACTCATTCATCATGAATTATGTGCTCAATACATCCCTAAAGAGATGGAGAACTAATGTCTTGAAGCAATTTTGGAAAAATCTTGTGAAAACACCTAATTTGCAAGACCAACGCTACTTTTAGTAGGGAAAAATTTGTGTTGGTAACCTTTTGTCTAACTAGTGAGTAGTACTGGCAACACAAATTTTGATAGGAAAAGCTGTGCTGGTCCTCTTCAGGTAGTTTCTCCAAAAATAGACCATAAGATTCTCTTACTAGAATCCTTGAGAATGACGAGCTGGTAGTTTTTGGATGAAGATATGGTCGAGTACTCCCATTTAGAGCCCTTGATCCTACCTTCAGGGATATTACCTTTGGGATAAGGACCTTCTTCCCCCTTTGATGGATCTCTAACTCCCTCTCCCTCACTATAAATCCGTTCTTCACTTTCCTCAATGGGTTGGTCATTGTTGGTTGCCATTCTTCTGCTTGATTGTGCTTAGATGCTGCCATTTTGGTGAGATAGGAAAGGAGAGATTGCTAAGTTTGGCTTGGACTTGGAACCATCCTGAAGGAGGCCTTCAACATCAAGGCACTGGTTGTATTCTTCCCTCTTTGATTTAATCATTAATATAGCATGTTTTACTTCCCATAAGCTTGTTTATGATAGTATTTTTAGTCCAATACTGCTTGATCTGTTGTATAACTTACATTGGAATACATATGCTATGATCTCTCTTGATTTTGTCTTTTGATCTCTCTTGCAGGTATTCAAATGCAAGGAATAATGAGGAGCAAGCTTGGGAGCTAAGTGATCGAGATCATCGTCGAAGGTCGAGCACATAGGAGAGAGGTAGGTCATCTCCCTTTCTCATTTATCATTCTAATCTAGGTTAGGGAAGTTTGCTTGTTTTGTCACGATTGTTACTAGACCCACACGTTGGGCTAGAGGTATTGCTTCTATCCGTAGAAGGGATTTCCTTGATAGCAAATTGGTGACTCCACTAGGGAAGCCTACACCCTTTTCATCCTCCTTTCATTTTTTTCCTTCTTGTTAAGTTTGACTAGCCATTGAACGACCCTTTGTTTTGATTGATTTTCAGTATGTACTCTGAATTGTTGGTGTTTTAGGGTATCAGTTTTAGATTTTCTTCTTGAGTCTTTCTTGTTTTTCCTAAAATTTCCTTGCTCAACGCATGTTTTATTAGTGATAGTCGCGCTTTTAGCACCTATTTTTCCCTGTACAGTCGCGCTGAAGACCCTGTCTTCTACTGTCTACCCGTGCTGATGACCAACATGTGTTTTTCTATGAAAAGTAGTGCTGCCAACACAAGTTTTGTTAGAAAAAGTAGTACTCATAACCCTGTCAGCATGGGTTTTGCTATATAAATTAGTGTTGGTCCTTGAATATGAGAATTTTTAGGGTTTTTGTTGAAAACTCTAGTGTGTTCTGGTCTCTGAGGTCATTTCCTTGCTATGTGTGCAACATATTCTATCTGTTTGCTTTCAATTTCTTTGTCATGTGCAAAAGTCAATCCCGTCCTTTAAGTGGTAAAAGGGAAATTTTGATTGAGTTTTCGCTGTTTTGAGTCAATTAAAATCATTGTTTGTTGCTTATATGATTGGGAAAATATTGATCTGCTATTGATTGAGCATTAGTAGTTATTTTGCAATCATAAAATAAATTGATCTTGCATTTATTTAATTTTAATTTCAAAAATTTACTTTTCGTAAAAATACATTAGATTAATTGCATTGAAAAGTTATTTTTTGAAATTCATCATTGAAAATAAATCACATTTTTTAGAGATTAAAAGCGAAAGAGTGATTAGATGCATTAAAAAATGAAAAGAAAAGTGAAAGTTCATATAAGTATTACATAAAACATAATCTATATATTATAAGTTTGGTATCTTTATAATTCATTTGAATTATTAAAATTTATTAGGGAAAAAAATTGATACGCTTTAAAATATCCAATATAAAATTTTGAGGTTGATTTATGCTTTGAAAATTATTATAAAAAAATTAATATGAATTAAATTATATATATAATTATAATTTGTCATCTTAATTTTAAATTATTATATTTATCAATTTATAAATTTAAAAAGCAATTTATCAAAAAAATTAAAAAATTAAAAGATAAAAAAATGTTATATTTATATATATAAAATATTAATAAAGATAAAAATATCGAAAGTTTTGGTGAATAAAGAATTCTTAAAGAATAATTAAAAGTGTGATAAGGTTTGATTTAAAAAATATACTTATATGCAAATTTGAATTTCACTAAAAACATATTTAAAGGGATCAATAATACAAAATTTTAAAATTTTATTTAAACTTAAAAATAAAATCTATAAATTATAGAAAAATACAATATTAAAAATAAATGTATAAAGTATAGAAAATTCAATATTAATTTTTTATAAATAATATGAATAGAAATATTATATTATATATATATATATAAATTTAAAGAACGTAGAAGGAAAAATATTTACCCCTTTATTTAAAAAAATATAAATAGCACCCGGATGTGGGTGATGATCGAGTTTATTAATAGGGGCATTTAGGATTGGTGGTGCTCAGCCCTGCCACCTGCTGGCCTGCGGATATTACAATAACACAACTCGACACTTGATGGCTCATCTGAGACGAGAGCAGGTCCGCCTGCGGATGGAATTAAATGCACACTCCGGCCGAGACAAGACCGCCACTGGATTAAGTATGGCGCATTCGACCCTCATCTCCCATGTTTGCACCTCGCCCTCTAGCCTTTGTCCGCCCTCTGAAGGAATCCCTTGCAGCAAAACGGTTTTTGGCATCTGCTGTTCTCTCCTGTTGAGCCTGGATTGTGAAATTGGGTCTCCCTTTTCCCCTCCCCAGCCTTGCTCACTGAAGTCTGCTCAGAAGCCCTCTTTGCTCTCTCAACCTCCCGTCAAAGATTCCCATTCTTCTGAGCATTACCCTCGCAAACTAGCCATGGTTCGGCATCGTATGAGAAGCCGCCATGTAGGGTCTCGTGGTGGCTGCGCACACTCTCAAGCTCCCCAGTCCGTTGAGCAGCATCCCCTCCTTGCTTCTCCGCCTTCTTCTCGTGCCAATTCCTCCCCGTCGAGCTCGTATCGCGACCCCTTCCCGAATAGCGCATTCCAGTCCACTCATTTTAAGTTTCAGAGTAATCTTAACAGGCCCATAATCACAGCCAATATCACCATCATTTTTTCTGAAGAAGAGGCCCAGCCTCATGCTCCTGCGCGTATCTCGGCTGAGCTCTCTCAAGGCGCTCGTAAAATTGCAGGCAGGCACGGCTCGGAGCAGAACTTGGCCGAAGAAGGTAAGGCGGAAGAGCGTGGCGGTCAGCATGAGGAGGGTGACAATCATGGCAACACGCGGCCACTTGGTGGCAATTCTCTTGGTGCCACTGTGACGTTGGACATTGCAGGCAGTTCAAGCGGCACCCGCCCTACGATGGACACTCCAGGTGGCAGCGGAGCTCGTGACGTGGCACACGATGGTGAAATCTGGTATGGTAATGCTTGCCCCATTGTTGAGGAGCCTTTGGACTCGGACCTCCCCATGTGATTCCATCTAGATCCCCTCGTGACTTCTCAGAGCGTTTTGTTCCACTATTCGCTGGTTTGGTTCGGCTGTTCTTGGTCTGATGGTTTTGAACCACTGTTCGCTGGTTCTGTCCGACTGTTTTGGTTCTGGTTAAGTTTCTTGCGGCCTGGTAGCCTGCAGTTTCTTTTGTTGATGGTCACATCATTGCTATAATTTTGGTTCTATCGATGTGTTCTCACTCCTATGTAAGGTGTTCTGCTCTCTATAACCGGTTTTCCCAATTTTGGGACAGTTTTGTTGTCCTGAAGGCACCTAGTTGCCCTTGGCTGAGGCCTCTGCCTCTCTGTAATTTTATTTCTCTTTATTTTTAATAGAATTAGTTTTTACTCAGAAAAAAATATAAATAGCATATTATTTTTAGTAAATATAATTATATAAATTGCGAAAAAAGATAATAATAATTTTTCAATCAAAATTTAAAATATGAACGTTTATCTATTATTAATTTTTTTGGATAAATTTTATAATAATAATCTAAAAATTTGAAGAGGTACTATAATTTTTTAATAAAATTAATTAATAAATTTAACTAAAAACAAAATTATTATAAATAATAGCTATTTTTAAATAGTAATAAAATAAAAAACACAAATTAATTTCTCTTTAGGTAAAACTCTGCCATAGAGGCCCATATACATACGGATTAAATAAGTTTTGTTTTATGAATTTTTTTAACACAAAATATTGTGGTAAAATTGAATTTGGTTTTTCAAAATACACCGAAGACCAAATGACAATTTGAGAACTTTTGTTGTGAATTTTACACTTCACCATGGGAGAGGAAGAAAAAGTTGATAAGAGAGAAAGTTGATATGTTGACAAGGCGATTCTAAGAAATATAAGACAAAGTTGATAAGAGAGAAAGAAAAAGTCAAAGAAATATAAAATATAGTTGATAAGAGAGAAAGAAAAAGTCAAAGAAGAATTCATGGACAATAGATGTCGATAATATGATATAACATGAAGAACATATCAAAGTTTTGAGAATCTTTCATATATAAATAGATTTCTAATTTTATTTATTTTATTTATTTCACACTTTCCCAGTGTAACATACCCTGGTAACCTCACATGAAAATGCAGGGAGTTGGATTTTTTATTTTTATTTTTTATTTTTTTACACAAATTACCCACAGGTAATTATCCAAATCACTATTCCATATTCCTCATAAACTGCTAGATAGAATATTCACTAGTACTTAAAGTAACTTTAGTAGAGGAATAATAAGTTGCATAACCGTTAACAACCACGCTTGTAGTATATTAACATAAATTTTATGATGTAACCTTGCATCCATTTCATGATTCCTTTAACCACATTAATTAATCACAAACTCGACGTCACATTATGAAAGGAGTGGACATCACCAAACTGAGATAATAAACAATCACATCATTGAACATTGATAGACACTCGAAACCTTGTAGGGTGAAAACCAGTAAACGTTTAATTTTATTATTAAATGATCATGAGGGTGTTCACCCCTCACTCAATGCCTTATAAGGAAGTCCATCCCTTATCCATTGTTATAAAATATTACAATGAAATATCATTAAAAGACAACATACCTAGCTAAAAACTATTACAATTGTCATGAAATCATTTACCCACAAATCACCACTCTCTATATCTTTGTGGCATGATTGTTCCATCAATGGACCATCCTGTAGTTCGTACACATCAACATGGACCATTAGTTCTTATCTGCCACAATGTTAAACATATTTTTTTTTTCATAAATCACCATCCTTTCCTGTCATTGTTGTCATCAACAAGATTTGGTAACATGATTAGATAAAGTATTAATCCATAAATAATTAGTCTTTAAAAGCGATCTTTTAATATCTATTCATGTGCATACATGAGATGTAAATATAATATCACAACATGCTTCTTCTAACAACATTGTGCATGTATAAACACAATTATCAAGCATGTCAAAATAATTACCACGTTACTATGATCATTCTCGCACCAGCACACGTTCATATCCAAAGGAAACCATTGTAACCATCCATTTCACTTAAAGTATACTAGCAACTTAAATTTGTTTTTCGTGAATGTAATTAGATAAAAACTTATTCAAAGAGATCTAGCCCCTTAGCTTCTTCTTTGTGCATGTAACTAAATAATCTTTCTAATACAGTAGATATTATTATAATACATAAAATTCTATGCCGCCTTCTAAGGGAAAGCTAACATGATAGACATCATTATCGTGCATGCAAATGCATGCCCCTTTTCGAAGAGCATCTTTCCCAATATAGAGCTATTTACAAAATCTATTGTATGCACAAAGACATGCATTGATCTAAAACAAAACTAATGTGTTAGTCACTATTTCTTGCATGCATATATACATATTTTACAAAGGAAAGTTAGTGCATTTATTGCAAGTAATTACTTGTTTTACTTTCCAGGATCTAACATAATACTTTTTTTTTTTTGCACACATATCCATGTTTCTCTTTAAAATATCTAACACAATAGTTCTATTTTCATGCATGTAGTCAACTATTGGTTTTATGCTTCTGCATATATGTTTTTTTGAAATAAAATGATTGCTTATTTGTGCAAATAACACATAGTTATTTTCAAGAACCCAACATAGTTTCTCTATTTTAAGTACAAAGTTCTCATGCATTTGTTTTCAAGAAAGTATCATAACAAAGTTCCCATGCATTTGTTTTCAAGAAAGTATCATAATCAACCTTTCTTTTGGGCGTAAGAACTAGGATAATAATAATGTTAACCTTTTGTGCATTAAACCAAGAAATTAACTCAAACTATCCAATATATAACACACAAATAATTTATCTTTTTACCCACCAAAACATGTAACTTTTGCAAACCCTTCAAAGGAATTAACACAATTGACTTATCTTTCACGCACAAGAAAAACATATTCTTTCCAAAGAAGATTCATATGACTTATATTATCTCTATGCATTTGATCTATGCATATGTTATTATATTTTCTCATAACTAAGTATTATTTTTTCAAAATAACTAACCATAAATCTCTTACACATGAGAATACATGATCTCTTACTCATGAGAATCCATGTAAATCGTTTCCATGGATTTATTAAATAACTAATCTTTATCAATACCATGGAAATATTTTACCATGACTAAGCACAAAACCATTGTGCTCTTTTGACCATGAATAAGAATGATCTATTTCTTTTAATCAAAAGGACATAATCAACAACATATTTTCTTTTCACTATACAATCTTCTTTCAAGAAAGTAATATGATCTCTTTATATTTTACTAAGAAATTTTCATTCAAGAAGTAATATGATTTCTTCATATTTTATAAAGAAATATTTTCGAAAGGAATGGTTACTTATATTTTATATGAAATACCTTTTAAATAATTCAAGAGCAATAATATAAAAGAACATACCTTTGAAATTATGACTAACTTCTCACTGATTGTCCTTGGAAATGCACGAGATTTGCAGGTTTGCAACGCTTACAACATCTCGCTACAAAACTTCCCACTGTACTTGAAATGTTTTCGGGCCATTCACCTCACCAAATATATTTATCCTCTTACCACGACATCTAAAAATCAATAATATACAATGCAGTTTTCTCTTTGCCAGCTCGAAGACAGATGTTATAATCCATAGTTCACCCAAAAATAAATACTAAGCCTATGTTTCTATTAATAAGTAGGAAAATACTAATATTATAACTCTATCATTGAACAAATGGATGTGCATTTTTATATTGTAAAAATGAGCCACTATAGGTCAATAGTATGCAATGTAGGTAGTTTCTTATTGGAAGGGCGAAGGGTATTAGGGACCGAGGCAAGCTAGTGGCCTCTTGCCATAACATAACCACACTATTTTTTCTGAGAATTGGTCGAATTACCATCCCCCAACATGAAAAAGGAAAAAAAATGAATCTTCATAAGAAAGAGGGCCTCTCTTTTGTTTGATTGAATAGGGTAAAAATTACTTGTTAGTTACACAACAATTCTTGATAACAATTGTTTGACAAATGAGTTATTATAATATTATTAATAACTTTGAGTTATTAAAATTGTTAAGTAAGTTATTGAAACAAAGATACACGTATGACACGTGAAATAGATATTAATAATTAAAATATTTTATGTAACTATTCTTATAGATACAGTTCAAACCTATATTAAATTTGTAATATTTTCATTTTAATAAAAGAGTCTTTACGGTAGGTATATTACATACTCCCCCCTTAGAGGGAACACCATCCTCAGTGTTATTATATATTTTGAACTTTAACAGATACTCATGATGTAACAATCTAAACCACACAAAAGGGGATACTTCCCCTTTAAAATGAAGGATTTCATTCCAGGAAATATCAATAAGCTAAAATAATAATGATTTAACATAAGAAAAATCAAGTCATAAGTATTTATAGTTGTAAAAATATGTAAGTTCTACTCTCCATCACTTGCCAATTATTCAAATTGAAAAAAAAAAAATCTCTATATAAACTTACTATTACTTACCCAATACTCTTGAAAGTCATGGTCACATTTATGTAAGTTCTCTAAGAATGTTTTGGCAACCCATCCACACTCCATGACGACCACCTTATAATATATGAGTAACAAATAAAACATAATCATATTAGTCACAAAATTTTCAATCAAATGAAATACTTTTAACTATCAATCAATTATGTAATGTTAGGTGATATTTCAATCATAGTACTTCTACAAGTACTTCGAGGGCACCCGCACTCTAATCATCAAACCGATAAATCGTTGCACCATGTGCACACTATCTTAGCTCCTGCCAAAGATATCGACACAATGATTCTAAAGTTAATCAAAGAGAACCTAGCTCTATAATCATTGAAATGATCAATAAACGCACCAAGTGAATACTGTCCTAGCCCTTGCTAAGACATTCAAAATATTAGTAATACAATAAAGGAACTCCACTACCAATAAATCCTTAACAAACACAAGGCTCCTTTCATGTTAAGAAGTACATAACATGTTTACACAATTATATATAAAATTCATTCTTAACACACATAACTGGTTAGTTAATTTGTTCTGCTATGAGAAGCACAATGGAAAAAGAATGCTCCTCCTAACCCATGGGAATTGGTTTCCACAACTAGTTTGAGCGATTTTCACGTCTAGATAGTTCCTGGGCAGAGATCATACCAAGTCCATATGGAATTCCACTAGCTAACCAGCTCAAGAATTCCAAAGACCACACAGGGTCAAATACAAGATTCCTCTTGGCAACGTCCTGCCTATTCCTCTGACATCGTCCTGTTTATGAGGAATTTTGGGCCTCCTCCAGCAGACTCCAAATCAACAGAGTTTCCTTAGGCTTTTTACCCTCTTCATCGTCTTTGCCAACTCTTTTCCCTTACTGAGATCATTTATCTCTAGGGAGAGGAAATTCGGGCAGGCAAGTGCCATCAAACCCTCTAGGCAAGCAACCATCGTCAACCTAAGGCCTCTTGGCCTTTCACAACTGTCCATAACTGTCTAGCATGTAAAATTTATATTTTAGCACTCTTTCCCACATTAATTTACACAATGAACCATATGCACATTATCATTAACAAAAGAAACATTCATGTACACCATGCATTTATAATTAACCCTCAACATGGGTCCACAATATCAAGTTTGACATGAAACATACATGTTGTATGCATATTGATTTTTCAATTAACACAATTATGCATATAATATAACATTATACTTTCTCATTTACGATTACGATTCACATTGCAATATTTTACTTTGACATGTTTTCTTGTTTCCATTAAGCTACCACTACTTAATCGCATCAACAACGTTAGTCATAAATATGCATCCTTTAACAAGTATTCACTTTAAAAATAATTTTAGTTTCTTTCATACAATACTGTCATGCTTAAAAGTATATGCAAATATTCATTAATGTGTAAATGTCAATAATAGTTGAGTTAACAATCATAACATTTCCAATTTCCCACAATGTATTGTCATCAACAGACTGATGCATGAAGTAACTACCATAATAACTTATTTATGAATTGTAATAAGCTTAAATCAAATTCAATTCATGCATATAATTTTTATTAGTTAGTCATGCAACACTAACCAATCACAACTACCAACCATGTTAATGCAACCATGACAAGACTTAATCAAAAATTAGTTATTACAGTCAAGTCTCACTACTTGACTCATTATTTATTTTCAATATCTAAAGGGGTTATTCCAATGTCCTTTTAAAACACTCTATTGCCCTATTCAAGAAAATTCCCCATATTTTACATTCATGCATTGGCCCATTAAAATTAGTGCATTGTAACTTCATTCATGTTCATTAAATGTATCGTTAATATTTCCATATTTGCAAAAGTTGGTAGTTGATTGTCACTTTCCTTAGTGAGTGTTCAAGATTATTCATAAGTGTGACAAAGGTTTTATTGTATTTTATCCTCATAAGGATTCAAAATTCAAGAACATAGTTTTGCAACAGACTTTATTACTTACTACTCATTGCAGTTATAAACATGAATCACATATATCATGTAAAAAGTAGTTTATTGCGTAAATCAATATGTATATTCTTAGACTCATACATGAGTTGATGCTCACTAGTAGCATAGCTCGATTTCATTTCAACTTAATAATTACCAAAGGCGCCAATGCTGCAACCTTTAGCTCTAATACCGCTTGTAACATACCTCGATAACCTCACATGAAAATGTAGGGAGCTAGAAAAATTTTACACAAATTACCCACAGGTAATTATCCAAATCACTATTCCATATTCCTCATAAGCCATTAGATAGAATGTTCATTAGTACATAATGTAACTTTAGTAGAGGAATAATAAGTTGCATAACCATTAACAACCATGCTTGTGGTATATTAACATAAACTGTATGATGTAACCTTGCATCCCTTTCATGATTCCTTTGACAACATTAATTAATGACATACTTGAAATTATCAACATCACATTATGCAAGAAATCAACATCACCAAACTGATATAATAAGAAATCACATCATTGACCACCGATATACCTTGAAAATCTTGTAGGGCGAAAACCAACAAACGTTTAATTTTATTACTAAACACTTGTGAGGGTGTTCACCCCTAACTAATGATTTATAAGGGAGCCATCCATTATCCATTGTTATAAAATATTACAATGAAATATCATTAAAATACAAAATACCTAGCTAAAAGCTATTACAATCGTCATGAAATCATTTACCCACAAATCATCACTCTCTATATCCTTGTGGCATGATTGTTCCATCAATGGACCATCCTATAGCTCGTACACATCAACATGGACCATTAGTTCTTATTTGCCATAATGTTAAACATAATTTTTCTTTTGCACATATCACCAATTTTCCTCTCATTGTTGTCGCCAACAAGCTTTGGTAACATAATTAGATAAAGTATTACTCAATTAATAATTAGTCTTTAAAAGTGATCCTTTAACATCTATTCATGTGCATACATGAGATGTAAATATAATATCACAACATGCTTCTTCTAACAACATTGTGTATGTAGCATGTCAAAATAATCACCACGTTACTATGATCATTCTCTCACGAGCACACATTCATATCCAAAGGAAACCACTGTAACCATCCATTTCACTTAAAGGATACTAACAACTTATCTTTGTTTTTTGTGCATGTAATTGGATAAAAACTTATTCAAAGAGAGATCAAACCACCTCTTACCAAACCATTTCCATGGTGCTTCTTGTAGGTGCACATCATCTTGTTAATCATCTTAACCCACATCAATTATGGAATCTTCTTTTCCATATTTGCCAAAGTCTCTCTCCACTTTCTTCAAATGTCGTGGATGAGTTATTGGATACAAAGTCCAACATTTATCTATGAGATGACCTTCCTTATGGCAATGAGTGCAAAACAATTGCATCTTATTTGCAACATGGTTTCCATTATCTAATGGACCTCTAGTTTTCTGTCACTTTTGCTTTGAAAATTTCCTGCATGTGGCACATTATGGCTATTCAAACAACAAAAATAACATGTAATTATCTCCATTTACTATGTGAAGATTTACCATATTTATCATAATCAAAAGAAACTTGATTAAAGGCATATTTATACCTTGCAGATTCACCTTTGTCACCTTCTTGAGGAGGTGAATTTGATGAGGTAGTGGCTCTCTTTGGAATACCAACATTGGTTGCAATGACCTTAGAGCTTTCATCATCCTCTTGTTTTCCGTTTTCACTGATTGCATGTTTATGAGCATCTTCTTGCAAAGTGGGTATAAAACTTTTGCATTCTTCATGAACACAAACTTCACAAGCTTGAGGGTATGAACATGTAATGAAATTCCCTCTTGGAAAACCTTCATGTGCTTCCTTGGCTTTGGAGCATTCTCCATCATGTTTTCCATAACCAAGACCCAAATACCTAGGCCTTTCCTCAACAAAAATTGGCTCAACTATGCCTTGTGCATGTGTTCCTAACCATTTACCTTCATAGCCCATTTTCATCAACAATTTGGACCCTATTCCTCTAGTGTGTCTTTAAAAATCACTAAAACATTAATTTTGAGAGGAAATTGAAGATAAAATTGAATTGCATACCTCATTTTCATGCACATACTTGGCTAGGGTTTCCTTGGCATCATAGAGTAAGATCTCCATCTCATGCATCTTTTCAAGAAGCTC
>APFE030175646.1:8088-53160 GCA_000404065.3 Pinus taeda
TATAGATATGAATATTAATATAGATTTTAGGTTATATAATATTAAGTTATATATAGATTAAGCTTTATAAATATTAGGTTATATAAATATTAATGTTATATAGATATTAGGTTTATGATATTAATATTAATATATATATTAGGTTTTATAGATATTAATATTAATATAGATGTTAGGTTATATAAAGATTATGTTTTATAGGTATTAATTGATATTAATTAATTTATAAAAATTAATGTTAATTTTTGGTTATATTAAATTCAAGTTTCATTATTAATCTTTCTGGCCGACCTGTGCTGTTCCTTCAATATTCTTTCCCTCTTGAGTATTTATCTATTCCTTCTTGCTCTTCTTTTATCATCTTTCTCTTAACCCTGATGATGGATCCCATTTGGGATTCGAAACGTTGGTGTAAAAATTCTCTTACTGTGGATTCTCCGATCAAAGATTCGAAAACCACACACCACAGATCTCTGAAATCTAATATCATTTCTGGCAATTAAATCAAACCCAATCAAATTCTATTTAAATAAATAATAAAAATTAAAATATAAGCTCTATATTGATGCTTGGAATGATTTGATTGGCAAAGGATATCATTGGCCAATGGATCTGCAATTAGAAGAGGCTTTGGATAAATGAAATTGAAGAAAATAACTTAGAAAATTGATTTTGTTTTTCAAAATTCAGAGCCTGATCTTCTGCCTGATTTTTGACCCAATAAATGAGTAAATCTGTTGGTGAAACCTTCTCCAAAATGTTCTCCTTGATTTTCTCTTTCCAATGAGCCGTCCTGGGCCTCATTTGGCCAAGTGTAACTCAATCTATGACCTTCCAAAGTTGAGGAGTCAAATCTGGCATGAATCTGGAAATTCTGTTGTTGGGCTAAAAATCAGAATTTGAATTAAAAATCTAATCCTAAATTAGTTTCTAATTTAATTGTTAATCATTAATCTAACTAACTATTAGTAAACTATTTATTAATTTAACTAATTATAAATGAATTTAATCTAATTAAAAAACTAATTAATCTAAATGATATTTAAATTTAAATTAATCAAATTAAATTAACTGTTATAAATTAATTAATATGATTAATTTAAAATTAATTAATTAAATACTACATATTAATTTAAATAATATAATATAATATTACATATTATATAAACTAATGTTAAAGATATATACTACTTACACCATTACTTATTATTTATTTCACTCATACGTATGAGTGTTTTAGAAATCCAAACTAATATAAACATAAAACATGCTTTATCTTTAATTCCCCATGCCTCATGCTTTATCGGCACTTCGCATCGGGGGATGGCTAATGGGCTTATCGGGGGCTTTTAAAATTGGTTGCGAATAAAACTTCCGACCCGATATCGCATCGGGGTATGGTGTTGTATCGGGGTTGTTAAAACATGTTGCGAATAAAACCTCTGATACGATAATATATTATTTATTTATTTTAATATTAAATTTTAATTTAATAAATTATTTATATTAATTAATTAATATTTAATATAATTTTTTTTTTTGGTTTTGATTTTAATTTAATGAATTTTAGTTAAGTTGTGAAATTATCTAAACCATAGCCACTTGAAAAATAATTTAAAATAATAAAAATAAACTACAGCCACTTGAATGTTTGGGTTTTTGAATTTAGGATTTGATTTGGAAATTAGAGTGAATTTCTTAAAACCCCGATAATTAATAATTTGGTTGCATGACTAAAAAATGAAAAATGTTAGTAAAAACTCGCTACAGGTTAATATTTAAAATGAATGCATTATTGAACTAATTTCCCTACAAAATGCAATATTGTACATTTTATGCAATTTTAACCTAGGCTACATAAATAATCAGACTTTCAAAGGAGTGTCAATTTCAAACCAGTTGACCAAATGAGACCAAACAAGCGTCAATGTGAAGCTTATAAAAAATCGATTCTAACAAAGCAATCAAAACAAGAATCCAAAGAAAACTAAAAATTAACGAAAGCGTAGGGCAATTAACTAAAATAAAAATCCAAAAAGATGCTTAGCCAAAAATTTTATAGAAAGGGTCCCCATTATTCGAAGTGGACGCATCAACAATGGGGGGTGTTGTGTTTTTACCACAACAGGTTGGACATGTCCTCCTAAGAATCCTCAATATAATCAATTTCAATAGAAATTTATTCCATATCGATCTCCATACTATCCTCAATGAAACACTTTTCCACAATTTCAAAATCAAACTTAGCCTTCTAATCAACCACTTCAATTACCATCCACATCATACCCCCCAAAACCAATCAACTACATGCTCAGCCACTTCCAAATCCAAATAATAAAAAAAATACAACGTATTTATAATATAGAAGGTTAGAATTTCCAAGCTTGCATGATAGATCCATTAGATCTAAACAATGTCCAACTTAGATCTGGTAGAGTTTTGGAAAAGAAGTTACCATATGTTGTTATTCAGGAATATGGAGAGGATGAACCACTTGGAAAGGAAACATCTCTTAATAAAAAAGAAATTCCTCAGAAAGAGAGCACCCTATGCATGATACCTCAATAAACTCAACTAATTTAGGCTCTTGGGCACAATGCTTCAAAAACTTAGAAATGTAATTTAGGTTCCCGAGAAAATACTTCAACTGAGAACAGAGAGGCAGGAGGAACATACCCTTTGTTTGGAAGATTCTTCGAGCTTGATGGCGTCTGTTTTAAATGATCCATTAGTAGGGACTTATACATATCTTTGATCTGAGGATCAATTGCTGCCATCATCTGGGTGAAGTAGTTCCTGTTGTCTCTTCATAATCATTCTTCATCATTCTGATTGCATTACATTTGCAAATGTCTGGATCACTACAATCACAGTCTTTGCATTCTGTATAGTGAGGATCTCTACAAATTTCTTCTTCTAAAGATGAAGAATAGTCAAAATGTACAAAATTTAATTCATTCTCTAATTCAATATCAGAGGACAACAATTCATCACAGCTACTTGGTAAATCAAAGAAATTATTTTTTCCTTTTTTGTTTCGATAAGGCAGTTTCTTCTTTGATTTTTCTTGCTTGTTTTTAGAGCAATGATTTGTTGTGTGCCCTTTTTCATTGCATTTGTAGCATATGATTTCTTTTTCCTTAGAAAACATTTCTGTATGTTTATACGATTTTTTCTTGAAATGTATTTTCTGTGGGACTCGCGAAGACTGAGAATTCTTTTGTGAATGCTTGTGCTTTCTTCTCTGCCCCTTAGAATTGCCATGCTTTCCGAGATGCCATTGCTTGCATATCTGCTGGTAACCATGCGGCTTTTTGGGATTAGTCGCAGCTCGAGCAATCTTCATTTGTGAGCATAACTCAACAATGACAGCTTTTAGAGCCTGTCTTATTACTCCAAATTTGTAATCACTAATCTTTCCTGGGAGTTTATTTACAATGGCTGAGATACCCAATGTGGAAGAGAAGCAACAAAAATCTCTTTCCACTTTGGTTCAAGAATCAAATAAGTAAATAGAGTATGCAGTTTATGGAGGAACTCATTGAAGTACTCATCAAAGTGCTGCATATTATGCAACTTCATGGCAAGCAAAGTGACAGTAGTAATTTCATTAGTGATCTGAGGAAAACCAATGAAATTCACTGTAATTCCATATAAAAGCCTGCCTATCATATTATTGGCTAGAAGATGAGTGACAGGGTCCATATAAGTACTTCCATCAGAATTTTGGACCACTGACTATTCCCATGATGGCAATAGATTCGGCTCTGTCAAAGTTTTTGCTTTGAGCCAGGCATCCAGAGTACCTTCAAAACCACCAATGATCCTTCTAGTGGCATTGATTGGGCCTATATCATCTGCAAGATAGGTTCAGTAACAAATTAACATAGAATTCAAAACTAACATGACTTCGGCTTCTGTGCAATTGTCAATATTCCAAGAATAAGTGGAATTTTCAGACCAATCCTTGTGATATTCAAACTTCATCAAATCTCTACGATCTGGAGCAGGATTCCAAGTAGTATTCCACTTAGATATGGAAGATGTGGCATTGAATTGAGTGTCACTAATTTCATCATTGGTTTGTATGCCAAACTGTTCTTTATCCTGAATATAGAAGTTGTTTATGCAGGGTTCTAGATCTTCTAATTCAGGATCATAATCTATTTTGTTTATGCCAGTATCAACTTCATCTATTTCTTCTGAACATTCACCATAAAGAAAGTCATGAATGCTTCCTCTAGTAGTTTCTTCAAGTTCCTTTTGAGTTTTGCCAAAAAAGCTGGGATTGGCAAAAGGAGAGTATTGGAATGTAGAGTGCGGAGGTGGAAAGTTGATAGAACTAGGAGCTTTAATTAGACTTTCCACTAATGAAGTAATAGAATAAGGAATAAATTTCTTTGGATCTGAGAATAGTGTAGATGATTTGTAAGCCTCTCCACTAGGCTTCTTCTTTAGATTTTCTATTCCAAAAGAAACAACCCAAATTTGTTTCTTAATTACATCTAGACTGTTATTAACTTTAACAATCTCTTTTCCATGAGCAACTGCAGCTTCATGGATCTTTTTCTCTGTCTGCAAGGATAGTTTATCTAGACTTTGTGAAATTGTTTTGTCATTTTCAGTTAGAGTCTTTATACTTTCATTCAGACAGACTGTATTATAATCTTGCTTCTGTAGGATCCTGCCAAGCATGGTTTTCATTTCAGAACAAGCAATGTCTACTGAAGCAAATTCCTTTTTGACATTTTTTTCTAAACTAGACAGGGCCAAATTTGTCCAGTTCGTAGCAGCTACAGACTCTCTGGCCAATAAGGTAGATTCATCAGGATGGGAAGGGAGAAGCTCATACATTTTCCCGTCTTGATGCCTGATCACAAAGTTTTTCCATGGCGGGAATTCCGTTTCTGTCTCATGGACAGAACTGTCCAAGAGTTCCCATTTATGCTTGTTGGGAGTTCCAGTTCTGATCATATTCACCTTAAATTGTAAGCATATGTCTCTTATCAGATTTTCACCTTTTATCCTTACTGCTATCAATGATTTTGGAACATTTGGTTTTGACAACATGTTCTGGATTTTTGGATGAAAAACTGGGGCAATCAAAGGAGAAGGAATAGTTACATGATTATTCTCCAATTTCTTTTCGACAAATTTTTCTGGTTCCTTGAATTTTTTTTGCTTTTCTTCATTTCTGAATTGCTTGACCAAGGATTCTTCTATTTGGTTTGCAGAAGGATAATACCATTCATAGAATGATATCCACTGGTTTTGAGCTTGCATCCAAGCTTTCCATGCAACAGTATTTTGTTCATTGAATTTCTTCCTATCAGGTTTTTCTAGGAGAAGCACTTCCTGCATGTACAAATGCTCTTTCTCATGTGTATAAATGTCCCAATTGAACATCTTCTTTTTCCAGGCATCTTCTGGATCATAGGGTCCAATTCCATTGAAAATCTTTAAGAAGGCAATTATTTCAGAATCAGAAGGAATTTCTACTGACCTAGGAATTTTGTCAATAGGATTTCTTCTGTAGGATGGAATGACAGAGGAATGTACAAAACCAATACCATGAGTAGTAGTTTGGGAAACATAATTTACAATCAATTCTTCTTGAACATTGAAGAAAGAAACATGCTTATAGCTTACTTCAGATAACTCAGAAGAAGGTACAAACTTGATCATATTGATTCGGTGTCTATCTGAGGACTCTCCATGTGGGGTTGGAGGATCTGAAAAAATTGACAGAATGTTTTGGAGCAGTGTGTGTGGTCACAAACAGAACTGAAAACTGGATTTGGAGTTGGCTGCGTAAAGATCTTTCTAAGTGACTCAAAAACTACTGGATCAATTACAATTTGTTACGGAGGCTGTACATGATGTAATTGATTTGTGGGAACTAATGTAGGTACTGTGGTGATAGAGGGTCCACCACGCTGGGCTGATTCAACTATGGGAAAACGTATAGTAACTTGGTCATCTGTTTTAGTAATCATTGATTGGGCAGCAACAATAGGCCTGCGTGCTGTTTTTTTCCAATTCGTGACCCAATCATTTGGAGGGCAAAGATTTCTTCTAGAAATAGATATAGGAACAACTAGGTTGCAAGCAGAGTCATATTGAATCAGGGAAACAGTTCCAGAGTCGTTATCAAGGGATCTCAGAGCAACTGGAATAGTTGTATTCTAAAAACGTACACAAGTAATATAAAAAATTGTCAAATTTTTAGCTTTTGACCTGAAGTTTTCATAACCCTTAGTCTGTACACCTAAGGTAAGACATTTTAGAATACGTGGGTCATCAAGCGCAACTAAAAAATCAGGATATACATCATATTGAATCGGACCATCAGACAAACTGGTCTCGATTCCTCTTATAAGTGCTTTTGTGAAAACTGTCCATCGATTATCTAATAAGGCAAAAAATACAAATGCTTGCTAGCCTTTTCTGTGGAGAGCATTGAGGCCTACTCTCACCATCCCCATATGGACATAATGGAAGCCAGATTTGAGGGCAGCTTGTATGTGGTGTGGCTTGAGAAGTGGGATTGTCATCATAACATTTAGATTCAACTCAGTCTTAACATATTTTTCCTTTATTTTAATATGACTGAGGGATTTTAGATGGAATGGGGAAATTCCTTTATAAACATCACAAGGGGATACTGAAGGAAGTTTCCAATTTACAGAGTTTTGGTTCTTCTTTATCTAAACAAGCAGAGTTTCCAGAAGTTTCTTCAGATTGACAGAGAGTATCTAATCTAGATCTTAATTCTTCTTCTGTTTGTAAAGATTCAAAATGCTTTGAACCAAAACACCCCATTGAGCTAGAGCTACTAGATGAATCCACATTGTATATAAGATAAGATATGAGAAATACCGTTTAGGTCAAGAAACGATATCAAGAAGTATTGTGGCTTCCTTCTGTTGGATAAATTGTGGCTTCCTCGTGTACCGAAGTACGAGTTCTAGTCCAACGTCTTCAACACCTTCAACGCCAACACACATCAACACAGGCTACAAACGCTATTCAGGACATCTAGCAAACTCGCAATCCACTCAAAAAATATATCACAAGCAGAATCCACTCAGACAATAACTTGGCTCTGATACCATTACATGATCATCACAATTTTCACATTTTACAGCGGAAGACATTTTGCAGAAACGATGAGATTTTATTATTAGAAGAAGTATTACAAAACATTCTCACAGAGAGATTTCATTACAAAGATTCTCACAGAGAGATTTCCTTACAGAGATACCATTATAGAACAACCTTATATTTTTGTTCAAAATCCACCGTCTCCAGAAAGGCTAAAAATTGACAAAGGAATAGAAAAACAAATTGTATTGTCTGAATAGGATACACTAGATGAATTAAAGAATGTTTGCATCAAAATTCCTTTGTTACAGTCTATAAGGGAAATACCAATATTTGCAAAAACAATTAGGGAGTTAAGCATTAAAAAACTAGGAAGAAAAAGAAAAGAAGTTAAAAAAATGCAGATATCATGATGGGAAAACCAATAGTTCAAAAATATCTAGATCCAAGTAGTCCCACTGTAAAAACACACATTAATGGTGTTGAGATTCCAAACACATTTATTGATTTAGGAGCAGCTATCAATATCATGAGTAAACAAACTATGGATCAACTAAAACTTTATAATCTTCAATACACACCAGCATTACTACAGTTAGCAGATAGATCTATTATCAAACCAGATCGTGTATTGGAATATCCTGTTGATTTTATGATTTTAGCTTCCAAGAATAATTTAGGAGGATTGTTGGGTGATTTAATTGTCTGTTAAATCCCTATTATTTAATTGTCAACCCAAGGGTTTTGTAAAACTTAGAAGCAAACCAAAATATATGGGATCTCAGATGCAACTATAACCAACATTAGAAGATAAGTTATGGAAACTGAAGGGAATGCAATTATAAACTAATTATAAGTGCATATTACAAATATAAAATTTAACTAAGTAATTTCTAATTCATTATGTAATAAGCAGAAGAAGTGGCTCCTAACTTAGGAGAACCAGATTTGTCCTTCTTCTAGAACACTACTTCATGAACAGAAATAAAAAACCACTAATGGACAATAGCTTAAGATGCATAAACAAATAATAGAAAAGGATCCTAACTAAGGAGGTCCTTGCCATTCTTCATTACATATTGATTCATCATTAATGCCATTGTTGGAAAACTGGAAATTCAAAAAATCAATTGAAACTAGAAAAAGAAAATGAATTTCAATTCTTACTCATATCAAATGGAAGAGAGCCTAACTTAGACCCTTGTTTGTCCTTTCATACACTGATAAGATTTAAACTAAAATTCATTCATTAATAATGAAAAATCTTCAAACATCTAAGTAATTAAATGAAAATAAAATCTATAATGAAATAAAATGTTTCTTTGATCCTTTTAGAGTGAGCTCAATTCTCTTGAGAACAAAGTGACAAACTATTCCATAAATTCATATACTACATTAAGACAATTTATATATAAAACTATAGAAAGAAAAATTTATTCTATTCCATCATAAGTTAGGAGACATGCTCCAAGAGTCCTCCCTTTGGAATGGAGGAGGTACCCCTATTTATACAAAAACATAAGCAACTAACTCATTAATGGAGATCCATTAATCTCTCCTAGATACACAAATCCTTCATATGTTACAACCAATATGACACACATATTCCTTTCTCCATGATTTTTCTCCATGAGATATGCTTGACCCCTATCCCAAATCTCCTTCAAATCTTCAAGAGAATTCGAATTTAAGTCTTGAAGGCCACATAAGAGTGTCTTGGAACCTTCCAAATCACCTACACATGTCACCAAACTCATTCCACCTTTAGGTATAAGAAAATACATGTTATTTTTCTAACTTTTAATCATAAATTCACTTTAAATACATAAAATAAATAACTTTGGAAAATGAAAACATGAACCCATATGGTAATGGAAATATAGGGTTATGTAATGATAATGTGATGAAATGAGGTGAGAAAATGAGGATTAAGGTGAAAATGGAGTGAAAGTGTATGTTAATTTGGCCGCCCAAGAAGGACATCCTTTGATTCTAGGAAGACTATGGTTAGCTACAACTGATGCTTTTATAAGTTGTAGATCTAATGATATGTTTATCTCTGATGGAAGTTGTACTAAGAATTTCACACTTTATCCTCCTGTAATAATAACAATAGAAATAGAAAGTGAAGTTTGGATAGATGATGATAATGAAGGTTTTGATATACAACCAATATTTTCTCCTTTGCAAATAGATGAAGAAGATCAAATTTTAAATTTAATGAATAATAATGATTCTTCCTCATATTGTGAACAAGATCAAAATTTTCAAGAATAATACAATGTTGAATATATATCATCACATCAAATGGATTTACATTCTATGGAAAAATTTGGCAATTTTTTTATAGAAATCTTTCTAGGGAAAACTTTGAACATTAATAAAAATTTAGAAGAATCCCAAAAGAAAGAATTGATAAAAATGTTACAAGAACATTCCTCTGCCTATGCATGGGAATACACTAATATGAAAGGAAGTGATCCTAATACTTGTATGCATCATATCTATATGGAAGAAAATGCGAGACCAGTTCGATAACCCCAAAGAAGGATGAATCCAAATTTAAGGGAAATTGTTAAAGAGGAGTTACAAAAACTATTGAATGTGAATTTCATTTACCCAATATCAAAGAGTCAACGAGTCTCACCATTAGTGATTGTTCCAAAGCAAAATGGAAAATGGAGACTATGCATCGATTATAGGGAATTGAATAAAGCTACCTTGAAAGATCATTTTCTACTGCTCTTTATAGATCAAGTCCTTGATACATTGGCAGGGAAAAATTACTTTTCATTCTTGGATAATTTTAGTGGATATAACCAAATCCAAGTAGCTCCAGAAGATCAAGACAAAACAAATTTTACATGCCCATGGGGAACCTATGCTTACTGGGTACTTCCTTTTGGATTATGTAATGCACCTACAACATTACAAAGGGAATTTCTATGCATTTTTTTGGATCGAATTCATGATTGTGTGGAAGTTTACATGGATGATTTTACTGTCTATGGTAATTCTTTTGAGGAAGCTCTTGAAAAAATTCTCATTAGATGTAAAGAAACAAATCTCTCATTAAGCCATGAAAAATGCTTTATGATTTTCATTGAGGGAATTGTTTTAGGCCACCATATTTCAGAAGATGGAATTAAAGTGGATTCATCTAAAGTAGAAGTTATTTCTAAATTATCAGTTCTTGTTTTTCAAAGAGATGTTAGAATTTTTCTTGGTTTTACTAGTTATTACAGAAGACTCATAAAAAAATTCACAAATATAGCTTCTCCACTTTTCAAATTACTTACAAAATACTATGAATTCATTTGGAATTCTGATTGCCAAAAAGATTTTGAAACATTGAAAGAAAATATTTATGAAACACTTATCTTAAGAGGACCAAATTGGAGTCTTCCTTTTCATATTTCAACTGATGTTTCAGATAAAATTTTGGTAGTTGTATTAGGAGAAAAAGATTTTAATCCTTATGCCATTTATTACACAAGTAAAAATTTGACTCATGCATAGTCAAATTATACTGTAACAGAAAATGATTTTTTAGCTGTTCTACATGCCATTAATAAGTTTCAATACTATATCACTGGTTATGAAATTTTTGTTCATACAGATCACTCTGCAATTAGACATTTAATAAATAAATTAGTTACTAATGGCAGAGTTACAAGATGGTTATTTTTATTACAAGAATTCAATATTACTATTTTGGATCGGCCTCGAAAGGAGAACATAGTTGTTGATTTTATATCTAGAATCCAAAATGATAATAAGGATGTTCCTGTAAAAGATAATTTTCCTGATGAATACCTTTTTTAAGTATCTATTAAATCTTCTTGGTTTGGAGATATTGCTAATTATTTGGCTACAAGGAAGTTACCATCATACTTGTCTCCTCGAGAGAAAAGGAAAGTTGTTCAAACTAGTGCATCTTATTCATGGATAAATGGAGAATTATACAAAACATGGTCTGATTTAATAATACTAAGATGTGTTAGAGAAGATGAAGTACCATAAATATTAAAGGCTTGCCATGATGGACCATGTGGAGGACACTTTGCTGATAAAAGGAATACCTATAAAATCCTTCTCTTAGGATATTATTGGCCTTCTCTTTTTAAAGATGCCAAAGAATATGTTAAGAGATGTGATAGTTGTTAGAGATGGGAAATCACATTCCTTCAGATGATATGCCTCTACAACCTCATGTACTTATTGAACCCTTTGAAAAGTGGGCTTTGGATTTTTTTGGTCCAATCAATCCACCATCAAGGAAAAAAAGGTACATCCTTGTTTGTACAGATTATGTCACAAAATGGGTAGAAGCTAAAGCACTTCCTTTTGCTACTGAAAATGATGTAGTTTCATTTCTTTTTGAGGATATTTTCACTCGTTTTGGTGTCCCAAGGGAAATTGTGACAGATAAAGGTACTAAATTCACATCCAAGTTGGTGCAAAAGATAATGGAGGAATATAAGATCAAACATCGAAAATCCACTCCATATCATCCGCAAGCAAGCAAACAAGTTGAAGCTATTAATAAAGTACTTGAAGCAATTCTTACCAAGACTGTCCATCCGAATCGAAACGATTGGGCAGAAAAGCTTCCAGAATCTTTATGGGCATATCGTACCACATGGAGAAACACAACGAGACATACTCCTTATGAACTTGTGTATGGGAAGCAAGTCTTGTTTCCTATTGAGTTTCAAATAATGACCTTCAAAACAACATTCAAAATGGGTATTGATATATCAAAAGCCAAAAAAAAGAATGGAGCAATTGAATGAACTTGATGAGATACGAGAAGATGTTATTCACAGAACCAATATAGTTCAACATCAAATATCCAGATGGCATGATAAGTTTATCAAAGATAGGAAGTTCAAATCGAGTGATTGGGCATTTCTTTTTTATTCTAAATTTAAAGATTTTCAAGGAAAAAATCAAACTCATTGGCTTGGTCCTTATGATATTGAAATTGTCTTTGATAATGGAGCAGTCAAAATTAAAACTATTTATGAATAAAAAGTAACCTTCCTTGTAAATGGGCATAGATTACGAGTATATCATAAACCATTAACAAAGGAAGATTTCATAAGAAATTTGCAAGATAATCTTGATTTGAATTTGATCAAGGAAGATTCTTCTTCCTCTCCAACTTAGCCTTCTACCTTCTTAAAAAAAAATAAAAAATAAAAAATTGTATAAACATGAAAACCAACATTATTGGCATGTTTATACAAAAAATCTAAGTTGAAAACCAAGAATTCTGGGCAACATAGATTTTCTTTCCCTATTCTTGTCCCATTTATTTTATTCCTCTTTGCAGAAATAAGACAACTACAAAATTGTCAATAATATGCAACTCTCATGAAATTCCGCAGCTGACTTGATAGATCACAACCAAACAAAATGAAGATTATGGTCAAAGAAATCTGAATGGAGATCACAGCTAAATCAACCTGAGCAACCTACAAAAAGAGTAAATTAGTAAGGCAGAATGAAAGGTATGTAAATATTAGTTAAATAATTAAGGATCAACATTGAGTTATGAAAATAAAGGATGATTATAACTATTGCTTCCACCATATTATGTAATGATTACCTTTTGTCATAACATAATATTTTTTTTTCCACCATTCAAATGCATAAAATAACCAAATGTGAATGACATTCAAACCTTGATAATGTTTAAATTCATTCACCTTTATCCGTATATATCCCATTTATTTCATACACCATCCCATTTCCTTCACATTTTATCTGACTTCCTTCGTCTTTGTTTCAATCTTCTTTGCCAAAAACCCCTCAACTGCTACCTAAATTCTGTTCCCGTCATTTCTACACTCCATAATCCTATCAAAAAGGGAAATTGCAGACTGAAGCTTTCTCACCATGGGAGTTATTTTAAGTTCTGAACCAAATGGAGTCAAGTTTCTTGAAAGTTATCCACAGGTGAAATAACAATTACAACAGGGACACTAGTTATGGTTCTTTGAAAAATTTGATGGGCACGATAAGGAGGTTACAAAGTCATTTGGTTGGGCATATGATGGAATAGAAGCAAAAATTGGAGATATCAGGTTGGTCTTAACATAGTCATTCATGGAAGAAGCTACACGATTGCCGAGAAATGGGGAAAGTTGGTTTAAAAATCACAAAATCAAAGAGAAAGATTGGGAAATATTCCTGAAAAATCCAGGTATGGACATCACCATTTTTAAGAAGGGAATTCCAGTAACAACTTTAAAAAGTAAATGAAGAAATTTGATATTAATTATTCATAAATTCATAACCTGTGAGGGTAGGTTTGGAAATATGTTCTTTTACCATGATTGGTTAATGATGCATTTCATTGATAGCAATAAAATCAATTTGCCATATTTCTTGCTTTGTAGTTTAAGAAAAATGGCCACTAATATTCAAATAAAAATTCAATCAATTGGCAGTGCCATGTATCAAAAGTCGTTAGTAAAAGTCTTAATTGAAGCCCTTTTGAAAAGTAAAGGAGATAATTTGGAGGATTTTCTGGTTTGAAATCACTTTAAGGAAATTGAGCAAGATGAGTCTGGTTCTAAGATAAGAAGAAGTCGCTGAAAACTTCCCTCAAACCCTAAACTACAAAATGAAACACCTTCACATGAAATTCCATAGGATGAGCACACACATAATGATTCTGATGATGAAACCCCTCTTGCAAATGTTTTAAAGACTCTTAAAATGAAGAAATTTGTTAACACACATGAAGGTCCATCAAAGGAAACAATAGAGCAAAACAAAACTGGTAAAAGAAATAAATCCATCACTGTTGAAAAACCATCAAGAAGAAGTGCACGACTTATGAAATCAGCCATTAACAGTCTCCAAGTTTTGTTGATTTAAGAATCAGAGAAAATACCATCCCCAATTGCAAGTCCAACAAGGAAGACACCAGAAATTGACCCTATTCAACAAGAGATCTATGAATGTATAGTATCTCTCGAACATAAATCACAGGGAAAAACTGTTGATTTATCCTCAAACCAAGAAGAAATTATGAGTGAAGAGATTCATTTCAGCCCTCCAGAAGAATCTAGAATTGAAAATTTTTTTAAGCAGGAAATTTATGAATTAGAAGTGTTAAACAATTTTTTGAAGCAATGAAGGTACATAATGGCATTCAAAGGACTCAAAATGATAATATCCTCTTACATATTTTCCACTGGTACAAGAAAAACAAGAAGTTAAAGGCTCAAAATAAACTTCTCAAAGTTAAAATCAAGGGTTTACAATGCAGGATTTTAATGAAGAAACCAAGGATGGCAACCAAAAGAAAAATCAGAAAAGCAAGGAATACTAACTTAGATGTTCTTTCTCAAGCCTTAGAGGTAGCTCAATGACAAAGTGGGTCTCCAATTTTGAAATTTTGTGCATGAGGACATTTTAGGTTTTAACCCCGTACAAAAATCACTTGCATACGAACTCTAAAAAACAGAAAATAAACAATGGCGAGAGAATAACACATAAAACAAATATACCCAGACATTTTCCCCTGGATCCCAAAACTAGGACTACCAGATTGATTTTTCATTATGTTCCTTTCAATGTTATAATACATATATATACATGTTGAAGAATCCATAAACCCCAATCTATTAACCCTGGATTAGAACATAATCGTAGTTCCCTTGACCAGATCTACAAAATACCATGGACTGAAAAACCAGCACGCCCAAAACCATGTGTGAAAACCATGCACAAAACCATAGATAGGTTCGCCCACCTAATATAGGGTCCAAAAAAAATTTCTTGGGGCACTGGCCCAGACGCCGTTAAGGGGGATACCCACCCCCCCCACAAACCCTCACACCAAGGGGCTTCTGCTCCTTGTGACCCCCTGCTATGCATCGGGCACGAAGAGGGGCGTCCCCCCCCCCCCCCCCCCCTCTAACCCCCCAATTACACTACTAGAGCTAGTCATGGAAATAATATAGCACAACCCAACAAACATGCAATATCTTCTGTGTGGGGGAATGTTGAAGACCAAAATTATTTCTTTTTGACACCTTCCCTAAACTCCATACACTCCATTTCCTTCCTTTTTGATCATAATAACCCCAATAAGGTGTCAACTTGCAAGGTTATTGGCAAAAGCAGGTACCTAATCATCTTTTATTCATGGTTTCATTGTTTCCTTATTATTTGATTTAATAATTACATGAGCTACCAGATTGCACCAATTTTGCAGCTAATGATCGATTACAACTTACTTGGTCAATTTGTAGGTTTTGAAATACTAGTTGAGGAGAAAAATATATGGACAAGTAGATGACAATGGGCATAACGATATCCACCTATCTTCATGATTTGGCAGGATGATAAGAGTGTTGTATGAGTAGGTCATCGTGGAAGTCAACTAAGCAGAAAAGGAGCCCAAGACGAATCAGGTGACTGAGAAGATCGATGATAAGGACGAAGCTGATATTTTGCCTCATGATTTGCTTCGCCTATAGAAAATCATGAAGAATAGATATCTCACATTATCTTATGTCATTTTTAAGATTTCTATTGAGTAGGGTAGGTGTAAAAACCTCTAAACAATTTATTGAAGGAGGTTATAAAACCTACCTCTCGGCACAATGATGATTGACCAATTATTATTTTGAAAACACTATTTGAATTTATAAAATCGAATCTTGATTACTCCTCTATGTATTGCGTTGATGCACATTTAATCTTTGATTTATCGTTTCTTACCTTCAACTCACAGGAGGCCCCCCTGAGAGCTGTAAGGTCTTATTTTGTTTTCAGTTAGTATTTCATTTTTACATCTTAAATTCTGTAGCACTACTTTATTTCTTCTAATCTTTCGGTTTTGACTTTTAGTGAATGCTTATGACAGTGAGAACTGAGTTTTGTGACAGACTTTTCTGAAGTCTTCTTTTATAGACTTAATCATTTTGTTATTTGAAGGATGAATGAAATAAATAAAATAGGGATCTATTGTGTACATGAATAGTAGAATCATTTGATTGCAATTAGAAGTATAATTCTTCCAAGGCTTTATGAGTGTGATTCAGATTTGACAGTGTGATATTTTATTTTATTTATGTACTTAAGAATAGTTTCATTTATGTTAATAAGAAGTAGATCTAATTGTGCTGGTGTGATATTTCATTTATGCAATTTTAGATTAGTTTTCTTTTCTGAAAACGTAAAGAGAATTTGGGTTTGGTTTTGCTATTTACTTCTACACTTTACTTTAGTTTTATTTCTGTCAGTGTGATATTTTCCTTTCTTACAAGAGTGACAATTTTTTAGATGAATCATGTGCATGAAAACATCCTAATTTAATTTGAAAATTTACTCACATAATAAAGAATCCTAGTACAATTGGTGCACATACACTTCATCATTTTACAAGCCTTGATCAATAATTTATGCAGTAATTTAAGCTCAATCAAATTACCAAACAATACGTCCGACAAAATGCACATCCAGAGGGTTGCATGGCTAAAGGGTATGTATTGAATGGAGCATTTTTCTTCCTATGTGAATTCCATGGTAAGGATTTTGAAGATGGGCCATGATTCTAGGATGAAGAATAAACATTAGATATTATTGATGGATAAAAACCACAATCTAATGGTGTTCAAGTAGAAATTAGTAAGTAAACTCATGATCATTGTAGTTTTTTTTATTGCAATCATTAATTTACTTTGTAATTTATTTGTCGAATCAACAATATGGCCTTTAGAGTTCTAAATAAGCATGTTGACATGTAATACGTGTACACGAAAGTGCTATACTTGACAAGTTCATTCTATACCACATGGAATTTATGAAAACATGGATTGATTTGTATGATAAAAAGAGAGATGAAGTGTTAGAAGCAATGAGACAATTTAAGAGATTGAACCCAAGGAATGCCCCATTTCCTATTGATATGCAAGGGGAATGGGG
The DNA here is from genome assembly GCA_000404065.3 of Pinus taeda. Taxonomy (NCBI): domain Eukaryota; kingdom Viridiplantae; phylum Streptophyta; class Pinopsida; order Pinales; family Pinaceae; genus Pinus; species Pinus taeda. The sequence continues at coordinate 25,144 of APFE030175646.1, forward strand.
CAAATATTTCACACTAGAATGGGTTACTGAAAAAATTCAAAATCAAATAGAAGATGCAGGTAAAGATTCAAACATAATAGAAGATGAAATCAACATGTCTAGAGGACGTGAAAGAAATGTACAATTGGAATTTTACAAAATGTTGTTTCCTTACATTTTTGACATTATTTTAATATTCATCATTATATTTGTTTAATCGAAATACATGATCTTTCATAGGCAAGGAAATATCTAACAATGTGGGAATATGGTCAAATTTATTGTGTAGAACAGGTAGATGTAAAAAGACGATCCTTCAATTGTGGCATCATGGTTGACTTCAAGAAATCTAGTTGATCAAGCTCAAAAGATAAGAATATTATTGAAGGGAATCTACAATATGTTGGGAAATTACACGAAATTATTGAGTTGGATTGATCCTATTTTAAATGTTGTATTTTAAGTGTAGATGGTATGAAGCATTTGAGAGGAAATGAAGACATGATACCCATAGTGGTTTGTTTTCTATAGATTCCTCAAATTTCCTACCATAGGACAAGGAGACTTATGTTCTACCAATTCATTTTGAATAGGTATTTCTTTAACTCAAACAAGAAGTGGTAGTGGTCAATAATATATTAATACATTGTTTATTGTGAATATATACATGTTTAATCAATAAAATTGGTATACCATATGTCTAATATATCTATGTACTCGCTCATGTGCAAGTATTTTTCTATGAAGATATTCTGGACCTGAAATGGATATTTGTAATACATTATGATCAAAGATTAAGGCATGTATTTGATGATGCATTAGTGGATACTAAGAAAAACAATGATGACCAACAAAATGAGAGAGAGGAATTAGAGAACATCAAAGAAATTTACATCCATGATGGCGCTGAAGATGGTTATGTTCAAGCACAAGAATACAATAACAATGAGTTATATGATGTTATGGAAGACAACAATATGGTTGGTATAGAAAATGATGATCCAAATACATCTGGTAACAATACGGATGGTCTACAGTCAAATTTCAATGATGATGAAGATGATGCAAGTCAAGATGAGGATGATGATATTAACTACTTGTAAGATCATATGAATATTGAAAATGCTACACTAGATGACATTGTTGCAGATAATGATGTTAATGACCAAGACTTCTAAATTTTCAAAATTATTTGTAATCCATGTTTAAAAGGTGATGATTCTCATGGCCTAAACTTTGAAATGCTTCAATATTATTTATGTTGATACAAATTACCTATTACAATATCATTAAAGTGTTCAAGACATGGTATGAATTTTTGGAAAAAAAATTAGGATTACTTGAATGCTTCTTCTATTCATTTTGTATCAACATATGTTTATGAAGACATAAAAGTTAACAAAATATTAATGCACATATCTCACAATGATTTGAATACAAAACTTTCTAACTTCATTATTTTTATATTGTTTGCATTTTAATGTTGGTCGACCCACTCTTACATTTAATTAACGATCTAGGTAGGCTTTAATTTTTACAAGACTGTTGCATAAATTCTCTGCTAAGGTAGATGATGACTAGTATAAAATAATCTCAACCCAATTTCGTTGCACACACACTCACAACATTCAATAAATATGTTACACACTCCACACAAATTCAATGAGAAGAAATAATGTAGAATAAAATACTATGTCATTCAACCACTCTCACAACACTCCTGAAAACCATCATTCAGTCAATTTGCACACATAAAAGGAAGTACAATCCAAACTGTAACAACAAAGAAAATAATTCACTTCCACACTAAACTAAGGGATTGGTCCAAGACTTAAGTTGTCACACCATCCAAAGCTAATTGCAATTAATTAAGTTACACATAGAATTAACTATAACAACAACAATAACAACAATCACATAGCTGAGAAATATTTATGCAATCTGCCATTCAACCACTCTCGCAACACTCCTCGAAACCATCACCCATTCAATTTGCACACATAAAAGGAAGTGCAATCCAAAATGTAACAACAAATCAAATAATTCACTACCACAATAAACTAAGGGATCGATCCAGGAATTAAGTTGTCATACCATTCAAAGCTTATTGCAGTTAATTACACACATAATTAACTGTAACAACAACAATAATAACAATCACATAATTGATAATTATTTTTGCAGTTAAGTATTCCACTCTAACTAACCAGTGATCCATGCTACGAAGGAGGGCCCTTCCTCCTCAACAAGGGATGGTGCACTAAAAAGCACACAAATTACTCAGAGGAAATTATTGAAACACAAATTTGAGATTTTCATGAAAAGTATCAGGATTACATGGTCATGGTGTTTCCCCTTTCCAATTATATTCTCCAATTCTTCACTCTAGCCCTCATGGGAAAAAAATTCTTTTTATTTTTTTTATTTTTATATATATATAATTACAATGAGAAAATCATCATGATAATCTTTCGATTCTCATGTGATCTTAAAATAAAATGATATCTTAACAATTACACAACAATTTCCATGGAAGGGGTAAAACTATAACAATTTACTTTAATTACAAATAGAGTTATAAAATATCTCAAACAAATGATCTGGATGCTCCACAAATATCTCCAAGTGATGAATTGTTTCTTTTGACTTTGGCGCACTCCTAGATCCAGTCTGATTAGGAAAGGCAACACATGCTTAAGCAACTTTCTATGTAACAACAACAATTCCCAGAACCTTAATTAATCCAAGTCGGTAAAGGAACTGAAATGTAATCATGTAGCAACAAGCTTCGACAAATCATCCAAATCTGAAACTGATACTGATAGGTGGGTAACCAAACAAGAGAAAAATTGAATCTGAATCTAAATCCTATCCAGCCAGCACCACTCCTCCTAATACAATTAACATATTGATGAACTCTAGAAAGTGTTTGCTCAAAATTATGATAACAATAGGGTTCTCCCTTCTTCAATTCTTGTCGTGAAATATCCCATCTCAACTTGCTTCCTTCCAAGGAATTAGTTCTCCTTCCTTTTATATTTCTCTAGCATCTTTGTAGAATTGATTCATGGTCCATCAATAGTGTCTTAGTGGCTTGGAACCCCATATTTTATTTTATTTGTGTGCAACAACTTCAACTGAACTAAGTTCTCCTCTAATAAATAGCTCTACCTATTATTCATTAGTTGTTACAGTATAATGGGCAATTTTCTAGACTATCTTATTTTACATAAAAGAAACAAAATCCCTGAGTTGTACATCTCCCACCTAGGGTGTCAGATTGAATGCTAGTTCCCCAACGCAAGCGAGATCATGCAGGTCATTAAAGAAATTTTGAGGTCTAAAATGGGCCTCAAAACAAAAATGTACAACCAAAATGAACTTTATAATAACCAATAGGATTCAAGATGATTATGTCAATCATGGGGGACGATTCACCATTTTTAGAGTAAAAAAGTAAAAAGTATTAAAAAAAACTAATTTTTCTACTTGTATTTTCAACTTATATCCCTATGATTTCATTCAAATTTTGAGTAGGATCACTCATTGGATGCATAATTTAATTCATCGTCTAAGGAGTACCCATGTTTCATACTTTCGATGGACCTTGCTACACGAAAAATGAGAAATACATGAAAAACGTGATTGCAATCACATTTTTTCATGTATTTATAATTTTCTGTGTAGCAAGGTCCATTTAAAGTATGCAACTTGGGTATTCCTTAGATGAGAAATTAAATTATGCATCCAATGAGTGCTCCCGCTTGAAATTTGAGTAAAATTGTAGGAAGATAAGTTGAAAATACGAGTTGAAAAGTAGTTTTTTCTTTTTACCCTCTAAAATTTGATGATGTAATTAATATTATTTTATTATTTCCACTATTATTTTATAATATTACCTAGGAGGCCCATTTTAGACCTCAAAATTTCTCTAATGATAGCTCATACAACAAATGTTGTTCTCAGAAATTAGCACTTTGAAATGTTTCTAGGAAGACTTGTATCTGCCTTATCTTATATGGTGGCTTTTCCTTCAGGGTTGTTAATTAGAAGAGATAATGTTTTTCTTGGAAATATAAATGATAATAAGGAGAAGGAAGCCTACCATGCAATAATCCATTAATGAGCTCATTTTCTTATTGTAACAACTCAACCTCTCCTTGTTGTTCCTTCACCTGTTTCATTGCTTGATTTCTCTCCTTCTGAATATTCACAAATTCTTCAATTCTTATTTTTTTTAGCCCACTCTTTCTTAAGCTTATTCGCCATTTCCTTGTATTTCTTTAGGATTATGATTTCATATTTGGGAAAGAGAGCTAATTTCTCCCACTACTCTGCTACCCTCATCAAATCTTCAAATTTAACGTGAGTTGTTTCAACATTCTCCTTCTTATCCATTTCTCCTCTTACTGCTCTATCTCAACTGCTAGTTCTTATGTAACAACAACATCGTCGATAGGTTATTGTGGTACAAAATTATTTTTATTTTCATTCTTCTCTGTTTCAACTGTTGGTTCCTTGTGTAGCAACATCATTGTAAACAAGTTCTTGTAGATTAGCAAACTATTTTTCTTCTTCCTACCCCGCTTTGGCTATTGGTTCTTGTGTAACAACAATACCATCGCCAGGTTCTTGTGGAATAGTAGGTCTAAATTCTTTTTCCGGTTCCCCCACTTGTACTCCAACTGAAATAGTAACCATCTCCATGATTTTAGCCTCCTCAAGGATTTGTTGGCAACCCTTACAAATTTTTTCTGAGACAGTAGATGATGTCATTTCTACAACCTCTACCAACATATCTAATCTAGTTTCATTCTTGAAATGAAGTTGTTCTTTAACCAAGGCAATTTGTTTCTTTAACTCCTCATTTTCCTTTCTTATATTTGAACAAGAGGGTCAATTTTCGTTTTACCTAGTGAAGTAACAACCTCTTGTTATTTTATATGCTCTTCTGTTACTAGTCCTCCTATCTCATGTTATTTCTATGGTTCTTGTTTAGGCTCTGGTGTAACAATCGATATTTCAGATGTAGAGGGGCTTTCTTCTACAAAATTCTCATACTTTTCTTTTTCCCGTTACTCCTCAAAACCATCAAGTAAAGCTATATCATCACATTCCCCCTCAACTATAGTAGTTGGTTTTTGAGGCTCCTCTTGTATAACAACTACTCACACCCTTTTCCCAGGGGTTCTTCCACCAATTGACCTTTTCAATTTACTTTTCTGTATTACTACCTTTTTTGATAATCCCATAGTCCCTTTAGGGGTCTTCACTTCCTCAGCTCTAGTTTCAGGCACATTCATTGTTCCAACAATTTATTCCTCCAACACTTCCTCTACAGTTGGGCACCCACCTCGTCTTTCCTTTGATGACTCACTAGACACCACCACAAGTTATTATATTCATGTCTCCTTTCCTCGTGAGGATGAAATAGGGGTTGTTCTAATGGAACTCCACCTCTTAGGGTTTCGTCAACTAGTCATAGGAGGTGAATCAACCCTACTCTGCTTAGAGGTTGCAGTTGTGTTTCTCCTGAAAGATGTAGAAGTTTTAGAAACGAGTGTTGTTTCAGCACTGGGTGTTGCTTTAGTACTTTGTGTTGTTTCAACACTGAGTGTTGCCTCAATACTTGGTTTTGTTTCAACACTAGGTGCCACTTTAGCACTCCCTTCATGCTCCTCATTCACATCAACACAAGGTCTCATTATCAAACCATTCCACAAACTCCATTGTCTCTGTAATTAATGCATGATGATTAATTTAATGAGCGCATGGTTAGTGACACAAGTTTATGGATGTTTTGTCCCTTTCACAGCTTCTTCCATGTGCTGTAATCAATTCAACAACTAGTATGATAAATTAATAAACTGCCTCGTCCTTAGGTGCCAGCAATTGAAAGTGATAATTAAAAATAATCCCAAAATGGCCCTCGCAGGTAATGAATTTTTGGATGAATAGGAATACCTCTTCCCAAAGGTGAGGAAGATATGTTTTATCAAAAGCCCTTCCCTTGGGCATTAATTATTCTCCCTCCTATAAGAATATGGCCTTAGCTTCAGGATTGGCCACTTTCCTTGAGAACCACCATTCTCTTATCCTAGGCAGCCTTGTCACTTTTGCGATAACTTCTTCTGTACCAACAATTTTGAAGTCCTAACCATAGAGTGTTGTTCAAATAAGGCTTGGGAAAATTCTAAAGTGACCAATTCATTGAAACTCAGTATTTTTTTAAAATAACTCAGCCATCCAGCCCTTTGAAAAATTTCCATGTTTTTTGATGGTATAACAACACATTAATAGAGTCAGGTTCCTGTCTGACCGCCACTCCACCCAAAACTGCTCATAACCACACTACTCAACAATGCTAGGAACCTGTTACAGAGTTGATTTAGTGCACACAGACACTTTCTCAGGGGAGAATTTCAAGGTCTTGGAATTATTGATGATTAGTCCTCCTTATTACTGATTCAGAACTTTTAAATCAAAAGGAATTTTCAAATGGTTGCAATGATCTCCATATGTAACAACATCAATAATAAAGAAAAAAAGTAATAATGATGAAGGAATATTGGTACTAACGATGACAATTACATTAATTTAATTGTAAAAAGCAATGGTGTCAGAATGGTCTAATCATGCAATATTATGGCATGGTGAGATATGCATAAATTGGATGAATAATTAGATTTCCTAGATCCAGTCCGATTAGCAAAGGTAGTGCATGCTTAAGCAACTGTCTGTGTAACAAAAATAACAACCAAAACCTTAATTAATCCAAATATGTAAAGGAACTGAAATGTAATCCTATAACATCAAGCTTCAACAAACCATCCAAACCTGAGACAACCCATACATTAGTTTTATGATAAAAATTGGCCTAAGACAATAGCTCTAATGTAAAATTATAAGTAGAATTGGAATACGAAAGCAACAAGTGAAAAATGACATACTTAGGTGAATAATGGATGTTACATAATAAGACATGGCCCTGTTGGTCAAAAAGGGATAAAAAATAGGAAAATAAGTAGGAAAAAAATGACAATTCTATAACCCAATAATGATCATGCCTTATCACCCCTAAATTGTATAACACATAAAAATTATAATCCCAAGCCCCTATAACCCTCAACACCTACTAATTTTGACCCCTAACATCTTTTATCTAATATACCTTGTACCCATAGCAACTATATCCCCAAAAGCATAACCCTATCACCCTTAACTCTTGAAATGTAACCATTATCACCAATAAACTCTTAGTAATAAAAACTATATGTGTTAATCAATAATATGTATGATCCATAACCTAATCCCATATACAAACATATTCATAACTCTTATATTCCCTAACACATAACCTATATGACACGTTCAAACCCTTTTCATTTTTAAATCTTAAACCAAATAAGCCCTATCCCTAAATGCATATATCCTTTGGACTTGGTATTGATAACCAAAATTCCTAAATTATTATATCCACTATAGTTGACAATTATTATATTAACTTATAATCCTTAACACTATGAAAAATACCAACCCCTATAAATCCTAACCTTATAACCCTTAAAAAAGAACCCTAACCCTTAACAATTTTCCCTAATAAACCCTAACACATAATTCAAAACCCCTAGTTTCTAACCCACATAATCCTTAATCCCTCTATCCCATAGCCCCAAATATATAAAAATCCTAATAAACCTCATTGTGTGACCTTTTAAACCTTATCCATATCCCTTATAAAACTTAATAACTAGCCCATAGTCCTTAATCCCCATACTCACTAAATCTGAATGTTGGCCCCATTAACTGCTCACTGTGCGGTGTCAGTGGATGACATTGGTGATGGGCGTGTTGGAAAATGTTCCATGACTTTTCAAGAGAGTTTCGAAAAATATTCCATAGATGGGAATGAGGAACGATGACAATGAGACTACATGATGAATGTTGATGCAAACGTTGATGATCTCAAAATTTATGTGGGGATGTCACGCATCCTTGAGTCTTGAAACCATCACATACCATCAAGGGATGTGCCTAGTATAACCATGTCAAATTTTGATGCATACAGGAACAATTTGAAGAACTTTCAACAATGGCTCCATTCACTGCTCATTGTGCTACATTAGTGGATGACATTGGTGATGGGCATGTTGGAAGACATTCCATATTGAAATTTCAAGAGAGTTTCAACACATAATCCATAGATGGGAATGAGAAATGGTGACAATGAGACTTCATGAAGAATGTTGATGAAAATGTGGATGATCTCAAATATTATGCAAGAATGTCACACATCCTTAAGTCTTGAAATGCTTGCATACTGTCAAGGCATGTGTTTACTATAACCATGTCAAATTTCGACACATACAGGAACAATTTGAAGAAAATTCAATGTTAGCCCCGTTCATTTCTCATTGTGCAGCGTCGATGGATGAAATTGGTGATGGGCATGTTTGAAGACATTCCATAACATTTCAAGGGAGTTTTGACAAATATTCCATTGATGGGAATGACGAATGATGACAATGAGACTGCATGATGAACATTGATGCAAACATGGATGATCTCAATGATTATGCTGGGACATCAAGCATCCTCGAGTCTTCAAACCCTCACATACTATCAAGGAATGTGTCTATTCTAACCATGTCAATTTTTTATGCATACAAGAATAGTTTGAAGAAATTTCAACATTGGTCCCATTCACTGCTCACCGTGTGACATCAGTGGATGACATTGTTGATGGGCATGTTGGAAGACATTCCATTACATTTCAAGAGTTTTGATAAAGCCCTAAATCCCCTAACCGCTAAGCTTGCATTGACCTTTAAATCCTTAAGCCTTAATTCACAAAGTACCCTTAATCCCTCAACCTTAGTTAATCACTAATCCCTTAATTCAAAATCCCTAAATCCCGTAACCCCTAAGCCATCGACCCTTAAAAACTTAATGCCTAATCCCTAATCCCTTAATCCATAAATCCATATGCCCTAACCATGACTTAAACATTAATCCCTTAACCCATAATCTCTAAGCCATTAACCATTAAACTACCTAACCCGTAAGCACAAAATCCCTAAGCTCTTTCCCCTTATTACCTTAACCCTAACCTCTAATCCCTTAACCCTTAATCCATGTACCCAAAATCCCTAAATTCCATAATCCTCAAATCCCCTATCCACTCAACCCCCATCATCTCAATTAATTAACTATTTAGGAACATTCGGTGCTAAAATAATTTAGGTTACAAAAAAGGAGCTAAATTTGGCGCTATCACTGGTGCTATTTCTGGGGAAATTTATGGCACTATTTCTGACGTTATTTCTGGCGCTATTTTCGACACTATTTCCAACGCTATTTTCAATGTTATTTCTGTCGCTATTATCGACTACATTAATGCCTAAATGTTTTGGTTAGTGCAAACAACACTAAAAATAATGCCATCTCGATAAATAGTAATAAATTTTAAAAAAAATTAGAGAAAAATACACTAAAATAGTCCTTGGAAGGAAAAAAGGGAGCAAAAAAGGGAACTAGTCATAGGGATTTATTGTAGTGGTAACATTGTGAATATCAATAGTTGGAGATATGTCAATGTTATTTTATATCACATCTTCAAGAACAATACCCTATAGCTTTTTAATCCAAAATCCCCATCTATTTTGCATGATGTAACCACAAGTGTGATATTTTTTGAGGGACTAAGACAATTTAATTTCATATTTGGGTAATTTTTTTCTCATAATGACTTCAATAGCTTAAGATTCACCCCTATGACTTTGTATGAGGATTTCTCACAATCAAGTTAATGATATCTATGAAGTGAGAAATTAATGATATTGTGTATTTAAGTCCAACTGAATCAGAATGGGATATTGAGATTAATAATTGGAGATCTCTCCCTCTTATTTTATATCAAGGCAACTAAAAATATTCATAATCATGTTGAACATTTGAGATTTCCCTAGTTAATGTTTATGCATTATTTTAAAGTAAAGTGAGTATTTTCCTTAGTGATGATGTAAACCTCCTTAATGTTGTAGTTGAAATAATCAAAGATATAAGTAGAACTATGTTAATGAACATGCTAATTTTGAAATATGGAGTGGATATAGGATGTTGGAAATTTTTATCCAAATAACAAAGCCATATTGCATAGTTGAAATCCATATCATCTTTAAGGTTGTAGTGAATCCTAGTCATGGTATAGTTTCAGTCAAAGAATAAAGTTGTATCATGATCAAAGTTTGGATACAATTTAGAATAGAGGGAAAGAGGCATCATGAAAGAAGGTTTAGAATGAGAAGTGTGATAGTTTTGTGAGCTTACTTATCTCCTAGCTCATCAATGGAGATATATTGTTGAGGGTTTAGAGCCAGTGACAAGATTCTAGGTTAATCCAATCAATAAGGTATATTTTATTGTTGGATTCTATGGGTTAGAGCTAGCTACAAAAGAAAACAAGTAGATTAATTCTTTCCCTCCCAATTTTACATTTTGAATATTATCACCCTACCAAAAACAATTTCAATTCTTTCCAATTTTACAATCTATAAGAAGGTATGCATTAAAGTAGATGATTGAGTGCCATGGTTTTCTTAGCTTAAGGTTGTCTTAATCCTTCCAACATCATGTCCGAAAATATCCTATAACATATGTAAAAAAAATTAAGCAAAATATTATTCTTTTCTAAAATTATATCAATATTTTCATTTTTCATATGTGATTGAGACTTTTATATTGATGTTTTAGCAATTGCATTTCTAATACATTATGATTCACTGGCATCTATCACTTCATGATAAACATAGTACAAGTGTTACTCAATGAGGTCATGTGATAAGGAAATGGATAGAATAAACAAATGCATGCTATAGATATATATAAATTATAGGGGGGTGATTTCCTATACTAGTTCTACAAAGAGACGCTACTTCAAAGATGGCATGACATTTGGACTAATAACTATTTTCTTAGAGTAGCAAATGCATCTCTTGCAACTATGTTTTTTTATGATTTCTAAGAAAAATGACATTTTATAGTTAATGTAATTGTTTTTGAAAAGTGCATTGCTCTTTAGATTAGACGGAAATTCAATTACTATTGTCTTGATCAATGTTCAAACATTACCTTCAGGTAGAGTCACTAGATTCTCCTTAGTGTTTATGCATTACTCTTATCTAAAGCAACCATTTTTCCTTAGTGATGGTTGAAACCTTCTCAAAGTTGTAAACTAAGTAGTATAATGTATGAGTAGAGCTATGCCAATGAACATGCTTTCTTTGAAAGTTGAAGTGAATCTAAGTTGTTGAAAAACTTTAGCTAGAGAACAAAGTGACAATTAACAATGTCACAAATTTTGAAACATTATGTTACAACCCTTTAATTCCAAAATCTTCTTGTATTCTACATGATATAAGAATAGGTGTGATATTAATTTAGGGACATGTCATTTTAGTCAAGTTTAGTTAATATGTCGCTGTTTTTTTGTTTTGTTTTGTTTTTTTGATTTTTTTTTTTTCATGATGTCAATGAATTGAGATTCACCATTATGAATTTATACGAGGGTTGCTCATAATTAAGTTAATGATGTCTATGAGGAAGAAATTGATGATATTATGCATTTACGTTATGATGAATCATAATTGGATATTTTAGAATAATAACTGGAGATATATCCATCTTATTTCATATGAGGCAACTAGAATATTTATAATTATGTCAATGACTTCAGATTCCCCTAGGTTATGTTTATGCATTACTTTTAGCTAAAGTGATAGGATTTCCTTAGCAATGATGGAAACCTCCCAAAATTTCTATCTAAATAATACAAGGTATAAGTAAAGCTATGCCAATAGACACACTCATTTTTAATGTTGGAGGGAATATAAGTTATTGAAAATATTTAGTTAGAGAAAAATGTCATATCATGTAGTTGCAATCCATATCATCTTCAAGGTTACACTAAATCTTATTCATTGTATTGCTTCATTCAAATAAAATATTCATAGCATGCTTGGAGATTATATAAGAGTTAAACTAGATGGAAAGATCCATCCTGAAAGGAGGCTTAGAAGTGGCCAATATACCAATTCAAGAGGTGTTGCTATCAATTACTAGATCCAAACTTGGCTAAGGTATTACTAAGACTATGCAAATGAAAATACCATATGATGAATTCCAATATGGTCATCTAGTCTAAATGATGTAAGTATAGGTGCGATAGTTTTTTTAGGGACCTATGATTTAAGTCAAAGTTTAGTTTATATGTGAAATGAAGAAAGATTCTTAGGGATCAATAGATTTAGTGTTGATATTCTAAATTGAATCAATTAATAAGGTACCTTCTATTATTGGATTCTATTGGTTGGATCCAACTACAAAGGAAAGTAGGTAGGTGTTGATCTCTTTCCTAGTTAAGGACTAGAGTCAGCCTGCCAGGGTATGATTGAAGCTCCTTTATGTTTCTATAGAGGTGGTGCTCCTCTTTTACACTCATATTTTCAAATCTACTCAATAATGATAATTCAAGCATTCAATACATTCACTTGTGAGTGAACCATGTTATTTTAAACAAAATAATGAATAATAAAATTTGGTAAATATTATCTCATGAACAATTCATTCCACTATATAGATGCACTCACTTATAATGAATAAAACACATTTGAAGCTAATACATAGACAAAAAATAAAAGAGATGGCCCAAATATTTTAGAGAGTTCTAAAATAATTTCATTCATTTAATATCATAAAGATTCACAGGAGAAAATTGACGAGATCTTAGGCTTAACACAAGTCCATGAAATGAAAAATATAAAGTCCTCCCAAAAATAACTCTTTATGAGAGTAAAAAATAATAATGCATATTTGAAATTTAAGTTCATATAAATTAGGTGCCTAAAGCACTCTACAAAAATCTTGATACTTATATGAAACTTAAATGCATTAATCTCTAAAGGATTGGTATGGGGATCTCATGGGCCAATAAATAATATAGTAACCTAGAAAGAAAATAAGAGAAATCAGTCAAGGATTGGTTTTTTGACTATGTAACACAATTCACAAAAATGTATGATAAAAAAACAATGATGAAAAAGCATGGGAAATTGCTTCAAATAAAATAAAACATACATGCTGAAAAATGACTGGTGGAATGGATCCCCTCTCTCCTTAGCAACATCAAACATAGGAGTATTTATTGGTTTCATATGTCTATCAATGTAACAATTGGGTAGTTACTCATGATTAATGATTTTATTCAATGATTTTTTAAGCCATTCTTCAATATACTCCTTTATAGGTGGAACAATAATATGTTGTTTTACCCTTAATGAAAATATTGCCTCTTAAATTTATTTTAAATCTGAGCATAATTGTTCAATAGTTGACAACTGATATTCATCATCATTCATGAATATAACTAATAATTTCTTGATTTATTCCTCTGGGAATTCTGTTAAATAATCAAATTCATTACCCTAAGATGTTTGATGACTTTATTTTATCATATCCTCTGGAATTAACATGGAGTCTCTAATTATTTGGCTGGCCTCGAAGGTCTTCAAAAATTTTTCTTGCTTTCAATCAGTCATTACTCCTCTAGCCATTAATTTTCATACATTCAGAAATAAAATCCTTTAACATTTGAATTATGGCATACCATCCCACTTTGATATTCTTTATTCACTTCCTATTCTAAATTCCTTGTTGTGTGTTCTAGAAATCACTAAGGGTAGAAATTTTAGTAATAAATGTTTTTAAATCATTTTTAGCAAAACATTAATCATGTTCCAAGTCTTTTTGCAAATAGTCATTGAAATAAGAAATCCTATGAGAAATATTTTTTAAGTATAAGCATATCTCCCATGCTTCTTCAATGGTACGTAGTCAGTTATTGATATTATTCATGACATAAGTTATGATCCCATTCAATAGCTTGGATGCTTTCTTAATTTTGTTTAGTGTGCTGGGTGTGACTAGTGGTGTAGGTTCTGGGGATGCAATAACTAAAGGGGGCGTGAATAAATATATAATATTTAGAGCTTCTTCAAGGTCACTAATTTTCCTTTTTAGTTGCATGTTTTCAATCTCTTTCTCTATAATAGAACGAGGAAGGGAATCCCTAGTGGTCATATGTAATTTAAGAAGTTTGGTAGGTTCAACTCATGATACATCTACCCATGATATCCATTTTCGTGTCACCTTTTTGTTCTTAACATATGTCTTCTAAATTTGTAACTTATTTCCGACTTTGTCATAGTGAGTATTATGCATGATTAATGATTGCTCTTCAAATATGGTTGGATCCTTTGTAGTAATTTCTTTCTTATTCTCTAAATTTTTGTGAGATGTAATGCTACCCAATTAGGTATTGTAACACTATCTACTTCAATATTGATGGGTCCTTAATACTTTGATCCCCTTTTATTAGAACTTTTGCTACTCCTTAATGAAGTAACACGATATTTTTCCAAATCGACACAAGGGGCGGATTTTCACCTTCATCTCCACCAAAATGTTGTTCATTACTCTCTCCTCTTATTGTAGTAGTCTCTTGTTATTTGAGTGTTAAGGATGAACTTTGAAAATTCATTTGAGCTGATGAGGTTGTATGTTTGCAAGGTTTGTCCCCCTCTTCTCAATTTTTCTCTTTTTCCCTGAGTTGGTACTAACTTGTGTGACTAAATCATCATCATGTGTAGCTTTATTTTTTTCTCTTGAAGTTTCCACTTCATTATCTCTAGTTCCCTCTTCATTCTTAGTAAACATATTTCCATATCCTAATTATAATTGATGTTGAGAAAATAATCCCTCAAGATCAAAACCTTGGACAATGTTATCCTCTTTTAAATTGAAGGTTTTCAACAATTTAGATAACTTTGCTAAATGTGAAGAAATCTTCACTACAACTTCTCAATTCTTGAATGGTAATGAAATAAAATTGCTTTTTATTTTTCTTGTCAAATAGAATTTATTAGGAACATTTTTGCTTACATATATGTCTGATACAATACCTTTCATAAATAAAAAAGAGGGAGAAACAAAGGAATGTCTTGGTACCCATAAAAAATAATATATTTATGATTGTATTCTTGCACTTGTACGCCTTTTCCCCTTAGGAAATATTATGCTTGTTGAGTCAACCTTGGTGGTTCAAATCCATTTAACTTATATCTAAAATCCTTGACAAATTTTTCTTGGACAAGGCACATATGAAATGATGGTTTATGTTTCCATAAAATAGGATATCAAAACTACAATGGTTGTGTTTTAGGATTCATATTTCTCTTAATAGGTAGGTAGTTGAAAAAATTACGTTAAACTATCACTATCAACAGATATGTTGCCATAAAGAATATTTGAGTCTTTAAATAATTTACTAACTTAAAAGAAATATTATTGGAAATTACCTCACCCTAGTTGAAGATAATATCCTTCTTGAAAGAATAATACAAGATGTATAGGATTGAGCTAGATATATGAGATGTTGGGCCATGTCCCATTATAAAAGAAAACAACAAAGATAAATATCCATAGGGATTTGATGGCACTAAGATATATAGAATAAAAAATGGTTTGCATATGCACTAATTGAGCCATGAATTCTCCAATAATATTCACTCCCATACACTGAGAATCAAGGAAAGCATTTGCCTCAAGTAATTTAAGTTTCCTTTTTGGAGCTAGAAGCTTCAACATTTTCCTAATGGATTTTGGAATCAAAATGATTGATATCTTCCCTTGCAGAGAAACTTTAACAATCCTAGTTTTAGAATCAAAATGGTGAGTGCACCAAGAAACAACTTCTTTGAAATAAAAATTTTTAGGAACACATCCAACATTTGTAAGACTTGTAGTCTAAATTTTACCATTGAGCTTCTACATAGGTGATGAATTTAAATACCACTAGCGTGCCATTGACCAATGGAAATTTTTATCTTGTCAAGAAAGTGAATTAACTATATCCCCACAAAAGAACTCCTTCTTTCGTTTACTAACCATATTACTTTATCTTTGAAGGGACTTTCATATATGTGATATGTCAAATGTTGTATTATAGATCTCTTAGCTATTTAAAAGCTCAATATACATGTAACATTTACTAATACATCCCTTCATCTCATACCAAATTCACCGAGACATGTGAGAACCATAATTGGGAGTTAATAATCTAGGGAATGTCTTGTAGGGAATAATAGGAAATTTGATTCACATATTGCCATATCACCACCTTTTTACCTTGAATATTGGGATTTCTTAAATGAGCTTTGAATTATCCATGAAAGGAGGAAAAATGATATTTTCACGAATTTCACTAACTATGGACTGTGATTTGAAAAACTGTGTTTATAAGAATATATGGTATCATAGGGTTGAACTTTCATATGTGCAAAGAAACAAGAGCGTGAAAAAGTAGTTGTGCAGAAGGAAAGGTGTGTGGAGGAATGGATGTGTGAAGAAATGGATGTGTAGAGGAATGGACGAAAGGTATTTTGCACATCAAGTGAGAAATGGCTAAGTATTATAGTAATGTGGGACCGACTAAATGCAGATGTGTGGAGTGAAAAGTGCACAAGGTGCATAACTCTTGTTCATGGTGAAATTTCTCCACAAGGCTTTGAAGCTATGGATAATTGTGGAATTTTTTAATAGAGATAGGAGAAGTATGAATGATTGATGAAAATTAATGATGGGTTAGTTTGAGTTGAGTTAATTCATAAAAACATATCAACATATTAGACCCAACTGTGGGATAATGACCCCCTGTGCATTACTAAAATCTAGGAGGCCTTGAATCCATTGGGAATGGAGTCAAAATCCTTTTTATTTTATTTACATGGAAGAGCTGAATGTGAAGCATATTGAATATATACAAATGTTAGATTTCTATAATATAAGGACCACGAATAGACTTAGGCAAAAAAGTGTTTAAGATGTTTCCCATTAATTGACAACTTCAAAAGTTGACTATCCATTCCTTTTAATGTGCATGAATAAAACCACAAATATTTTCTATTAAATATGATCCTATCCATAACTCTTCAAATTTAGTATGCACTGCAGGTTTTTCTTTGCCTTTATTACATAATAGAACTAGTTCACTTTGGATTTTTTTTATTTTTTTTGTAGCTCCTCCTTTGAGGTGTCTAGTATCATTTCTTGCCTTTTCTGAATGTTCTTGAATGCTTTTTCCCTTTTCTCTTTTATTTGGATCAACTGGTATAATAATGTTTATGTTACCATAAAATTTGGCAGGCCTTGGAGAGGGAAACCTTGCAAGACAAAAGCTAGCCAAAGTGTTAACAATGAGGTAGAGGCCTAATGTCACCTTAGCCAAAACCTCCCACTGTTTATGGAATTTCACCGATGGGAGGATTCCAGGTAGGAAGAAGATCAATTGAAATAGATATGTTGGGTATAAGGAATAAAGTGATCAATCTAGAACTCATTCAAGAGATAGAAACAATAATGGTTCAAGGCTTCAAAGAAGCAAACAAACCTCAAAGAAAATCCCTAAAAAAGAAGGCTCAAGACCTAGGGTTTTGATATTTTTGATGGTGATAAGTATTCACAAGGTCAAGGCTCAAAAGAAAAATCTTTTTGAGATATACTTCAACAAGTACTAAGCTCATACCACCGTCAAGAAAGTCCTCAAGTTGAGGCAGAAGAAAATAGGGTTTCCCTCTTGGAGCAACACATAGGGAAATAAATTTTATGGATGAAATAAAGTGGATTCCCACCAAACTTGGAGGTCAAGTAGCCAATACCCTGGGCTAGATTTTTAGTCTCTTATATTTCCACAATGCCTCCTCCCTAAAATTTCGCTGCAAGCCCTAGATTTTTTTCCCTAGCCTTAAAAGGACCAAATTTAAGGGGAGAAAACTATGGCTAAAAGTTAGGATTGATCACCAATGACTTGGAAAAGTTCCTTGTTCTTTAGGCATATGGATTCAAGCATGTGATAGATAAGCCAAATTTATTGTTAAAGAGGTTGAAATTTGATGCCCTAGGTATCAAAATTGTAACATTTACCCACTTGATGATAAATGGACTCTAATGGAGAGTTATATGAACTCCTCCACTAGGAACATTCATTACATGTTATACAATTAGTAACATATGAAATTCTCAACTAGATAGCTTTCCAAAAATTATCTTCAACAAATTAGGGCACAAATAAGCATAATCTAGAAGCAACAATTCCATACATTAGACATATTAAAAATGATAAACTTCAACAATAGGAACTTACAAGATAAAATGTTGTATATCCATCCATTCACCAAAGAAATAGCTCTAAAAACAATCCAAAAAGCTTCCAAACATCAAAATGCATTCTAAGAACCTCCAATAGCCAAGAAGGAACAAATGTGAATTTCTCTCAAGAGATCGAATTCCAAGCGTGATGATGATGAGAGACTAAATGAGGTCTCTCATACCTATACATGTCCAATCAAGTCTAATTTTAGCCTAAATCCACTCTTATTTTCAAATCGAGGGTAAAAACTAATTATGGTCACAAGCCAACCACATAGCCAATGTGAAATCATAAAATTTAACCCATAAGAGGGTCAAAATGTTGATGTAATCATTGCATGGGCCTCTTGGAGGCATGCGTTGAGCTCCCTTGGTGCCAAACTGAGTCAAGAGGGATCCAAAATTATCCTCTACGTGTTGGCCCCTATATATCCATGAAAATCAGTATGTGGACCCTGGTTTTGTGTTTGGGGCACAAAATGGGTCTCATGGGTCTCCTGGTGATCAAATAGCCTAATTCTGCTCCAACATTGAGGGCTCAGAGAATGGTGTTATCCCTCCCATGTCTCAAGGGGTGAGACAAATCTCATTTGAGCCTTGGATCAACTTCCAAACCATAAGTGCACTTCTAAGTCGTTTAGGGACATACTAGTCCAAGTGCATTGTCTTATTAATAATGTGGGGCAAAGAACAAACCACTATGGTGTTAAAGGCACCCATGGGATGGAGTGATGCTCTGTAAGTAATAGGAATCTCATGGCTCTCAACACTTCACTTGAAGGGTGTTATATGCTCCTCTAGTGGACGTGGGCCCCAGTAAAGTTGCCCAACCCATGATGAAAACCACCTGTCAATCACACATAATGTCCAATGTTGCATCTTCAAAATTAGGTACAATTAATCATTAATGCATTTAAGTGAACCAAGCTTGTTAATCAAAGGAAAATTGAGATTTCATATGGGGCTTCTCTTTCAAAATTGGGGTTTTTATCTCGAAATAGTGTTAAATCCCTAGGTAGGAGTGGTTAATAAGTGATCCTAGCCCCTAAGGGGAAAGACATGTCCCTGGTACATCCTTCATTCAATAGGTGGCATATGAATAATGATGAATGGATGGGGATAAAGGGGTCTCAGGGCCAAATTCCATGGGTACAAGGATACAATGATGATGGAAGTCCACATATCGAGCATAGAAATGTGAGGAGGGAGAAATCATGGTTACATGAGTTACCCCACCCTTTGTTTTTCCACCCCTCTTTATTTTCCTTTTGTTTTTTCTTGATTTTTCTATGTATTTATACTCCAGGAAATGAGAGCATACTATGAATGATGTAAAGCAATTATTAGCCCCTTAAGATATGGTAGTTCATCGCCCACAAAGGGTTGGGGCATACATGGGTTTCTTTAATGATGTGAGGGGCACTCATTGGCCCTAGGAACCAGGGTGATGATCGTAATGATAAGGGGTAGAGATCATGTTTGGATTTTGCCCACGTGTTATATTAAATGTCCTGACCATATTTTTCATTTTATGATTTTATTTTTCCTTTGTTTCTTTCTTGTGGCCATGTTACGCTTTTAAATTTCTTTTAGCTAGATCAACCTATGGAGAAACAATTCAGGCTCAACCTAGATATGTGGACAAGGGGAGGGGTTGTGCTAGACCTTGTGGACCCAATGGTCATGTGGATCAAGAGAGGGAAAATGGTGAAATAGAGCTTGTAATGTGTGGAGGGGAGTGAAAAATGTGGAACACGAAAATGAGACCATGCTACCAAAATTGGGGTTTGCCAAGTAGTGCCCTTCCTAAAGCCATAAGCTAATAGGGGTGATCCCACGAGACTAGGATTGAAGATTAACTCTTATTTAAGTTGAGGGAACAAAAACATGGTGAAATCCATTCCTTCTTCCAAGTCACCCAATAATCAATGCCCAAAATTCCCAAATGAAAAAAAAGCACAAGCACTTTATTTCATAATGAAAAACATACATTTTGGGTCATATTTACCACCTTTTAACATATGCTCTTAATAGATGGGAAATGAGACATGTAACTAATGCAGGGAGCGAAGATAAAATGGCACATAACATCAGCTACAAGGTTGCTATCATGGGCTATTGGCTTCCAACTATAAGAAGATGTCTAGAAGAAGATGAATAAAAGAAGTGCTCTCCTAGGGGTACCCACTTTTGGTGGGCAACAATTTGCATGTATGCGATCCCTTCCTCATCTTGAATTTCGGTTGCTATAGCCAATACATTGAATTCCATATGTATATGAAATATTGCATCCTTTCCATATACCAAACAAATTGAAGATTGACGTATGCTACCCTTTGGTGGCATCCTGCTAGTCCGTAAATATTTCAATAACTTTTTATGCCAATTCCTTTGATTCTCAACAATTGTTTTCTTTAGAATTTGTATCAAATAATTATTTTTTTATTTGGATAATCCATTCTCTTGTGGATAATAATTAGAATATTTCCCATTAATATTCCAAACTTACCATGAAAACTTGTAATCTTTAAACCAAAAAATATTGATCCATTATCTGTAATCATTTTTTCTAGAACACCAAATATTGCTAGAATGTTTCCTTCCAAAAATTATATGATATGTTTTGTGTTAGCTTGATTTAGAATTACAACTTCAAGCTATTTGGTAAAATAATCAGTGGCTATTATGATACAAGCATATCACATGCTAGATTTAGGATTTATAGGACCAATAAAATTCAAGCCCTATTGAGAAAAAACACTGCTGATCGTGATTGCCTTTAGGAGCACAACAAATTTCTTTTCCTTTCCTGAGAAATTTTGACATGGAACATGTTTCTTCACAAAATAATGTACATCTCTGAAAAGTGTGGGCTAATAAAATCCAACTCCAAGAATTCTATGAGAAGTTATTGCCAGACATAAGTGGCCTCCACAAACACCTTCATGAATTTCTTTAATGAGCGCCACATATTTAGGACTACTAATACATCTTAGTAAAATTCTACCATGATTTCTTCTAAATAATGTTCTAGAAAATATCAAATAAACATTGGATTCCATTTTTAGTGTCCTTTCTTTGATTTCCATTCCATTTGCAAATTGTCCTAACTAAATAAAATATAATATGTTTGTACCATTCAAATTTCAACAATGATTTTTTTTTAGAAAAGGGAGGTGGTTCGATATTGGCTACATCTTTACACCATTCATTTTACATAATCCTTGTATTTTTAAATCTTTTAATGGCTTTATTTCAATAACATTCTCTCCTCTTCTAATTTGGCCAACCAATTTTCCCTTTTCCCTCCTATGAGTTTTTGTGTTAACATAATTTTCATAGGTGGATATGGTATGTAAGCAATTACATGAAATATTAAGATATAACTTCTGAAATATGGAACAACTTTAACCAATGTGTATGCTTATTTTTTCATAGGAGAGTATTTTAATTCATATTCTTACAAACACTTACTCATGAATGAGATATGCTATTGATTCAATTTCTTCTTTTGTGTCAATACTACTACTATAGTTTTTTTTGGAAGCAGAATAATATAAGATGAAATCTTTTCCAAAATATGGGCTAATAAGCATCGGAGTTGAAGGAATTGTTGTTTTATGCCTAAGAAAGCCTTCTATGGATTATCAGTCCATTCAAACCTTTGATACTTCTTTAACAATATCTTTATAGGTCTAACAATTGAAGCACAATGTGACACAAATATTCAAATAATGTTTATCTTCCCAAATAATGATTGAACATCTTTGCATCATGTTGTAGCCTTTGGAAACGTAACCACGTAACACCCACATTTTCGATCCAAATGACATCTGCATATAAGCATAAGTTCCCTAGATATGGTGAATCCCATCTTATGTTTATATTAATCAACTACCAATATTTGATTAGATCTTGAAAATCCATCTAGCATATTTATTACTGCAAAACTCATGATTTTTTGTAATGACATCTCCATGTTTGGTAAATGATAGTTATCTTTAAGAGAAGCCTTGTTGAGGTCTTAGAAATCAATACATAATTGGATTTATCCATTATTCTTTGTAACTTCAATTGGGTTTGAAATCCCATTAGAATGTCTAATTGGAAGTATAATACCGACATTTTCTATTTTTTCAATTTCTAATTTGACCAATGGTCTTAACTTAGGTTTGATTATCCTTGGCTTCTGTTTGACTTGCTTGGATATGTCTATCAAAGGAATAATGCAATGTATGATTGATTTATCCTGTTCTTCCAAATCACGATAAGCCCAAGCAAAAGTGCATTGGAAATCCTTTATATATTATATATATATATATATATTATATTATATATAATATTCATATATAAGTCTAGTTATGCTCAACACATGTCTTCTAATTACTAGATTTAGATTTTATGGATTTCTAATATTCATCTTCTGAACTTCTTGGATCTTTTTAATTGATGATTCTTCTGATAATTTACTAATTTGAACTTGATCATCTCAAGTGAATAAATATTCAAAATACATAGGTATTTTGTTATTATGATTTTTTCTTAATTCTTCCTTTCATTCATTTCTAGCAAAAATTCACACTTGCTCTTCATTTCATATTTGCAATTTTTTTTTTATTTTTTATTTTTTATTTTTTTAATCTAGAAAAGATGGACATAATATTATTTCAACACGAAATGAATTATGAATGGTTTAAGAATCATCCTCCTGATTTCTTTTCCCTTGGAATAAATAATATGTTGAAGGAATAAAAAATTTGGATCAATTTACAAACTCTTCCATCATAAGCTTTTAATTTGCTCTTCTTAGTGTTACACTTTTTTGAAATTTAATTGAAAATCAATTCATAATCTCCCATAATAATAATATCTTTAATTTTCAATTGATGGGAAAGTATCAAACCTTGAATAAATGCTTTATATCCAACTTCCTTGTGTAAGTGAAATGCATTTGGAAACCATTCTCTTTGAGGATTTTTTTAATGTTACACCAGCTCTTAATCTGACAATTGAAGAAGCACCATCAAAGAAAATTTCTGGAAAACCTATAAATGAAATTTGGTCACTATTATTTACAAAATTTACATCACTTAAGACAATGTAATTACCATGAAGCGTGTCAATGTAATTGGAAACTAATTTAACTTTTTTCTTCTAAAAAAAATTGGATTCTTCTGTTCACTAGTAAACATTTGTTAATCAACCTTATTTATTTGGGAGTATCATGCAACTGGCATCATTCATTATATACCCTCATAAGGGGAAACTCCATTCTCTTCCCAGTACCAAACTGCATACCATAGGTAAAACAACTACAATTGTAGTAAAAACTATATTAATGTGAGGCGTTGAGCTTATTGATGTGCAAAGATATTTGATTTCTCCATATGATGGTAATTTTCTTGAATTAATTGCACAAATACTTTCCATGTTTGATAATATTTAGTACAATCCATACCAATTGCTCACATATTGTATGCAAGCATAATATTATTAGTAGCATCATTATCTAGCAGACAATTATGCAATACAAACTCTGGTGTTTTTGGGTTGATTCAATCAATAATTTATCTTCTATTGTTGGATTCTATAGGTTGGAGTGAATAACAAAGAAAACGGGTAAGCTAATGATTTCTCTCTCGATTTTACATTTTGAAGAATACCAACCTACCAAAAGGAAATTGTAATGCTTGGCAATTTTACATTATGAAAATAGGTATAATTTGAAGTAGATGACTACGTGTCATAGTCTACCTAGCCTTGGGTTGTTTTTATGCATTCTAGAATTATGTCCTATACCATATGCAAAATTGTTTAAGTGAAATAGATTATGCTTTTTTAGAATCACATCAATACATTTCTTATTCACATTTGATTGAGGCTTTTCTATTGATCTTTTAGCCCTCATTTACATTTCCAAGATTTTTTGATTCACTAACATGTATTACTATGTGATAAATTTAATACAAAAATTCTTTAATAAAATCTCGTGACAAAAAAATGTATAGATTAAAGAAATTCACACTACAAAGAAATACAAATTACACAAAAATAATTTATTATACTAATTCTACCAAGATATTACTTTAGAGATGATATGACATTCGAACCATAACAATTTTTTTCTAAAAATTAAATGTTTTTTCAATTATGTTTTTTATAATTACTAAAAGAATTAGCATTCTCTTGTTAACGTAATAGTTTCTAACCATGTGTGCAGCTCTTGTTAATGTAACAGTTTCTAACAATGTGTGCATTATTCTTTATGTTAAATATAAATTCAAGTACTATTGTTTTGATTAATATTTAGAGATTACATTTAGGTAGAGTCACTAAAGTGTTTTAGAAAAAAAGGAAACATGGCTAGGATATCATATGATGAATAAGACATCGTTTAAGATGGGAATAAAACTGAATATGACATCATTTGAGGTTGGAATAAAACTTAATCATGGAAGAGATTTAACTTAAGAATAAAGTTGTACTAAACAATTGAAGTGCATATCACACTTTCGATAACATTATGCTGTAACTTTTTAATTGCAAAATCCTCATATGCTAAGTCTTACTGGACAATTGAAGTGCATATCACACTTTCAATAACATTGTGCTATAATTTTTTAATTTCAAAATCCTCATATGCTCAACATGATGTAACTACAAGTACGTTATTTTCTTTAGGGACCCATGGTAATAATGTATGGTTGAAGTCCAACATTCTTAAGATTATGGCAAACCATTTTAGACGTTTTTCTATCATGAGAGGACGAGGTGCTAATATTATTAGGATCAAAACTATAATGATTATGATAAGAATTATAAGAAAAACATAGTAGAATAGTGTAAAGAAGAGTGAAGTTTAAGGTAAAGGTAATTGTTTTGAAAAAAAAAAAAATGTGTTTTTGGTTGTGAAAAAAAAAAATTATTCACGTTTGAAATTTAAGAGTAAAATTATATTAAGTATTTTATTGACGTTACAATTTTGTCTAGAAAATAAAGGAAATTTTAGTAAGATTTTGACAAAATTTAATTAGAATTTTTGGAAATTTGGGTTACAACTTTTAAGTTTAAGGATTTCGGGTGTCTTAAGCGTTCTTGATGGTGCTGAATCCATTTCCATCTTAAAAAAATAATTCTAACACTCCAACCGTTAGATTTTTTGAAAAATTTCTCACCAAATTCCAACAATTTTTTTTATCGTCTAGACAAATTTGTGACCTAATAAACAACACCTAATTTTATTACTTTAACTTTATACAAATAAATTTTACACCATGTAATAAGAAGCCTATCATTGATACATGTGTTTTTTAATATCAATATAATAAAAGGAACATAAACACAACGAAACCATAAACATAAAAATAAATTGGAAGTGAATAAAGTCATATTGCATATTTCAACTTCATTAAGATGTGAAATACTAAGTAACATAAACTGAATAAAAAATTGTATTTTTTTACAAATTTATTTTAACATATTAATATTAATTATGGGTATAAACATGTTTATTTTGGAATAAGGTTTTTATTTTTTTTTTAATTATCAATAATTATTAAATGGATGGTAAGAATTTAATCTCTAAAAAATATTTTACAATATTTTAAATAGTATACACAATAAAGGTTGGAATTTATTTTTTAAGTAGTTATATCTTTTTTGCCTTTTTAAATTAAAATAATTAATTTTAAAAATTTTCATGATAAATAAGTTCATTTTGAAGTGAGTTATGGTTTTTGGGGGATGTGATATTGTAAAAACTATTGTATTCTAACAAACCCTATTTACGAATTAGGAATTTTCATGTAAATTTTAGGATAAATTTCCATGGATAAAAATTGTTTTCCATATTTTTTCATATATATTATTATTCTTTTTTATATTTAATAATAATTTAAATTAAAGTTATAATTTGCAAATAAATTTTTATGGATAAAAGTTTTGTTCTATTTTCTGTATTCAAACTTATGTGATCCATAATGAATTAACCAAAGTCGTTAGGTATAAATCACATGAGAGAAATTTTTGGCCGACGCGTTTCGAACCAGCAAGTGTGGTTCATCATTAGGTGATGCGGGAGCATTCAACCCAAAGGGAAATTATTATAAATAATAGACATAGGGGGTCATGCTTTTGTGGAATTAGTTTCGTAAATTCCAAGTCAGTTTAATATTTAAATTTTTAAGTAGATATTCTCAAAATAAATAAATAAAACTAGGAGAGCTTTTAGGCATAAAAGGAATGGATGTGGATCATTAAGTGATAATGAAGCTTTTCTATTTTAGAACAGGGGAAAAGATGGGAAAAAGCCTCAAGATGATTTTTCCATATGTATGCATTGCATGTAGAGTTAGAGCTTTTAGTTGAGTGACTTTAGGATTTTTTAGGTCATGCTAAGTTTTATAAATAATGAAGCCCAAAGGCATAAAAGATCAGAGAAGGAGTGAAAGAGTAGAGTAGGAAACAAAGGATTTTCTGCTTGGACGCCTTCGGGCAGTTTGTAAAGGGCCATCAATTCTAATTATCTGGCCAACACAAGTTTGTAAGTAATTTGTTTTGTTTTAAATCATATATATATGTAGATTGGTTGATCGTGAAAGTTGTATTTATACTCAATAGATGGAAGGGGTATTGTGGTATTTGATTGATCACAGAACTACCTTAAATTGTTGCCAATTCTGTGATTAGATTGAATCGACCTTTCGAATTCAGTATTTGAGATTCAATTTGTTTATAAATATTGGAAAATTTGAGGAAATTTGACCAGTGGAATCGGCTATGAAGGTTGTGGTTTGGTGCTATATCTGAATGTTTGAATTCCATGGTGATGGTTTGAAAGCTTTCATATGAGATTTAATAGTCTTATGATCATTGTGAACTAATCAAGTTTCCACGAGAGAGATTTTAAAAGATCCTGGTTATATGCAGGCCAGGCTTGCATCATTAGGACCAGATGAAGAGGCAGACCATGGCAAAGGCTTAAATAGAGAACAATGTAGAGACATAATTTCAAGTAACGACTATATTTGAACAATAATATTTAAATTATGATATTAGTTTATTAATTTATTAAAAATATTAATATGTAATGGCTAGCTTTTGAAAAATAATATTTAAATTGTGATATTAGTTTATTACTTTATTAAAAACAAATATTAATAAGTAACTGCTATTGTTGAATTTAAGCTTCTGTGATCCATATAAATTTTTTGTGAAGATTTTTCGGCGTACATCACATTCCAATGCATTTGTCGACGCGTTTTGAACCAACAAGTGTGGTTCATCGTCAGGACAAGTTGAAGAATCAGATCCAAGCTGCATGTTAAATAGACAGAGCAAAGCATCCAACGACTATATTTGACTGGAAAACGGCTAACCGGACTGGACCAAGGGGTATGGATAGGAGAACATAATTGGTTAAATAGTTTAATCACATGATAATACATTTGTCGACGCGTTTCGAATCAACAAGTGTGGTACATCGTCAGGATAAGTTGAAGAATTAGATCATGGCTACAAATTAAATAGGGGGAGCAGATCGTCCAACGACTATGTTTGACTGAAAAACGGCTATATTAGGTTAGACTGGATAAATGGTTAAATAGTTATTAAGTCAGTTATATGCCTATTACCATATTTAAATATAAATTAATTAATAGGAATTAATTAGTTACTGAAATGACCTATATTTAAGTAATATAAATGAATATTTAGTTAGCTAGTTTAATATCAAATATAAACTAGGTAATGTATTGAATCAATATGAACCAAAAGTAT
>APFE030175646.1:67265-158658 GCA_000404065.3 Pinus taeda
TTTTTTTTTCTGTGTATTTTTTCTAATTAATTAGATTTAAAATTTGATAAATGTTTTTCAGAATTACAAGTTAAATTGTTTAATTTAATGTTTTTAAAAATTATAAGTTTAAGTTGAAATGAAATGATATTTTAAGGTCCACAAGACTAAAAATAGTTTATGAGACCATTAGTTCTTTGTTTTTCGCTCTTTGCAATTCAGTATTTTTCTGATTCAAATTGATGAGGAGTTGACCCAACTTTCCAACAATCCCCTCGCTAAAAAGACAATGCCAAGAAATTGATGTTAACATGTTCTCATAACTTTCTCTAATGTCTTTGAATGCATCACATTCCAAAATGAAATGTTTTTCCAATTCCACAACCCCAGACGTGCAAAATGTATACACCCATTCTTTCCAAGCTTCTTTAGGCCTTTCCACCATCCTGTTTCACACCAAAGTTGATCTGGGTTGGGCCTTAATTGAGCAATAAGAACCTTTGCACTCCACAAAATGCTAGCTCCAATGAACTCTTTTTGTTGTAAATCACACATAGGGTTGAATTCCTCAATGTAATATTTCTTCTTTCTACCCAACTCTTTTCCCCATACCTTTTTATGAAACTTCTCCCTAACAAAATCCTTTAGCTCCTTGCTATTTGTGGGACATGCATTGAGGTAGATATTTCATTTTTGCATCCATGTTTAATTTTGTTTCATCCATGTTTTCTTTCTTTCACTGATGCCTTCATTGAAGATAACATTAGGCCATCTACCTACTCTCATTTATTCAATTCTTTTTACGCATCTTATGAGCCGCACCATAGCAATTGCTTCAATGGAAGTTGCTCTTGTTTCACTCAACATTATCTCATAAGGTACCGAACTTTTTATTTTGAACTTGCTCATGATCAAGCGTTTTTGGATTTTCTCAATTTGTTTCCATTTTGAGACGAGAGTGCTACTAGCCCACAATTCACACCCATATAGCATCACTAAACAAACTAGGAGTCCAAAAAGCACTTTAATCGTTTTCCAATCCCATAACTCTGCTTCTCTACATCTGTTTTGAAGAGCATATAATGCTTTCCACCCTCCTAAAATTCTCTTCTTTCTGCAGTCCTCCCAATTGAGTTTGTTGTTGAAATCAATCCCAAGGTACTTGTACTCATTTACTTCTTCAAGAATGTTGTCTTCAAAGAAGAAAGTATGCTACCTATGCTTCCTTTTATTAGAAAAAATTGTTATTTTGGGCTTGCTAGTATTGACTTGCATCTCCACTGGTCTACAAAAATGCTCAAGGGCATATAAATGCATTTGCAATCCATGGGATGATTTAGAAATCAATACAATATCATCAACATATAAAAGAAGCTTTATCACAAACTCCCCCAACTGAACACCATCTCCACCTTGTAGATTTAGCCACTCTTCCAATTTATCAATATATAGCCCAAAAAGAGTGGGTGATAGAGGGAAACCTTGCTTGACTCCAATGTCAATTCTAAAGCTTTCTGAAATACCTGCTGAGGTTCTAATTTTGACTTTCACTTCTTCATAAAGTCTATGGACAACAAGTCTATAATGCACAGGAATTTCAAGTTCTTCCATTTTACGCCACAACTTATCCCTAGGGACTGTGTCAAATGCTTTTTTGAAGTCAACAAAGCAACAAAATACTTCTTCTTTGTCCTCCCAAACCTTTTCAACAATGTGTCTCAACATGATGTCATGATCCATTGTAGAACGTTTCGGCCTAAAACCCGCTTGTCCTCTTACCCTCTTTTCTTTTACTTCTGTCCACTTGCTAATTTTGTCTTCTACCATCCTGCAGAAAAGCTTTGCAAACAAAGGATTGATCATAATTGTTCTATAGTTGGATGGATTATTAATGTCTCCACTTTTAAAAAGGGGTATTGCTAGGCTAGTTGTCCAATCTCTTGGGTATCCTTGCTGAATGATGTTGTTGATTATTTTCATGATGTGTGGTGCAAGAGCATTCATTTCATTTCATTTATTTTCTCATTTATTTAAATGTTTCTTTTTAAATCTTTTATCATTACATCTATCTTTCTTTATTTTTTAGCCTCGTGGATGTTAAAATTTCTTTCTTTCTGTCTTAATCTTGTATTTTATATATTGATAATTTATTTAAGTAGTTATTTATTATTTATTTATATTAGCATATTTTATATGTTAGTAAGTTTTTTTTATTAAGATTAATATATATTAGTGTAGTGGTATAAATTAAATGGTTGGTAAAACATTGATAGAAATTAATTTGTAAAGTTTAAGTGTCTCAAAGATGTTTTAGAGTGATAAATCTATTTATATATTTGAAAGTGCATTCTAAATAATAAGAAATCACAATATTGCTCGTCGGATTTTAGCCAAAAAAAACCATTTCATCTATTTATTAAAATGCTCTTTTATTTTAGAAGATATAATTACAAGGTTTGGATATTTTAAAAACATCAAATTAATTATAACTTTGTTCTTTATAAATATAATTAAATTAATAATATTCACTCAAGTTTTATAAACTATATAGCTATATTTATTGAACATACTATTTATACATATAATTTTTCCAATCAAAATAATTACCTAAAATACTAAACATAAATTTAATTCATATTTAAATCCTTAAAAGGAATTCCTAGATGGACGTGGTATTAAGGGACCCATTGGAGGCAGGTAGCATGATTAACATGCTTGATATTCGAATGGTGAATGGGGTGGCGAACCTGGGATCGAGAGCCATGCTCTCCACCTGTCTTTGTCTCATCCATGTGTGATGTCCTTACCATGCTCAACATTTGTATAACCTACCACCATCACACTGATTTAAATGCGAGAAAATGGCTCCAGTTGGGTTCAAGTATGACATTCCTTTTGTTAACAGGTTCAATCCCACAGATACAGTTATGGATAGCCTCTCTCATGGAGGTTTGGTCACCGGCGAAAGAGGTGTTGAACTCATTCAAGAGCACATGATTCTTGGTTTTAATGAGCTTGTTAAAGCATGTGCGTTGTTCTACACATGTCCCTCCATATATTTTGCACATGGTCATGTCCTTCTTTCGAGTTGATCATTGTATTACCCACTTCGTCGCCCCAAATCTCAGATTTGGAGGGCATTTCATTTAACCATCTCATATTGGTCTATGGAGTATGGTACCCTTGTACTTTCTCCATTTGGTTTTGATATTGTCACTGATCAGGTTAATTTTGCAGCTACCCTAAGTTTTCGGACCTCATTTTATCTTTGTCCTTTGTGAATATTGGTCTTTTGGGATGTAGGGTTAGCAAGTATGTTTGAGCCCTGTCACACTATGTTATATCCTCCACCAAAACGGGGTTTGCTCTTTTTTCTCATGGTTGATAATATTTTCACTATCCTCAGGTTCACTACATCTTTAACGTTGTCTATCCATCACTGTCTGTTTTTTATCTCTCTGACATTCTCCCATTATTATACTTCCTATATAAAAATGGCCCTAAGTGTCTACCCAATTGTCGTGGTAGGGCACCGGGTTCATCTTCGTCTCATCGTTGATGCTTGTTTGGTTGGGACTCAGTGACCAGTCACTTTGATTCAGTTCCTTCTGAAGCGAGGAACAAAATTCTCCACTTAGAGGAAAAGGAGTTTTGGGATTGTTTATGTTTTTTTTAACTATGATATGATATTAATGGAAACTGCCTCAGGTAGAATCCTGATCCGAGAAAATTTAGGAAGAGAAGGCTCCACTTCCTCCACTCACTTTCTATGCATCGTCAGTTAGAAAAATTGCTCCATATGGTTATTCGTGACAAGCAGGCAACAATTACAAGTCATTTGCAAGGTAGGAGGAAATCATGAGAATTATTTACGATATCTTCTACAATTTGGATGATATCATGGTCAGGTTAACAAGTGTAGAATAGTTCATGGTGTCTGACTCAGATACTGAGTCTGATGCGCAACTTGAAGCACTGAAAAGCATCAATTCTCCTGCTGGGATTTCTCCTCAAGGCAACTCCTCTCCACTCTCTCTGGTCATCATTTCAGACTAACAGTTTCATCAAGGATATTGCACTTCTTTTTTGCAGTTGGTTATTATCAATTTTTGTTCTGACTTATTCATAATGGTTAATGGCATGCCACTTTGGAATACTGTTTGTTTTTTGTATGGGTTTACTCATAGTAAAATGGATGCAGTGTCACTGTAACTGGATAGTGGCATAATACTGCTCACAATGCTTTTGCCTAGTCCTATCCTTCTATTATCAACTTCTTTAATTTTTGTAAAAGCCTATGGGTAGTTAAGTTAAAGTATATTAGTTGGCACAGTACTACTTAGAATGCTTTTGCCTAGTCCTATCCTTCTACTACCAACCTCTTTAAGTTTTGTAAAAGCCTCTAGGTAGTTAAGTTATGGTATCTTACGACTTCACTGATAGTAATGATGTATCTTGGGTCCTCATTTGGTGAAATATGAGCTCCAAGAGTGTTTTTTTTAATGTAACAGGAGCTATCAATGTAATATCTTTTATCAACAATGGAAATATATTAACTAGCTTACAAAATAAAATCCTTAAAATGAATTTGTTTTTTATCAAATTGGATAATGTATCATTGATATGAAGATTGTATGTTTAAATAAAATGAAAAATGTTATACATAATTAAAAAAATACATAATTATAGCAAGTTACTTATTCATGGTTGATTTTGCATTAATTAAGTTTTGGTTATATATATTTATCAATTTATTAATGTAAAATATTAGGAAAATATTTTTTATTTTTATTTTTGTGATACATTAAAATTTTATTTGTATATCATTTTATTGGTGAAAAGAATTAAACTTTTATTGTAAAAATGAATTGAAAATAGAAAAAAACTAAGGAAAATAGATATAAAGTAATAGAAATATCAAAATTAAAAGGCAATAATTTGAAATACAAAAAACAAGAAGAAAAACTTATGACTAGTAGAAAAAACTAAAATCTATTTTTTATATTTATTTTATCTTTTACCAGTGGTATAATATTAATTGAATGGAGAAGTACTTTAAAACCCAATATGGGAGTGATGTTGGAGTGGTGTAAATGTCCTAAGCATTTACATTACTTAATTAAAAAATAATAAAAGTTTAAAAGTAATATAGAGTCTAGAATGAGAGATATGTTGTAGTGCCCATAAATGAACGTAAATATTTAAATGTGGACCCAATTAATATTAAAAAGTTAAAAGTAATAAAAATAATAAAATTCAAATTGCTATATAGTAATTTGTTTTTATTAATAGATTTTGAATATTTTTTTTTGTAGATAAAAAAAAATCATAATATACATATCGCATTAAAATGTATAACATATAAATAGTAGCTATAAATTAAGATCCATTTTACCATATAAATTAAAATAATTATTAACCATGTTTAAATTTAATTAATAAGCACATAAAAACTTAATACTTATAATAAAGCTACAATATAACAAAATTCTTAACCATAGATATTCACTCCACTTTACTATGGATATTATTAACTTGTAAATAGACTTTGTTGCAATACCATGGTTTATCAATACTTCATGCCAAAAAACCATAACTAATTTCACAATCAAAATATTTTATAAATATTTTATTTTAATTTAATGTTATAATATTTTTTTAATTAAATCTAAGAGAAAAAAAAATTATAATTACTTTTGAGATATATCTAAACCCTCTATTCTTACTACTATTAAAAATATTTCATAGATATTCCATAGAGATTAAATCAAGATATTTCATAGATATTCCATAGAGATTAAATCAAGGTTTTAATCAAATTAAAAATGATAATATTTATATATATAGAGATGTGAAATTTTATATAATATAAATAATATTATTAAGAACCAATATAGATTGTTTTAACTAAGGATCTCTGGAGGTGCCAAATTTCTTCCAAGTTTTGCACTCAAAAAGAAGTTTGAATCTTGAGAGATTTGATCATTCTCGGTGCTTGGTAGATCCAGGATTAAGATGGATCTATGTTGATATTTAATATATATGAGATGGTATGAAGATATTGTTAAGATAGTGTCAATATCTAATTTATAAGTGATAACTATTCATATGAATTTTCTCTTCAGAAGATTTAAATCTTATTTTACTTGATAGACGATTCAATTCTCCTTTACAAATTTTATGAGTAAATAATGTTTTTCTTATTTTGATTATCCTCTAAGAAAGAGCGTTCATTACTTGTATACTTAATTATATTATATTTAAATATTTATTACATAAACAAAACTACTATATAATACTTGTTTTAGGGGGGCTCAACAGCTGGAACCCTAGCTGCCTTGCCTTTTCATTCGTGATATCTTTATTTTCCTCCCCATTTTACAATGTTGGGTATCACTCTTCTCCTGTCTACTGGTGAATTTTTTGGCGAGTTTGTGTGGCTTATAAGGGTTTCATGGTGGGTCTATTATTGTTGGTTCTTAGTCTTTCTGCTGTCATTGTTTCTTCCTCTGCGTTGTTCTTGTCAACCATCATTGCGTGCTTGGTGATGGGTTTTGTTGTGGTCTCCGTGCTTTGTATGATTAAGTCTTTTGATGTCAAGATTTCCCCTGCAAGTCTGTGACCACCCCCTCCTCTGGTTGGGGTTTGTTGTGGATTATTCATGACATTTTTTTCTTAGCTCCGCTGGTGGGGGTATCCTGTTGTCACTCTATTTTTTTATTGGCTCCGCTGGTGAGGGTATCCTATTTCCACTCTATTTTTTTTCTTGTAACATGTGCTCTTTCACGCTAACATGTTACAGCCTAGTTGTTGTCCCTTAGTTGTCCATCTGGGTTTTGACCCATGAATTATTTGTAACTCTAGGGTTATGTATGCGAGCCTTTTGGCCCTAGATGTTATGTTTTGGATGTTTCTTTGTCTGTTGTTGTCTTCAGGGTTTTCATCCTTGTAGTCTAGCCCTTTGGAGTTGATTTGGGCTCTAGGGTATTGTTATGCTGGGTTTTTATGTGGACCCCTGGGCCATTTTCATAAATGTTGAGGTTTCTCTGTTTGGAAACATGTTTATTTTGTGTCTTGTGCCTGTTTTTTCCAATGCCATTTGGAATTTTTCCTAAATGCATTCTACATATACAAAATGTAAATTTGTTTTTTCTTTGGATGAATAAAATTATAGTTTTTTTCCTTGGAAAAAATACAATACTTATTTTATAAAATTGTGTAATATATTAATATAAAGATTAAAAAAATAAATATTATAATAAAAAACTAAACATTATAAATAGATTAAAAACCTTCACTAACTTTTTATAAAAATATAGTTATAATTTAAGAAAGATAAAAAGTACACCCTAGTAGTCATTTTAGAGGCTTTTACAACCTAGCCCCGCCCCGAGGGTTAGCTCAATTGGTCCAGTTCTCATTGCTAAAAGCACCTCGCTAATGGTAGCTCAAGGGGTCAATTCTCCTTAACACCCCTCGTTGCCCTCAGGGTTAGGCTCTATTAAGAAGCCGATGAGAAGTGATCCCTTCGGGTGGATCAACCTGGATATTTCCTCGAAAAAAAGAGAGACTTTTACAACTTGGGTAGGGCAAACATTAAAATCATGGTCAGCGTGAAAGTTATCAATTTAAAAAAAAAAAACTTAATGTGATAAAAAATTGCCAATGTTAGTCTTCATTCTTTCTTTTATTTGTCTTCCCTTTTTCATTGGAAATGCCAAGAGGCTTCCTTGTCCGAACATGCTTTAATACAAAAAATTCAAACTTTCTATCAAAATCAACAACTTTTGCGCAACAAGCTTACTCTCCACCTTTCTTCTGAGCCTACTTATTAACCTCAACCTCTTCATTTTCAGTTTCCCTCTTCCATTTCAATGGGAATACCTTTTAATGTTCAACTAACCACCAAGTCAGTCATTAATGAACATGGGTTCATAGACTGCATTCATAACTAGCTATTTATTCATAGACATACACCCACCCTTGTTTATTCCCTTCTTAGTGCGATGTTCTACTCAATATTGTTTGGTAAATTGCTTAAGTTGTTGCTAGCTTTACTTCTGTGATTGCATCTGATAGTAAATCTACCCCTTCACAGTTTCTCAATTCATGATTTACTATGGTTTAAATTCAAGTATCTACCATTTTTTTATTGGTTGGCTAACTCATGGGGTTTGAACTTGGAATTTTATCGAACATAACATTTCATTATCTAATGATTGATAATTGAGCTACCCCTCTTGGGAAATTTAAGTATCTACCATTTATGTCTCATAATTTACATTTATTTTCAACACAATTTATGAGATTTTGTTTTTGAGACTTCTTTAATTTCTGTCATGTTGATTTTATATTAGTTTAGCTCTTACAATAGTATACCCATTTTTAGTTTTCAGTTGGCCTCTATCAACTTTAAATGGTATTTGTTATATACATGTGAGAATCAAAGGTTCAATTTTAAAGTCTATATGTTAATTATGACATTTACTTATTTTTTAAAACCATTAGTTTAAAAGATGAGTTAATATTTTATAAAAATATATATACAAGCATAGAAGTAATTCTAAATAGAATTGTAGAAAATAAAAGAAGCTAATTGTCTGAGACTCTAAAATAAACATTGTACTTTGGGGTTCCTACAATATTAAAACTCTAAGATGAGACTCCAAAATAAGCATAAAGTACCTCCATAGTGTTGAGAGTCCAAGATAAGCACATACTTGCTTAAAATGGGTTTGTGGACATGTTAAAAAGCTTGACTTTGGTTCCACCACATCATGCAAAGCCTAATATTGAGACTCCCAAGGATACCCACACCCATAGACCATCCATATGCTATATAAAACACTAACATATGGGAATAGAGTAATCAAATTGAAGGGTTTCTTAATTGTCCATTAGAAATAATAACACTAATTTTTCTTGTTTGTTTAGGTGAGATAACTATTTTCTATTTGATTTTAAGAGTTTTATATAGTTTCTTTAGTGTTGGTACTCTAGTTATAGATCTACATTTTTATAAAATGGATTCATTTATTAGTTTGATTAGAAAAATGATCTATTTCATTGTTGGATATGGAAATCTCAAATTTGCGTTTACCATAGTTTTGTGTATACAATACATTCATACTTGAATATGAACACAACTGGGTTTGGGCCTTTCAGGGGTTGGGGTGTTAGTGTGAGAGCTCCATCATCCTTACTTGATGGATGATTATGAATTTCTTCAAAAACGCATGCTCTATATATTATTAATACTTGAAATATCAAAATTCTACAAAATTCTCATTTAAAAGTGGGTTCAACTTTATTTTATTATTTATAAGGTTGTGATTTAATCCACCTCATCACATTGAAAATTAAGATTTATTATTTCTCTTCAAAATACATTATAGTTAATGGGTTTGACCAAACTACCTTAAAACTTTTAGATAATAATTCAATATAATTTATAAAACCATTAAAATTACATAAAGAACAATTGTATATAATTACATCAAAGTTTGACCAAACTACTTGAATTTTTTTAGATAATAATTCAATATGATTTTAAAATCATTAAAATTACATAAAAAACAACTGTATATAATTATATCAAATTATTAGGTAGTTTAATAGTAAAAACCAACACAATTGAATATGTTTAATTTTTCCAAAGAATCTATTATGTGAAATAATTGAATATATCTTATAATCAAGTAAAAAAAAATCGAAATAAAATATACCACAAAAATTAACAAAAAAAATTCACTTTTATATTTACATTTTTTTTTAAAAACACATATAATATAATATGTGATATGTAAATAATCAGATTTTTAGTGGCAGAGTTCTTAGAAAGAAAAAAAAAGGAAAAAACTAAATACTCCAATTATGATGATCTTACGCTCAATTAGGAATGTGAAGGGGTAATAAATAATGACCCAAAAAGCATTTTTTTTTGGTCCCTCACGGGCAACATGCATTTAACGGGTCAAGGTAAAAGCAACAAAGCTTTTTTTAGACAATAATGATTAATTTATGTTTTAAGGGCTTTTGTGAATTATTTAATAAGTTTTGATGACTTGTTTTTGTTATGTTTACGTGCGATTTATAAGATTTGACGAGAAAAGGAAAAACTATGACACGTCGGATGATGAGTAAGGAAATTTAAGGCTTAACGGTGGTGGGTTTAGATATGGGTCAAGTGACTTGCCTTGACCAGAGTGGGTATGAAGGAAAAGTAAGGAGTGAGTATGAAGGTTATATTATCAAGATTAAAGTTATAATTATTATGATTGAGTTGAGAG
Source organism: Pinus taeda (assembly GCA_000404065.3). Taxonomy (NCBI): domain Eukaryota; kingdom Viridiplantae; phylum Streptophyta; class Pinopsida; order Pinales; family Pinaceae; genus Pinus; species Pinus taeda. The sequence continues at coordinate 77,534 of APFE030175646.1, forward strand.
GTATTTTAAAGTTTGTATGGAGTAATGTTGTAGTGATGGTATAAATATTTATATATCTATGGAGTAATGTTATAGTGGTGTAATTGTTTGTAAATATATGTAGATATTTTGATTAGGTTAAAATATAGAAAAAATGTGAGAGATGTGAAAGGTAATGTAAACATCTTAATTTAGTGAAAATAAAATAAAAATGAAAATAAAAGTAAACTTTACATGGAAATATTTTTACATCGTCCAAATAAAAGTAATAAAGTAATAATGTTAAAATAAAAATAGTTTCATGGTATTCATGTGAAATGTAGCTTATTTAAAGGGACAAACTAAACCACCCTAGATCCATCTTAACTCCAGATCTACCAAGCGCTGAGAGGGATCAAATCCCTTGAGATGTAAACCAGTTTTAGAGTGAAAAGAGATTTGATCCCTCTCAACAGGTGGTAGATCCAGAGTTGAGATGGATCTAGGATGTTTATAAAGCCTAGTATGGGGGAGATGTTGTAGTGTCCATATATGAGTGTGAACATTTAAATGTTGGCTCAATTAATAATAAAAAATTAAAAGTAATAAATAATAAATTCAATTTAATATTGTAAATATATTTTTATTAATAAAATTATGAACAATTTTTTTTAGATAACAGAAAATGGAGTTGTCTATAATGTGACTTTTTGGAGATTCCGTGACGAAATCCGGCGGAGGAAATTGAGATTAAATCTTAATTTGTTGCAGTTAAAATGGTTTTTTAACTCCATATTTGGATTCAGCACCCTGAAAAACCCCTGGGGCACTTTGATTGTGCAGAAACTAGCTATCAAACTTGCGATTCCAATAAATTGCTGCCGGATTTCGACCGGAAAAACCCATTGGAAAAGCTTCCAAAAAGTCTCATTATAATATACATATTACATTGAAATACATAACACACGGGGAGGAAGGAGTGGGAAGGGTAATTTTCAGCCCCGAAGAAAAAATAGAGCTCAAATTTGCATGGGGACTAGGGAAATCATCCAATAAAGTTAAAAGTGTTAACATTATGGCAAAGATTAAAATTAGAATCTGACAAATATCTATACTGAGAGATTCAATGTTAATTATACAAAAATTCCACGAAAAGTAGAAACTTAAGAGACAAAGACTCTTACCCATGGATACTTGAATAAAAAATCTAATTAAAAAATTTAACTCTATTTCTTTCTTCCTCATAAAAAGAGAGAACAATAAACTTGCAGATGAACAAGCCAATAAAGGATTTCACCTTGAACAAGGTGTGTTGCTCCTTAATCAAGGAGATCCCTCTTTTCATTATATTCCATGAAGCTCAAGGGGATGAATAAGCCAGCGAAACGGAACAAGTTAAAGATCAAGGAATGTTGGAGCGAACAAACCCTTGGATAGGTCACGAAGATTAATAACAATATGATTAAGTCTTTAATAATAAATTTTCAGCGACTCTCATTAATATGATTCAACCTTTAATAATTAATCATTCTTAAGGATGACATATGTCATTTTCCACGCGAACCCTTCATGGAGTATATTATACCATTCTTCTATGCTTGCAGAGTAAATGCGAGATCTATAATCAGGGAAAATCCTATTTCCAACTCCATAGAATAATAAATGATCCCTGACATGCAAGGAAAATAACTTTAGCTTTTTGAGTGACAACACGTGAATCGAGATAGCAACCTGGAGAGAGAGGGCTAAAGTTATTTTCCTTGCATGTCAGGGATCATTTATTTTTCTATGGGGTTGGAAATAGGAGTTTCCCTATAATCAGTGGTAGAGACAAGTTATATAAATATATATATATGAGAAGTTATATATATATATATATTATTATAAAAAAATATATATAAATATAACGTATAATAAAAAAAATTAAAATCCACTTTAACTATATATAACATAATGATTACCATATTTAAGTTAATGAAAAACACATAAAAAATTAATACTTACAAAATAACAAGGTTATTAAACAAGAAATTATTCCCCTTCATCATAGATATTATTAACATGTAAATAGGTTTTGTTACAATATTATGAATCAAATATCATGACATATCAATACCACATGCCCAACAACCATAATTCATTTTATAATCAAAATATTTTATTTTTATAACATTTTTTAATTAAATCTAAAAAAAAAGTTATACTTTTGAGATATATCCAAACAATTTATTTTCACTGATACTAAACTAGCTTAGATCTGTCTTAAATCTGGGTCTACGCATAGAGGGATCAAATCTCTTTTCACTCTAAAAGAGATTTGATCCCTCTTCGTACTTGGTTCTCCAAAGTTAAGATGGATCTAAGGTAGTTTAATTATTAATTATGATTTAATTATAATTAAATTCTATAAATTTATTTTATGTAATTTGACGAGCCAACAGTTTAATGATTATTTTATTTTATTTTATTTTTTAAATTTAATTTAATTTTAGTTTTAACTTTTATGTAATTTGACTAAGTTAAAACGTTTACCTAACATAACAGGACATGATCTGTATATGACACTGCTTGAGGATTATGTAAATTGCAATTTAATGAAATGAGTTTTTATGGTGCTTCAGTTAAATTCTTTAACACATTTAAACATGAATTTAACTCATAAATTGTAGAAAATAGCAATGAATTAAACCATAACAGTAACCACAAAACAACAAATGATGAAGGAGTTCACCCCTCCCAGGCTAAGTCTCTTGGTCCAACTTCCAATGTTTGGCCCTCTTTCATTATGCTCATAAAATGGTGATCACAATGTGTTACAACGCTCAAATAGATTCAAAACCTGCTTCAACAACTTTAGAGCTATCAAAAACTCCTGTCTAGCCTCTTTCTGCTCCAAAAAAAAAACCCAAAAACTGAGAAAGTTATGAGCTTCCCAAGTTTTGTTGCTCGCTGACCCACAATTTCGCCAAGTCTGGCTAATTGGCCTACATTTTCGACCCTTTTTCTCTGCTAACTGGGTGACAATTTGGCTAATTGATGGCGCAATTTGTGGCTTAATTAAATTCGCCATTAGCCCCTTGTTTCGAAAAATTCGGTCATGTGGCACCCATGTGACCACCTGGGGGGCTAAGTTTTGGGGCCTCTATTTGGCCCTTGTCTCCTCTGTGGCTTCAGTCACATCAGGGTCATATGACCCTGGGATGGCCCCTGCAACTTAGCAAGGTTCTTGGCGAAGGTCACATGGCTATGTGGTGCTTAGGCTTGAGGGGTTGACGCTTAATGCCCAAAAACGTTTTTTCAAACTTTAAATAGAATTTGATTTGAATTTACAAACAAGAAACACATTTGCCTTGTTGGTGAGACCCACGGTTTGCTCGAGCAAGGCCATGGTATTGAACCCTAGGGCTACTGCTCAACCTTAAACAAATTTTTGGTGGCCAACCATGTGCCACGTGGTAGCCTTTGGTTGGGCCATGTGGCAGCTTGCGGTTGGTCCACTACAACCCAGTCACCACCATTCAAATTTGACCAACTCATAACTAGTAGAAACCTACCACTTGTCAAGTTGTCATAGGGAAATGGTGCACAGTCAGCAGGCCCAGTCAACATGCCACATCAACAGTACGGGCTGCTGATTGGGCAACCCTGCATAAAAAAATTTGTTGTTTCCCAAAATGAACAGATCGCGTTTTCGAGAGCATATGATGTCCAATTTTCGTGAAACTAATTGCACTGGATTCAGAACGACAGGATCTATGCAGTCGTTTAGGTTTCATATCAATCTGATATCTTTCATTTTTTAGCATATTTTTGAGCACCAGATCATGACATTACAACATCTCTTCCATATTGGGTTGGAGATCACTTCTTGATGCATTCCATGGTATTAAGTAAAAGTTTTGATAAAACCAACTTAGATTCATTTTAACTCCAGATCTACCAAGCGTCGGGAGGGATCAAATATCTTGAGGTGCAAACCTCTTTTAGAGTGAAAATATTTGATCATGCTCAACGCTTGGTAGATATGGAGTTAAGATGGATCTAGGTTGGTTTAATTGTTATTATAATTATAAATAGCTATTTTATTTTTTACTTTTAATGTTAATTTGACATAATCAAAATGTTTTTAATTAATAATTATAATTAATAATTATTATTTAATTTTATTTTTATTTTTTATGTTTGTGTATTGACCGAGTCAAAATGTTTACATAACATAATAGGACAGGACATGACAAGACACATCTCTTCCAGACAGCGTTGGAGAGCGTCTCTCAGCACAATTAAAAATGAGAGTACTTTTATATATAGAGACGTGAAATTTATATAATATAAATAATATTATTAAAAACCAACATGGATCCATCTTAACTAGTGATCTACCAAGTGATGAAAGGAATAAAATCTCTAGAGGTGCAAACCTTTCCTCAAGTTTCACACCGAAAAAGAAGTTTGCATATTGAGATATTTGAATCCTTTGGGTTTGGTAGATCTAGAGTTAAGATGTATTTATGCTAGTGTGGACGGCGTTGGACCCGTCAACATGTAACGGGATCTCCCTGGTAAGAAGTGGTTTGTATGGTAATGCCTTAACTGCGATTTCGCACAGAGGCAAGTAAGATAACTCTATTGGTAGAAAGGGTGTGACAGCTGCAGTGATTCAAGGAAGGTGCATGAGAGGTTCTAACACATAGGGGTTGAGATGAATGTGCCCCTTGGAAACCTGTAATAGTACTCAACTTGGAAGGGAACACACGAGCAAAGATGCATCACCAGATGGAAAGCAAGTTAGAAAGCAATCCAAAGTGTTGGTTAAACCAACAACACATTTCAGAAAGATTCATACATACTTATACATAATAGTCCATATATGCATGCGTAAGCAAACCAATACGTATATCAATTAGAGTAAACTAGATAGCATAGAATATAATACAACATATGCATGAAACATGTTGGCTCTCATTATATTAAGAAGTGTAAGTTCCAGTCATACAATACATCCATGTCCAACCACTAGTTCCAACAGCGGAACATTACAACCACAACCACCTGTTCCTCCAAAGAGATGTATTAGCTCTGCATAGTGGAGAAGCCAAGGTTCGTTACAATACTGTCCAAGCTCTCTCCAAGATAGTCTTATCCAAAGATTGGCTGACCAAAAGCCTTTACAATGAGTTATGAGGTTCTATTTATAGAAAAGGGTGGGCTAACCCTTGACATTCCCCTTTGTGACAGTTCAGCTACCCTCATGACTCTTCATCTACTCTATGACTGTTACATCCAACTATCGACACTTGACTTACACTTGACAAGATGTTAAATTACAATGCGCATGTACTCATGTGAGACAAAATGGCTTGAGAAAGCCATGCAAGACATCACTGACACTTGGTCCGTTGAGGTGAGACCAACTCTTTGACATGCTTGTGATGGGGATGGTGGTGAGCTGATGCCAAGCTTGGTCATCTGCGATGGTGTGCATGCAATCCATGGTGACATCTTATTGAAGTGAACTCTTGCTTCTGTTGCATCTGGGTGCATTGGTATGGTTCCTTCATCCAACTCGTCTGCTAGCATGTGCATGGTCTTCTTGGGTGTGGCCAAAACGGCAACACACTGATGCCTACTGTTCGTGCTGATCTTCTAGTGTGTGCTAGTGGTCATGTGCATCAACTGTCAACTACATGCTCAGCCCCAATCAGACTTGCTTCTTGTTTTTGCCTTGGTGAGACTTGTGCTGAATGGGTTGGATCGCATGCATGCACACAATGACATGCATGTTGTTGAATATCTTGCATGCAATCAACAACGATGCTCACCATTTTTGCTCCATGCCAGCTGTTGGGATGGATCTATAACTTTTACGGGCGCAATTTCATCCGTGAGTGCATGTTGTGCCCCGTGTTGTTCCTGTTCCTGCTGCAACTCATTCGCTTGTCTGTGCAACTCATGTTCTTCCTTGAGTTGTTTCTTCAACACATGCAACTCCTTTGTTTCATTCTCGGTATTCGCATGATCTTCATGCTGTGCCATCGCCTCATAGCTTAAGTCTCCAAAGTTTCTTTCATCACTAGTGAATCTGCTTGAGATTGAAACTCTGTTCCACCTCTGTGTTGTCAACAACCTTCCTTTTGCATTTGTTGCATCCAGTATGCTGCCTTCAACTACTATTCATGATGTTGCTCGCTATGATGCTGCTACCATCATATCTTGATGTCCTTGTCTATGAAAAACTTGTTGTCTTCGTGGGTAGGCAAGTCCATAGACACTTGATCGACTGCATCCCCAAGTGTGCTCTGAACGGTGTCTTCGACTCTTCTCTCTTGGAAACCATTGCACCTGTACTATTGAGAGGAATATGAACACCTGTTATACCTGGAAACATGGCAACACTCACGGCAAGCAATTTTTCAGCCGAAAACCAAAATGAACTTGAGAACTGACTTGTAACATACCTGTGTGACTGATCATGAAGGTTGCGCAATTTTCGTCGAGAGGTCGGGAGACTGAATGCGCAAGGCACAGTTTGGGATATTGGAACTGCGCAATGCATGGTCCAGGCTGACTGTTGATAGTTGGGATTGCACAATGCACAATTCTAGTTGGGAATGACTACATGCTGAGGGACTGCATTGTGAAATTTTCTAGGCCAACAGTCATTGTCCCTTAGAAATGCGCAAAACAGTCCTGGAGGGTAGTGGCTGGGAAAAAATGCACATTTCTGGAGCGGAAGACAAAGCATTCCTTCCCCGGATTGCAATGATGTCTTAGTGAAGGCAGAGTTTGGGCCAAGGTTGGCTAGACTCGCTGACAGGCAATTGAAAGAAAATATGGAAGTGAATGCATGGCGACACTAAGTGAAAGCATAAGTGATTGATCGTGCATGCAAACATTGAATGAAAGATTCAGTAAACAACATGCATGTGGGTGAAGTGAGTCGTCAAATCAATGACCGTTCTTGAAAAATAGTTTCATGCATGCAACAATAGTGAGTAGCAATGAAAACTGAAACGGTGTTGGTACAAGCTAGTATGTATCAAAAAGATAGCAAGCATTCACTAAAATTAAGTAGACAACATTCATACAAAGCAAAACACAAAAAGCGCCAGAAATGCAACACAAGATATGGAAAGCAGGATTACCCCAAAATGATTGAGCTGAATGTGCCAACAGCTCCTAGATGTGATGTGAGATGTCAGAGCTAGAAGGTTGATGTGAGGAATGAGCTCTGTAGCATCCGGTTGATGAGTTTTGATAAAATTGAGGTTGTGATGTGCATGCCACAAATATAGGGAAAGCGACATTTGGTGGGAGGTTTCTGAAATGATCCTTGCATGTAACCTCCAACTGCCAAAAATAGGTCCTTGAAACAAGGGATGCCTTTGCATGATACCTTGGGAGAAGTAGAAAATGCATGCAAGTTTGTTTTTCTCGGTCTTGGAGGGAACCGGTCAACTCAGCTGCACATGCAAGAGGCTACTCAACTGTTGGGAGAAAGTGTGCATTTCTGGCTGGGAGCTGGGCTGGTTGCTCAAAAGATTTGCACAATTTCTGGGTAGAGTAGCTGATTGCTGCCCAAATTTGAGCAAATTCCAGCCTGAGCAACCCAACTGGGAAGGATTGCAAAATTTTATGGATGAAACTTGCTTAGAAGAATTGCATAATTCTAGGGCCCAGCAGGTTGCCAATTAGGTTTGTGCAATTTCTAGAAGGAAGGCTGGTTGCCCTCCATATTTGCACAAATTCTTGAAGGAGCTGCTTAGCCTGCTGCTAGGCCAAGTCCAAGAGAACAACTTGTGAGGGAAGTGCAATGAGATCTAATGGACAGGCTGTCTATTTGAAAGAAAATCATTGAAGCTTCTGTACTTGACGAAGCAAGACATGCTGCTGTGAAAGGTTGGTAAGGAGGCTCCAAAATAAAGCTAAGGCAAAATTTTGGAGGGTGGTTGTAGCCGCTACAACACTTGGCGACACAATAGGAGAACTCCAACTCTCTGAATGGACCTTATTCGTGAAAAACAAGTCTACCACCTCTAGAAGTATTGTTTAGCTCTTAGTTCCTCTTGGTTTCCACACTAGCTTGATTGTAAGATGTAGCATCTGCCAAGCTCTTGGTCGATTGACACATATTCCAAACCAAGGAAACACAGTTATTTGGATTGGGGTCGAGGGTATATTGGTGCACAAGCAGTATAGTAGTTATAGTCTTAGTTTCATCTCTGGTGTTGCTCCACTACCAGCATGCCCTTACAGTACCTCGACGGAGTCACATAGGAACACAAGCATGGCTCTGTTGCTAGCGAGCCTGGTCAGTACACCAACAGAGTTACTTGCATCACCTCTCTGCGCAGGAAGCCTTTCTCTTCTTTCACCTTGTTCATTTTTCATTTTTTCATTTTTCACTTTTCATTTTTTCATAACTGTGCATAACACTTATTCATTTCAGAGGTGGAAGAGGGATCCCGACTTATTGAGAGTAGAAGAGGTTGTTCCTGCAAAGAAGTAGTTTATTATAGCTTTGACATGCCTGTTAAGGTTTTCCCCCCTCACCTTACTCTACTTGATTGAGCTGACAAGGGTTAACCCAAAAACAATCGACTAGAGTAGGTGACACTAGTTAGTGCTCAAGCATTGTGTTTTCACCAAGGTTCACTTCGAACAGTACATATTTTCCATTGATGTATCATGGAATAAAAGTTACAAGTTCTTCATACCGAGGCAAGATGACATATAACCAAGTAGTGATAGCTACACAAGGCCTCTCGTACTTTACCCAATTTGTTTCAAGAGTCGTACATGGTTTCATGTGAAACTAACCTATGAACGAAACAAGCAAAAAAGCAAACAACAAAGCAAAGCATAAGGAGAACCAAAAGCGAAAGAAAAGCGAGTGAGAAAACAAGCAATCAGACAAACAAACAAACAAAGCAAGTAAGCAAACAAGCATGCAAGCAAACAAACCGAAAGAAAACACTACTCCTATTCCTAAGCTAATGGTGCATGGCCCTGATCACATGAAGTGATATTTCCAATGCAACGACCAGTGCATTGGTTGACCCATGTTGGTGAAGGCTTGGTCTGCAAGAAAACCAGTTGTGCGAACCAACAAACATGAAAGATATAATGATGAAGACGGACACACTTTGAGCTTACAAGTGACCACAAAACAAAGATGAGTGAAAGTGCATGACATGCATTCTGTGGAGCTACCATGGTGCTGTGCTACACTGCATGCAGATGTTGAGTGTATGCATTCTCTTGACTATGACATGCAAGAAAATGTGAGAAAGGTAGACCAATTACGCTGTGCATGTGTGCTTGCTATGTAATATTCCTCCAACGCATGAGCGATGGGATCGTATAGTTCGAGTGGGGGAAGCGAAATTTGGGTGTTTGGTTGATCTTCAATGCAAAGCAGAGAGTGATGAGGAGCCTTGAGTGTTTCAACAATTTCCTAATCAGAAGTGAAACCAACCTTAAGACAATGAGGACTTGACATAACCATCAGCTCGGGCTGGAGTGCCTCGATAGTTTGGGGGATTTTGACTTCATTGACAAATAGATTATCATAGACCAGTGTCTTAGATAGATTAACAACAATTGAATCAATATCGTGATCAGATGAAGAAGTAGAGAGATCACGACAACCAAAATCATAAAATTCAAGATGTTTGTCAGCATCCTCGTGATTTGATGAATCAGGTGGAGGAAGATGTGTCCTCTCCGCACTGTGATGGCAGACTGACATCCGATGTGTTTGTGAATGATTGGAAGTAGAAACATCTGAAAATGGGTTTTCATAGGAGAAATCAACAATGGAAAAATCACAAGGGATGTCAGGATAAAGTGGATGAGGCACAGCTGGAAGGGAGTCATCCTTCATTGCGGGTTCTTCTTTAGATTCCTACACACACTCATCATGAATGATGGCATAGGTTGGTTCCATAACACCAATTCCATTGACAACTTGATCCTCGTTCACAGCAAGTGAGAATTCCGGAATGGGAGAGCACAAGACAGTACAATCCAGAGGATCAACAGAACACGAGGATGGAGGTTGAGGGAATGAATCCACGTGACAACCAATAGGCTTGCAAGCCAAATTTATGCAACTATCAAGAGTAGGTGGGGTGGGAGGATGTGATAGTTCAACAACTGTGTGTGCATGATCTTCCACATCACTCTGCGGTGGTGGAGCTATTTGATGAGGTGAAGGTGGACAGTCACTTATGACAGCAATTGTGCCTTCCTGTGATTGCACAGCTCCATCATCGAAGTGTGCTAAGCGGGGTTCAGATATGTGAAGAGGATACTCAAATATTCCATCAAGAAATTCCCAATGAATATCATCTCCAGGGAATCGGTATGCAAGATTACAAAAATGCGTGTAAAACTGTTCAATAGATTCATTGGTTTCTTTTTATAATCTCATAATTTCTTTGTTGAGTGTTTTATGGTCGAAGTGATTGAAAGCATGGTCTACCTCTGCGACCATATGAGCAAGAGAATGAATATATTTTTTGGGCAGCGTGGCACACCAATGCATTGGGTGCCCTCAAAGCATGTAGACAAACAACACACAGCTCATGTATTCTTCAAAGAATCCATGTCCTTCGCATAAGCCTACAATTCCAACCGTGTGCCTCACCAAGGCTACGTGCCCTCCACCATCATATGTTTTATGAGACAAGTTATCTGAGAGCTTTTCCGAGATAATGAAATCGTTCCCATAGGACATACACTCAGAAAGAGCAACTCGGTAGTTAGTCATGATAGATATGTAGAGTTTCAAAAGAGATGTGAGGACTCAACTTGTCATCTGGCCCTCCTTATAGCACCAAAATGTTGACAGTGTTGGACCTGCCAACATGTAAGGGGATATCCTCGGTAAGAAGTCCCAATTAGACCTCAGACCCTTTGGTGTAGGAGTCCCAACAGTGGGTCATATGGTAATGCCTTGATCGTGATTTTGCACAAAGGCAAGTAAGATAACTCTGTTGGTAGCAAGGGTGTGACAACTGTAATGAGTCAAGGAAGGTGTATGAGAGGTTCGAACACATGGGGGTTGAGATGAGTGCGCCCCTTGGAAACTTGTAATAGTACTCAACTTGGAAGGGAACACACGAGCAAAGATGCATCACCAACTGGAAATCAAGTTAGCAAACAATCCAAAGTGATGGTTAAATCAACAACACATTTCAGAAAGATTCATACATACTTCTACAAAATAGTCCATACATGCATGCGTAAGCAATCCAATACATATATCATTTAGAGTAGACTAGATAGCATAGAATACAATACAACATATGCATGAAACGTGTTGGCTCTTGTTACATTAAGAAGTGTAAGTTCCAGTCATACAATACATCCATGTCCAACCACTAGTTCCGATAGTGGAATGTTACAACCACAACCACCTACTCCTCCAAAGAGATGTACTAGCTTTGCGCAGTGGAGAAGCCAAGGCTTGTTACAATACTATCCAAGCTCTCTCCAAGATAGTCTTATCCAAAGCTTGGCTGACCAAAAGCCTTTACAATGAGTCATGAGGTTCTATTTATAGCAAAGGGTGGGGTGACCCTTGACATTCCCCTTTGTGACAGTTCATCTACCCTCATGACTCTTCATCTACTCTATGACTGTTACATCCAACTATCGACACTTGAATTACACTTGACAAGACATTACATTACAATGCACATGTACCCATGTGAGACAAAATGGCTTGAGCAAGCCATGCAAGACATCACTGACACTCGGTCCATTGAGGTGAGACCAACCCTTTGACATGCTTGTGATGGGGATGGTGGTGAGATGATTCCAAGCTTGGTGTCTGTGATGGTTTGCATGCACTCCATGGTGACATCTTGCTGAAGTGAACTCTTGCCTCCATTGCATCCGGGTACATTGGTATGGCTCCTTCATCCGACTCGTTTGCTAGCATGTGCATGATCTTCTTGGGTGCGGTCGAACCAACGACGCATTGATGCATAGTGTTCATGGTGATATTCCAGTGTGTGTTGGCGCATCAACTATCAACTACATGGTTAGCCCTAGTCAGAATTGCTTCTTGTCTTTCCCTTGGTGAGTGTGTTGAATGGGTTGGATTGCATGCATGCGCACAATGACATGCATGTTGTTGAATCTCTTGCATGTGATCAAAAACAATTCTCACCATGTTTGCTCCATGCTAGCTGCTGGGATGGATCTATAACTTGTACGGGCACAATTTCATGTGTGAGTGCATGTTGCGCCCCTTGTTGTTCCTGTTCCTACTGCAACTCATTCACTTGTCTATGAAGCTCGTGTTATTCCTTGAGTTGCTACTTCAACACATGCAACTCCTTCTTTGTTCCATTCTCGATCTTCGCATGATCTTCATGTCGCACCGTCGCCTCATAACATGAGTCTCCAAAGTTGCTTTCATCACTAGTGGATCTGCATGAGCTTGAAACTTTGTTCCGCCTCTATGTTGTCAACAAACTTCCTCTTGTATTCATCGCATCTAGTATGCTGCCTTCAACTACAGTTTATGATGCTGCTTGTTGTGATGATGATGTCGTCATATCTTGATGTCCTTGTCTACGAACAACTTGATGTCTTCATGGGTAGGCAAGTCCATAAACACTTGATCAACTGCATCCCCAGGTGTGCTCTGAATGGTGTCTTCGACTCTGCTCTCTTGGAAACCATCGTAATTGTACTGTTGGGAGGAAGATGAACACCTGCGATACCTGGAGACATGGAAAAAATCATGGCAAGCAATCTACCAGTCGAAAACCAAAATGAACTTGAGAATCGGCTTGCAACATAACTATGTCACTGATCATGAAGGTCGTGCAATTTCTGCTGGGAGGTCAGGAGACTGACTACCAAGACTGCGCAGGGAAAAGTTTGGGTTATTGGGAGGCTGACTGACTGTTGGAACTGCGCAATGCATAGTCCAAGCTGACTGTTGATTGTTGGGATTGCACAATGCGCAATTCTAGCTGGGAGTGACTATAGGCTGAGGGACTGCATTGCGCAATTTTCTAGGCCAGCAGTCATTGTCCCTCAAAAATGCGCAAAATAGTCCTAGAGGATAGTGCTTGGGAAAAATGCACATTTCTAGAGAGGAAGACAAAGCCTTCCTTCCCCAGATTGTGCAATGTTGTCTCAGTGAAGGCAGAGTCCGAGCCAAGGTTGGCCAGACTTGCCGATGGGCAACTGAAAGAAAATATGGAAGTGAATGCATGATGACACTAAGTGAAAGCATAAGTGATTGGTCGTGCATGCAAACATTGAATAAAAGATTCATTAAACAGATTGACATGCATGTGGGTGAAGCGAGTCACCAAATCAACGTCTTTTCGTGAAAAATAGTTTCTGCATGCGACAACAATGAGATAGCAACAAAAACTGAAACGATGCTAGTATAAGCTAGTATGTATCAAAACGATAGCAAGCGTTCATTGAAATCAAGCATAAAACATTCATAGGAAGCAAAACACAAAAAGTGCCAGAAATGCAACACAATACATGGAAAGCGAGCTTACCCCAAAAAAAATGAGTTGAATGTGCCGAGAGCTCCTAGATGTAATGTGGGATGTCAGAGCTGCAAGGTTGATGTGAGGAATGAGCTCTACAACATTCAGTTGATGAGTTTTGATAAAATCGAGGTTGTGACGCGCATGCCACAAATATAGGGAAAGAAAAATTTAGTGGGAGGTTTCTGAAATGATCATTGCATGTAACCTCAAACAGCCAAAATAGGTCCCTGAAACAAGGGATGCCTTTGCATGATGCCTTGGGAGAAGCAACACATGCATGCAAGTATGTTTTGCTCGATCCCAGAGGTAACTGGTCAAATTAGCTACAAATGCAAGAGGTTGCTCAACTGCTAGGAGAAAATGCGCATTTCTGGTTGGAAGTTGGGTTGGCTGCTCAAAATATTTGCACAATTTTTGGGAAGAGCAGCTGACTGTTGTCCAGATTAGTGCAAATTCTAGGTTGAGCAGCCCAGTTAGGAAGGATTGCACAATTTTCTAGGTGAAACTTGCTCAGCAGAATTGCACAATTTTGGGGCCCAACAGGTTGCCAGTTAGGATTGCACAATTTCTGGAGGGAAGGTTGGTTGCCCTCCAGATTTGTGCAAATTCTTGAAGGAGCTGCTCAGCTTGCTGCTGGACCAAGTCCGGGAGAACAACCTGTGAGGGGAGTGCAATGAGCTCTGATGGACAGGCTATCTATTTGCAAGAAAATCACTGAAGCTTCTGTACTTGATGAAGCAAGACATGCTGTTGTGAAAGGTTGGTAGGGAGGCTCCAAAACAAAGCTAAGGCAAAATTTTGGAGGGTGGTCGCAGTCGCTACAATAGCTGGTATAGAGCCTAGTATGGAGGAGATCTTATATTGTCCATAAATGAGTGTAAACATTTAAATGTTGGCTTAATTATTAACTGGCCTAAATCCATTTTAACCCTAGATCTATCAAGTGCTGAGAGGGATCAAATATCTCGAGGTGCAAACCTTTTTTTTGAGCAAAAAACTTGAGGACGAGTTTACACCATGAAATATTTGATCCCTCTTGGTGCTTGATAGGTCCATGGTTAAAATGGATCTAGGTTGGTTTCAGTCGTGTGCAACCATGGAAAATTTGTTGAACATCTAATTATTCTGATCATTTTATATATGCTAAATATGTCTAAGATTAATATGGTCATTTTAATTTTAAATTTTCTCAGTTACCTCATTATGTTGAGATGATAGAGGCTGTTAATAACTTGAATGATGAAAAATGATGAAATAATTTTTTTGAATGCAAAGTAACAATGTAATAATGTAATCGTGAATGGTAAAAGGGAAGAAACCGGAGCGATGGCGGAGCGGGTTAGGGTTTCAAATCCTATGAACAGGGCAGTTTTATGCACAGGTTTCGGGTAGACAGTTAGGGTCAGAACCAATGCGCAGATGCCGACAAGAGGGATCAGCTACTTGCAAAGTCGCCTGGCAGATGGTCTTTTAAATGATTGTTTTTGGTGCATGTGAAGGGTTTTACAAGTTTCATCTCACAGTTTTATTTTTCCGTTTTCCCGTTTTAACCGCGAAGAATCCGCGAAGCTTACCACCACTGCCTGTCGGTTGACATTTACCTGGGAACGGCGGAACCATGGTTAACCCCGCTAAACTATTAGCACTGGACCCAGATGTGGAAGATATCCTCTCTATGTGGGGGAAGGATATCACTACTCAGAACGTGGAACATTATTTTGGGGCATTCGAACTACCAAGTCTGGAGGCTGCATCACAATCTGAAAACCCCCTGTTTTTGGCTCATGGCAAGAATCTGGGCAGTGTGATTCATAAAACTGGCTCATTGAACGCCTCGAAGCAGTTAGTGAGAGAATCAGTGACGAATGGAGAAAATGAGGAAGGTTTGCCGTCGGACCCAAAAGGAAAAGAGCCGATAGCAGCGTATTCATCATCTAAGGGCTTTGAAGATATAAACAAGCTAGGGCTTTATGCAAGTTTTGAACAGATAAGAATGCCAGGGGGTGGTCATTCGCTCACAAGGGTTCCTCTTCTTAGAGAACCACTAAACCCTAAGGGTTTTTCCACAAGCGGCGTTGGATTTTCTATTGCGGGGGTGCAGGCAGACACTAATGGTCTGGAGACTAATATCCTCCCCATGGGGAAAGGGGATTTGGGTTCATTGGACCCGTTTCAGTCACACCTGGAGACAGAACCCCAGGTGGGCACAGATCAGCTAATACATGAACGAGTAGAAGCTCGAAAAGATCTAAGATTGCTGGTGGAAAGGTCAGGATACAAAGGAGCGAAAAGGAAACCACAAAGACCCATTGGATCTCAGGAGGTAGTAGACAACCTGATTCTCGAAATGGAGGTCTCCATGGTAGAAGCTATAGCTGTTGCAGAGTGTACATTGGTCGGCAGAGCTAGAGGTAAGAAATACACTTATGAATTTCTCCAAGATTGGGGTGAAAAATGTTTTATAAATGATAACCCTTTACAATTCGAAGCCCTAGTATTAGCGAAAGGATGGTTTCAGTCTAGATTTGGAGACAAAGAATCCGCAGATTGGGTCCTTCATTGGAACTGGCACATAGGGAACATACCTGTTCTGCTTAAAAAATGGACCCCCCTTTTTGATGCCATTAAGGAGAGAACAGATGTTTTTCCTGTGTGGGTGCGTGCGCCGGGCTTACCATCCTTCCTTTGGACAGAGGAGGTTTTCAAATCGATTGGTAATAGGCTGGGGGAGTATATGGAAGCATACATGACTTTTTTGGCTACAAAAAATAGGGCTATAACACGTATTCTTGTTATGCTCAACCCGAGTGGTCGACTAGCACAAAAAATCAACCTACAGTTCAATGACTATGTGTATGAACAGATTTTAGATTATGAATACTTGCCATTTAGATGCCATCGGTGTCACGATTATGGGCACATGGCAAAAGATTGTCCGCAGATGAGGAGAAGAAGACACTTCTGAAGGATTTTTGCAAACAGAGGAAATGATCAAGCAAATGTTCAGATGTCGACGAAGCAAGAAATGATGGAGTCACAAGAACCAAGGGATATGGAGACAGAGGAGACTGTGAAGCTTTCCGCGGTCGAAGAAATTCCATCTCAGGAGGATGCTATGGCAAACGTGTATAAACTGGTGGCAGCAGTGGAGGAAAAAGCCAAAGTGGATGAAGCTGCTGAAGCGACAGACAAGAAAGAAAAGGCAAATCAATCTACACATGCTGAAGAGGAATCGGGTATGCGCTCAGGATCTCCTATCCCTCTTTTTTCTCCTGAGCATAATACAGTAAACATAAATATTGAGTCCCCAAAATATCATGAGCAAGATATTAATTATGTAAACAATATGGAACATATAATAACAAGCTCGAATGTAGAAACTATTGCGAATGCTTTCCCGTCCCTGGATATAAACTGTGAAGAAAATTGGCCTTCTCTAACAATCACTGCATCCCGACCTCATTGCCCTTACAATCTGAGATCTTTGGGAGGGAAACTGGACGATCAAGGGACCTCAGGTGGATTGGGTCTGATCCCTTCATAGAACAGTTACAAAAATAAGAGAGGTCGGAAATCAGACATGTCCAAGGCGAAACTGAAAGCTAAATTGGATGTCGCAGATGGCAAACAATATTCCATTCCGGGGGTTCTTAGAGCAGCACATCCCCTAGAAGGTGTTATCAAATGATTCTGACATCTTGGAATTGCAGAGGTTTGGCTAGCAAACCTAAAAAACTAGCCTTGAAAGATTGGATTTCCAACTCCAACTTAGACGTTATTCTCCTGCAAGAAACACTGGGGAAGGCCTCCGAGATTGAACCCATGCTTAAGTCCCTTCTTCTGGGGTGGGTCTTTATTGCTATGGACGCCTCTGGCCATTCGGGGGGCCTTGCAATTGGTTATAAAGAAAGGCGGGTAAAAATCATCAATCACTGGGGATTGAAAAATGTTTAGGGAATGGAGGTCTTATCTCCAGACTTTCCTTTCCCCATCACCATAGTAAATGTCTACGGACCTTGTCAAGGCAGGGATTCTTTCTGGGAAGAATTAATGTCCAAATCTGTGATGAAATCTCAGTTGATGATTATGGGAGGTGACTTAAACTTTTCTCTTGGGAGAACTGAAGCTTGGGGCCCTTCTGCGAGAGAAGACCCCCTAGCAGATTTTTTTCACAACCTTATCTCGGAGAACAACTTAATTGATCCCTCTCCGGTCAAACTAAAGCCTACTTGGAGGAATCGTAGGGTGGGAGATGACCGAATTGCCAAAAGACTTGATCGATTTCTGGTTGCGGAGTCTATAACTTCCAAGGTTCCTATGATCAGACAATGGGTTGAGGAATTAGGGAACTCGGACCATTTCCCGATTTTCTTAGACTTGACTAATCCTCCCCCCAAACCTCTTGCCCCTTTTAAGTTCAACTCCACTTGGCTCCAAGATCCCACCTTCTGCAAGATGTTTAATGAAACATGGATTCACCATGATCAAAATGTAGGCGTGGATAAAAGTTTTTTGTTCATGGAGAATTTAAAAAGATTGAAGAAAGCTACAATTTCCTGGGCAAAGGACAAAAAACTGAAACAAAATGAGGAGATTTCCAGAATTAGGGAGGAGCTGAAGTAGATGGAGAGTATGGAGTTTGATGGATATTCATCTCAAATCTCTAGGGACAGAATCCTTCTTTTGGAGAAGTAGCAAAATAAAATACTTTTGGAAAAGGAAGAAGAATGGAGGATCAAAAGTAGGGCAATTTGGTTAAAAGCTGGGGATGAGAATACTAGATTTTTCCATAATTTTGCAAAAGGTAGGAAGTCCGCAAATACTATCTGGCGCCTTAAGGATGAAGAAGGGAGAGAAGTCAGCTCTTTTCCAAAGCTTTCTGGGCTAGGTAAAAGACATTTTCAAAATATTTTTGCAGATCAGGGAGAGGCAACTATTGCTGAAGTCTTCAGAACTGTGCAAAGTTTTCCTAGATTCGTAGAGGAAGATGAAGCAGAAGATCTTACAATTCCGGTTACCAAGGAGGAGATTGAAGCAGCAATGAAACTCATGGGTAAGGATAAAAGCCCAAGCCTTGATGGCTAGACTATAGAACTGTTTATCCACTTTTTTGAACAAATTGGAGCAGAGATAACTGAAGTTGTTGAAGAGTCTAGGCAGAAAGGAGTAATATATGGACCCTTTAACTCAACATTTATTGCTCTCATTCCCAAAAAGGATGATCCGGAAAGTTTTGAAGACTTTAGACCTATTTCCTTGTGTAATTGCATTTACAAGATTATTTCAAAGGTTATTGCTCTCAGAATAGCACCAATCTTGTCTAGAAACATATCAATGGAACAATTTGGTTTCCTGGACGGAAGACAGATTCATGAAGCCATTGGTGTAGCCCAGGAGGTTATCCATAGTGTTAAAATGAAGAAAAAGAAGGGTGTTGTTCTAAAAATCGACCTATCCAAAGCTTATGATCGGATCAGCTGGCTCTATCTAAGGATGCTGCTAACACACGTGGGATTCAGCTATCCTTTTGTCAGCTGGATCATGGGATGCATCACAAATGTCAGCTTTTCTGTACTGGTCAATGGTGCTGCCTCTTCTTTCTTTAACAGCCAGAGAGGCCTCAGGCAAGGGTGTCCTTTATCTCCTCTCCTGTTCCTCCTTGTGGCAGAAGGGCTAAGTAGACTGATTCACAAAGCCAGAAGAGAGGAAAAGGTTAAAGGTATCGAGGTTGCAATCAATCTATACATCACTCACCTCCTTTTCGTTGATGATATCTTGATTTTTACTAATGGTAATTACAATGAATTAAAGGAGTTTAAATGCATTTTTGACCTTTTTCTAAAAGCCACTGGTATGAAAATAAACTCTGGAAAATCCCAAGTTTGTTTTGCAGATTTTGAAAGAGGAGAGAGAAATAGATTGATAAATCTTTTTCCTTTCCCTATCCAATCTCTGGAAGTTCCCTTCAAATATATGGGTTTTTGGTTAAAGCCTACTGTTTACAAGAAAGAGGATTGGAACTGGCTTATTGCAAAGATTGAATCCAGAATAACTCACTGGAGCTTTAGATGGCTCTCCAGAGCCGGCAGATTGACCCTTATCAAATCTGTCTTGTCTGCCATTCCAGTTTACTGGGCAGCACTGACCTGGATTCCTAAAGGAGTGATGGAGAAAATTCGAAGAATCTGTTGCAGATTCCTATGGATAGGATCAAAGGAATCCTCGGGTTTACCCTGGGTGGCTTGGGACAAAGTGGCCAGACCAAAAGAATGGGGTGGATGGGGAATTAAAAGATCCCCTGATTTCAACATATCTTTAGCAGCAAAATCAGGATGGCGGCTTATATCAATGGAAAACCTGTGGACAAGAGTGGTGAAAAGGAAGTACATAGACCCAATTCCCATGGAAGAATGGATCCGGAGTCAAAATAAGAAGGCAAAAAATTCTTCAGCAATTTGGAAGGCTACGGTGGAGGCTTTCTCAGTTATTGAACAAGGTTTAGCCTGGAAAGTGGGAGATGGTAGACAGATCAGGATTGGCAGAGACCCTTGGGTAGGATGCAATGAAGCTTTTGCTTTATCTCCAGGGCTCATTAGACACCTTGATACTAAAGGTATTTCGACATTAAACCAGGTGGAAAGAATCGAACAGTCTACTATCTGGGGTCAGGCTTGGAAGGACGATGAAGCATTAGGGCTAAATGCTAGATGGAAGAATGAATGGGAGGGTTTCATCAAAGAGCTTCAAAGATCAAATGTCAGAATAAAAGATGAACCTGACTGTTTGATGTGGGCTCAAAGCAAATCCGGGGAGTATTCCCCAAAAGATGGATACTCATTCCTAATGGGTAAGAAAGGCTGGGGCTGTCCGGAATGGTGGGTCAAAGACATCTGGAAACTCAAATGTCCTGCCAAGGCGAGGCTCTTTTTCTGGTGCATATTAAAAAGGAAGGTACCAACATGGGAAACTTTACAGGCAAGGTTCTTAGCTGGCCCTGGGCGATGCCCACTCTGCAAAACAGATGAGGAATCCATCAGTCATCTTTTCAATACTTGTGCATTTGCTAGAAAGATATGGGAGGAGGTCATGTTATTACTTAAGATAAAAGCTCAATGGGGACCTGACCCTTTGGAGGCTGCTTGGAAGAAATGGTGGCAATCCTTCCCGGAGGGGAATCTGAGGAACTTGCCCCTTATCTTCGCTTGGGGTGTTTGGCTGGCTAGAAATAAGAGTCTTTTCCAAGACAAGGACGTTCCACCTTCCGTTATCGCCACTAATATCACTGCCATATACTCTGCTTTGCCCCCCGCCGAGGACAAAGTTCCCAAATCAAAACAAAATCCACTCATTTTACAGGAGGGCATTCCTTGCGGGTACTTTGATGGGGCCTCACAAAACAACAAGGCTGGGGCAGGCATGAGTATTCACATCAACCCGGAACACTCTCTGAAAGTTTCTGTTGGGTTGGGCTTCGGCACAAATAACTATGCTGAACTTTCGGCCTTACGATTACTCCTATGCTGGCTTCATCACAGAAACATCAACACTATCCAGATATTCGGGGATTCACTAAATGTTATAAACTGGGTCAATGGAATTGCTTCTTGTCAAAATCAGATTTTGAAGACTATTGTTGATGAAATTTTTTCTCTAAAGACTTTCTTTAACAAGTTTTCGATATGCCATATCTACAGGGACAGGAATGAGGAAGCAGATCAGCTATCTAAGGCAGGTCTACAACAGGATATGGGCTGCTGGACAGTAGAAGAGATCAAACAGGGACAATCTTTCAGATCAGATCAGCCTCCATATTCTCAGCCTCTTTGACTACAGTTTTTCTCATCATTTTTGACAACAATTTTGCGGCAACATATTTATGTTTCTTTGTATATAATTTTCCAATATAGCTTTTACTTTAGTATTCAGAAAAACAATCAGACTTTTCTATAGCTGTTATGTATCTATCATCATGGTTTCGGCCTCACTTTTTGCTGTGAGGGGTTGTTTTCCTTCATCGAAGGAGACCCCAGGTGTTATCTTGTGAAGCCCTGAGTGGCGATTATACCTCCATTCGGGAGGCAGAGTATTTTGGTTTCTCATAACAGCAGCATAGCTCCAGGAATGCTGAGCTGTTTCAGTCCTTTAGTACCAGCAGTTCGGCTGTGATCTTTATGTATACAAACTTTTTATTTAATAAAAAAAAAAAAAAAAAAAAAAAAAAAAAAAACAAAAAAACAAAAAACAAAAAACAAAAACAAAAAACAAAAAACAAAAAAAAAAAAACAATGTAATAATGTTGAATGATAGAACATGTAAATAATAAGGATGCACTTAAATACAAATAGTATTCATTGTGACCAATCTCAAACTATTTTCTTCTATTGTTCTTATTGTCACACCTGTTAGTTTTTCTATCTTTTCATATGGATTATTATGAAAAGTGGGGTTGAAATTGTAGACCATTCAAATTTTTAATTCGAGCTATTGTAGTAAACATCATACCTTGTCTCTCTTGCTCTTCAATATTAATAGTAGCTTTATCCAAAATCAATCATTGTGACTTATGGATTGTTAAACCCCAAATAAGCTTCAATGGTAGTTGTTTTCTATTACTTCATTTGAATGCAAAGTGACTAACACTATTGAATGATGGAAAATTAGAATAATAAGAATGTAGTCAATTATAAATAGTTTATAGTTTCGAGAAGAAAATATTTCAGTTAAGCGAACATTTTATTTAAGATGAAAACTCAAGTATTTTATGTATGGTTGAATTATTGTAACACATAAATCAATGCACACTATTAATCTAAATACTTTGAAATTAAAGTACGTCATACATATAGCAACATTAAATATAAATCAACATCTACACTGAAATTGATGCACCTAATGCAATCATTCAAATACAATTAGAAATGAACATCAATGTATATAGTGAAAACAATCAAATAGGAATATAAAACAACATTGACAATGAAATCAATGCATCTAGTGCATGCAATCAAATAAGATTAGAAATCAAAAACTACACTGAAATGAATGCATATAGTGTAATCAATCAAAGAGGATTAGGAATCAACATTTACACTGAAATCAATTCCGGTTAATAATATTGTATCTCCCCCTCTCTACCCCCCATCTCTCTCTCTCCCCTCTTCTCTCTCTCTCCCCCCATCTCCCCCTCCTCCTCTCCCCCCCATCTCCCCTCCCCCTCTCTCTGCTTCCCCACCCCCTCTCTCTACCCCGCCATCTATATCTATATCTCCCTCCATCTCTCCTTATTTGTCTCTATCCCACCCACCAAACACACACACACACACACACTCTTCATATATATCTCTTCATCCTTGTGCTAGGTCGGTAGCTGGTGATTTCTAGATTGTACGTGTGCATCAGTGGTTGTGTGAGGTGAGAAAGGAGGAGGCTGGAAGTTAAATAACCAATTACAACAAGACGGTGGGAATAATTATATGCAAGAGTAGATATGCTCCTTCTCTCTCTCTCTCTCTCTCTCTCTCTCTCTTAATCAACAAAGTACAACGTGAAGGAGGATAATTTCAACCTAGATACTTGGTTTTAAGATCACCTTTGTGGACAACAATCAATAGCCATATCGTGCTTACAACTTCACGTGTTTAATCTTGTGCATTCAAGCATTGTTCCAAGCATGTCAATTGATTTTATATAGTTGAATAAACAAGATCTTCTTTATCTTATTCATCACATGTCTCTTCCCACTTGAAATATTAGCATTGGAATTGTTTGCAATTATGTATCACATGCATTATAATTTTTTTGAATAAACAATATTCTCCTAAATTTCCTAATGTGACTCCCTAAACCAAACCAACAAGAAAAGAAAACAATAAAAGTTAGTAGGGTAATTTGACAAGGGTATTTATAGTGGTATCAAAGTTGGTGCGTTGCCAGCTTGTTGATCTAATGGTTTGAATGTTTCCCTAAGACACATCATTCATCACCTACTAGAGACAGAGGGTAATGGGAGGTGATAATTTCCCAACTAAAATAGATTCTAAAGAAGGGGGATAACATGGGAGACATGCATGAGCAACCAGGGTACACCACTTTAAACATATTGAATTATCTAGCCTAGTGACAACAATAGTTGGTTAAGATGATCTCACAACAAGTAAAAAATAATCATAACCAACATGCAACCAATTGTGGAGTAGGTGGGTCCAATGGGCCTAACAGAGAGCATGGGGAGAGTAGTAACTCCCATCCACTGTGACAAAAAAAGTGGGATATAACTCAGGCACCTCAAGCAGAACAACCAATAGACATCTTGTACCTAAATTGTTAGATGGGTCACAGATAGGGAACTAAGGGAAAATATATTAGAATGATGGATTTGATGACTGCCTATGGGCAAGACTTTTGTCAAGCTATCTTTTCAGGAATTTTTCCTCATCAAATGTAGGAGCAAGCCAAGGGATTTTAACAAGAGTGCAACGGACCCAAAAGTTTGATGTGTTAAAGAAGGCGGGGACATTATCTATACCTTTGATGGGTCATTGACCTCCACAACTAGAGATTGGGTTAAAATACTTGATACTTCCATCTAAACCCCATGACAAAGGCATAGGCTATCAAATTTTCCACTTTACACTTAGAGGGAGAATCTCATGAGGGGTAGTACCACAGGCTGGTGACTCTAAGGCACAATAACATCAATTCTTATGTGGAGTTCACGCATCAATTGATGGAGTGATTTGACATGAAATAATTTGAGTTGTATTTCACATATTTGACTCAACTCAGACAAACAAGGACTATAGGAGCCTACATTTTAGAGTTTTAGAAGATGATAGTGAGGGCAAATGATGTGTTTGAACCTAGGTTGATCATGTTGTTCATTGAGGGTCTTGTTGAATCCCTTCATAGCTGGGTCAAAGATTTGAAACTAGCTAATTTACTTGACACTTTTACTAGGACCTGCGACATGGAGGAGGTGGTGCCAAAGATGAAGGCTCATCCCAAGTCTTTTGTTATGCAAAAGAACAAGGACTAGAAGCCATTCCAACCAGGAGGAACAAGGAAGCCTAGAATGGATGATGTCACCCATAATGAATTAAGAAGGAAGAAATTATGTTTTAGTTACAAGAAGTCATGGGAGCCACGACATAGATCAATGGGGAAAGGGAAGGTACACTACATTGAGGTAGTATCTGATAGGGAGGAAGAATAGGGAGAAATAAGATTGGATCAGGAGGTGGAGCATAACATAACTGATGAGGAGCAACCTCAAGTAGAGAGAAGAAAGGTTACACGACCCAAGGTGAAGGGTGGAGCCATCACCACACTTTCAGGAGTTCCACGATACTACACCTTCAGATTCAGGGGGTCCTTACAAGGCTAAAGGATCACAATGCTGATTGATAGTGGGGAAATCCACAACTTTATTGATGTTGTATTGGTGAAGAAAAGGGGCATCCCCACTAAGGAGTTTGAAGGTTTTGGTGTCATAGTAGAAGATGGGTATAATCTTACATGGACACACCAAGTCCTTCGATTAGATTTTAGCTTAGGTAACTATACAATTACAGATGATTTTTACATAGTCGACTTGGCATACATGAATATGGTGTTGGGAGTACAATGGCTATACTCCTTAGGGGACATCGTCACTAACTATTAGATTATGAAGATGGAGCTTAAAGGGAAAGATGGAAGAAAGGTAGTCCTAAAGGGGATTTCAAATGGAGCTCCAAGGGTGATCTCAAAAAAAAGGATGGAGAGGGTCTTTCAAGATGGAGAGGTAGCATGGGAAACAGAGTGTCTCATTACCACTCAAAAGAATACAAGCAACACCACCAAACATCATTTGGACATATAATTCCAATTGGATAAGCACAATAAGGTTTTTGGGAATATTCCTCTAGGGCAATCACTAGATAGAGGGTTCAAGCATACCATTGAGTTAGAGGAGGGAGAAAATTGGTCATCACCACTCCCTATAGGCATTCCAAGAGATTCAAAGATAAAAATTAAAAATTCCATAAAAGAGTTACTTAACATGGGTCACATTAGACCTACCTTTTTAGTCTCTTCACATCCTCAATAGTATTAGTCAAGAAGAAGTATGGCACAATGTGGATGTGCATTGACTACAAGGCGTTAAATAAGAAACCCACAAAAAATAGGTATCATATTCCCCATATCAATGAGTTGTTAGACGAGTTGCATGGGCTAGTGTTCTTCTCCAAGATAGATATTCCATTAGCATACCATCAAATTAGAGTTTGAGAGCAGGATGTGCATAAGAGAACATTCAAATGTCATTTTGGGTGCTAAGAGTTTATGTTCACGATGTTTGGGTTGTGACTAATGCACCAACCACATTCTAGTCATCCATGAATCATACTTTCATTAAGAAATTGCGCAAGCACTTATTGGTATTCTCTCATGACCTACTAATTTACAACCACACTTGGTAGGAGCACTTGGCTCACTTAGAGGAGATTTTTGGGATATTGCAGAAACAATCATTATATGCCAAGGGCTTAATGTGCAAGTTCAAGTCGACGAAGATAATGTATTTGGGACATATGGTTAGTGCATAAGGGGTCTAGGTGCACCAAGAGAAGATGCAGGCTATCCTAGATTGACCTACTCCTAAGAATCTTACAGAGTTGTGGGGCTTCTATGGGTTATGCAGCTTCTACAGGTGCTTTGTAAAGGGGTTTTCACAGTTGGTCAGGTTACCCACCACTAGTGCGTGACCCCTATAGGAGAAATTTTGTCATATATTTGTCTTTAGCCAATAGCCAAAAACCACTTGACAAATCGATGTGATACTATTCTCCGCCTCTTAAGCCAGTCATTATGTGCCCTTGCTCATTTTTCATGATTGTATGTTTGAAGGTGGGCCTTCCAACCCCAAAGGTATGACTTTTCATCATGCAATTGGGTGTTTATGTTTTATTTTCTTGGGCAAATTTGGATATGGATTAGTGGGGGGATTCAACGAAAAGAATGGCTCTTGAATTGTACTCTTGTTACCTTACCTCATCTTTGGGGTTAATCTTGGATCATAGTCCCATGAGATCTCCTCTATGAGATATTAGCTTTAGGAGGGATACTATAGGGGAAACCATGATTTTGGTTACGTGACCCTACCTCCTAATACCGCATATTTCACTCCCCTCCACTCATTACAATCCCTTTTCAATTTTCCTATCTAGGTCCACATTTATCCATTGGGTCCATAAGGTGTTAGCCTCCCCTTCCCCTTGTCCACACCATGGGTGTTATAATTGGAAATTAGGGCCAAATTCCATTGTGGACAACTCATATGATGGAGATAATTATTGCATTGAATTCCTCTTTTCAAGAGGGACGAAATCGACCTAAAGATCACTGAATTTGGGCAAGGGGGTATATGTTTTTAGATTGAAGCCCACACATGTGAAATTTATCAAGGTTAGGATAGGGTTAATTAGTCAAGTTGAACCCCTCTCCATCTCCTATAAAAGGAGGTTGCCTCCAACCTCATTTGACACATACACAACACATATTTCTTCTCTCTGAAATAGCCACAGAAGGATATGTCTCCAGTGAAAGTGGAAGGGCAAGGTTAACGTCATGGTTGGGTTGTTTGATGGGTCGAGTTCCTTAGGCAGGATGGCAAGGTTGTTAGGGGAAAGTCTAGGCTTATTTTATGGTTGTTATGGGCATATCTTTCTTTTGTTGCAAGTCTAAATTATCACAAAGACTGACCGCAGGAATAAGGGAAGAACTGGAGTGTTTGGGTGGTGTGGAAACTCTCTCCTAGGTGGGACACAAATACAAGGAGTCTTTCTCAAGAAGACCACATGCCTAATCTAGCTGAACAGGGGACCGAGAGGGAAAGAAACAACCCAAGTAGGCCACAGACCTATTTTGGTAAAGGTGGGTTGGCGCAAAGGCTTGTTTAGGGGCTGGATTAAGCCCATACTTGTAGCAGAAAGAAAACAAATTTCCTTGAAGGGAGGCTGCAACTGTAGAAGGATATTTCGGTAAGTTTGTGAGGGTTGTAGCAAAGTTCCATAGGCCCTAGCCAGGAGTAGCAAGCAACAATAGTATACTCCAACACTTGTGATCATTAGGTATGTGTAGATATGCTGTATTTGAATAGTTTTGGATGCTAGTTGGATGGTTGTCCATATTAGACAATTTGTAGTAGCTCCTTCATGGACTGTAAGTAGCCCTAACTAGACTAAGCTTCTACAACATTATTACATTAACTTAAGAGGAAAAAACTTGATTACTCCATGCAATTTTGATTGGGCCATTTATTTATCTAAGGGCAATGATATTGGATCTTCAAATTGACAAGTCAATTTTGACTTTGAAATATTGTACTTTCTTTATCTATCTCTTTGCTGAAAATTTGATATCAATAATAAGAAGAATTGATCAAGGATTTTCCCCATCATGGGGTTTTCCCCTGGCTTGATCCATATTCTTGTGTTCTCTCGTCTTGGCTCGTCTACTCCATTTATAGTTTATGTTGTTTGTTTAGTTACTATCATTATGATAATAATTTATGTGATTTCTAATGGAAATGAAAATGGATTGATAAATGGGCTAATATGGAACATTGAAGTAACTATTCTAAGGAAAGAACATGTTAGCTAAAATTAACATGGTACCAGAGCTAGGTGAGGACAAGCCCAAGAAAGAGGAGGAATGAAATCACAAGAAAAGTTTTCAAGTTTCCATTGAGAAAGGGAGTGTTAGAATGAAAAAGAAGTATCTTGTTTCAAGCCCTAGCAATCATGAAAGGTCTCTAAAGGTGATAAGAATTCAAGTTTAGGTATATGTTAGAGTTGGGCTCAATAACTCATGAAGTTCACTAATCAAATTTGAAGATGTTAATTATGATTACAAAGTCCTCCTTCAACAACTAATGGAAGCAGTCCTATATTGAAGTGATCTAAGGTTGTGTTAAGCCTTTAAGCCTTTTTTTTAACAGACAAGGCGTTTGAGGAGAGCTTAGTAAAAGATCCAAGTCTCTTCAGAAATCCAAAATGTATGTTCTATTATTCAGTTGAGAAGAGGGCTAGTGCCACTATTGACATTTTTTGAAAGAAGCTTTCATGAGGATTTGTGGCTTTAATCTACAACAACTAAAGTAATCGAGGAAAAATTCTAGGCTCTTCGGAAAAGACCGAAGATATGAATGGCCAAACTTGAAATCACTGTCATATTTTTTCCATGTTGGTTCCTCCTAGAAGCATGAAGGCAGGAAAGCGACTTGGAACTACATTGAAAGAGTCCTGATATGGAAACAAAAGAAGATTCAACTTTGAAAATTCGCTACATCAAAGATCAAATGATTTTATTTCTAGCAAGAAAGAGTCATATTCGAGCCTCATAAATTATGAGGATGTTTGGAAAACCAAAATTTGGTCTTTAAAGGGATTTGATTCCTTCTTATGCACCTACATTATAATCTCAAAACTAAATCTTAGTACCTAATGAAGAAAAAATTATAAGGAAACATTAAGGTCAAGCTTTGCTCAAGAACACGAGTCTTATTGAAGTCCTGTTAATATATTCAGGAAGGAGCCAAGTAAGTTGGGAAATCCTATGATGGAGCTGAGTCTCCTTGTAGTCTTGAGATTATCCATATGACTGAAGAAGCCACTATAAGGGCCATTGCTGTTATGTGCATTCATGTGGTAGAAAAGTTGAGTAGCTATGACTTGGTCTCTCCCTCTCTCTCTCAATATATATATATATATATATATATATATATATATATATATATATATATATATATATATATATATATATATATATATATATATATATATATAATATATATATATATATCCCTATCTACTAAGTAAGGCAACTTGATAAGGGTGTTTGAATGGGATGAAATTCTCCTTGTTCTTTGAGCTTCAAAAGAAAAGGTCTTGGGTATGTTGGTTAGTAATAAGGTCGAGAGCCTGCAAAGAAAGATTCTCAGTTGTAGAGGATACCTATCATACCTATATGAAAAATGCAATGTGAGGAGCCTTATTGTGAAGTCTTGTATGTCTAGATGAAAGCCAAATATTTTGCACAACACACACATATGAAATGTATGGCACAATGGAGCCGATTTGGTCTAATCTTATAATATTTTGTTGATTGCCATGATACATATCTTCAAGAGTTTATATCTATGATATACAGGCCGAGATCCTCTGTACAATTTCATATCTTATGCAAATTAAATAGTGAGAAGGATCAACTAAGTATTGAAATCTGAAATTGTTTCCCTTTTTACTACCTTTTTCCATCTCCTTCACCTTTTTGTCACCATTTTTGTAGCAGTCTCAACATACTCAATGTCAATTCAGTTTATAAAAAGGTATTTATCATCCATGTTTAGAATCTATGTTTCTTTATGAATTATAAAGAAAACATTCCTACAATAACAAAATTGTGAACATTCTACAACTAATATTGAATTCTGCAGCGATATTCATGGTTAGATAGGTTGCGGTGCATCAATGAAGGAATGAAGAGTATCTAAAGATGACAAATGTTTACCAAATGGATGACCACCTATTGGCATGACTTGGCAAACTACAAAGATCAAGATATCTAAGAGTCAAACTCAAAGTCAAACTTTGAGTATGATGGTGCAGCGATGAAGTGAAGGAAACATGAGATTAAAATGACATCAGACGAGCGTGCAAAAGACTTGTTCAATCAGGAGGATATGATTTGAGAAGATTCCCTCAAGATTTTCTCTTTCAATAGAAAATCATGAGGAGATAAATTCTTAGTTTAAATCTATTTTCTAGATGGCAACTAGTTTCATTTCGTATCGACATAAAACTCTTGAAGTTTTTTAATGAAAAACTTGTATAAAATGCATAAAGAGAGACCCGAAACTCAGTTCATTTATTAAGTTTATTGTGGTTCATTTCCATAAATTGTGATACTCTATTTCAAGTAAATAAAATTCTCTGTTTTCAATGCGTGGCTAAGAAATCATCTAATCAATATCAGACTTACGCTCACAGGAGGGCCCCCTATCAAGTTGCAAGGATATCTAGTTTTGTTTATGTTTCCATTTGTTCATAGCGTGATAATATTCTTAAGTTTATTTTCTTTTAGAATAGTTTCATTCCAGTTATAATTTGATCATTTATTATTCGAGTTTCATAGCTCTCATAAAAGAAAAAATACCAAAAAGATTTAACTTTCATAAGTGTTTCCTTTTAGGTTTCATTACTCAGTTAATTTCTTTGATGGCAAAGGAAATGTCTTTTAGGGTTAATCACACACACCAGTTATCATTTAGAGTTACAAGTTCTCATTTTATTTTTATTTCCGTTAGTAGTTTCTTTCTGCAATTGTAATTAGTTTCTTTCTAAAATTATTTTTTCTTTTGCAATTTCCTTTTATGCAATTAGTATAGAAGTTCATTTATGCAAAATAGTAATTGTAGTGTTTTCAATTCTACAAGTAGAATTAATATTTTTTTTTTCCTACAATTTAGTACTAACATTTCCTTTTATGAAAGTAGAAGTAAGTTTTGAACTATGAATTTTCAATTCCACAAGCAATAGATTTCAATGCAGTTAAGAAATTTTGGTTTTGATGTAACTTTGAATAGAAAGAACTTGTGCGTGTTTACTCTCTAAATCTCATTTGAATATTTGTCCATGCTTAGGATAATTTCATACATAGAATAATTCAATCCATAGATAGAATTCCTAGAATATATAGTGCACATACATCTCAGAAGAACACGAACCTTGGTTGAAAATTAATGAAGTAATTTAAGAACAATTAAATTACCCAACTTTTTGGTGTCATTGCTGGGGAGGTGTACATAGGATTTCATTCTTGATTTGCATATCATTTTAAGTGCATTCAATTTTGTAGATGCATAATTAAAGGATGGTAAATATAATTTATGCATAGAAAAATGGATTCTAGGGGTATATTTGTAAGTAGAGGTAGAAGTTCAATTCCAACATCATCGCTCACCCCAGTAGACCCGGTAGTGCCACACCATCCACTCATACTCACATTCCATCATTGGAAGGTAGACATAGACTTCCTGAGGTGCATAGGTCTAAAATCCAACAAAAATATTCACGAAATTCCTCTAATGAATTTGTAGGTGAAGAGCCTACATCCCCAACAAAAGGAGTAATTTTCCTCTATTCAACAAGAGAACAACTTCTAGGACAAGAACTAGAGGTTCCAAGTGAAGAAGAAGAAGAAGAACAAGAAGAAACTTATTATAATATACCATTAGTAGAGGAAACATAAGAAGAGCTATACAATCCTTTCATAGAACCTTATATTAGCTCCAAGGAATCTACAATGACATTTGAAGGAGAAGGAGAAGTACACAATGTAAATGTTAAACTTAGGATTGGAGATGGAAGAGTCAGAGGAGGAAATAGAGAAGTAGGTGGAGGTTGAGGTGGTAGGGGAGAACCAAATCCTTATGGATTTCCCATTTTTGATGAAGATACCACATCCATAATGAAGAACATCTCACCCTCCATCCTTCCTAAGTTCCATGGTTTGAGAAATGCGGACCCTGAAACATTTCTTTTTGAGTTTGAAGATTTATGTAGAACTTATGACTACTTACTTGATCCTCAAAACTTGAAGTGATTTCCAACAACTATTAAAGATGGAGCACTTAAATGATTCATGGGATTAGGAACACATACTATTAGAACATGGGAAGAAATGAAAAATGTGTTCTTAGAAAAATATAAGGATTATTGCATGCCCCATAACCTTAAGGATGAAGTCTTTAAGATGATGCAGAAAGAGGATGGAAGCCTTGAACACCTAATTGAAAAATTTTCTTACAACATTAAATGGGCTAAGATGCATAATTTAGATGAAACATTAAAAGCTCTTTTGTTAAAATCCATCAGAGATGAATGGATTGACCTTCTTAATTTAATGGGAAAGGGAGATGTTTCACAACTTTCATTTGGAGAAATTTGTGATGTGTGTAAGCATATTTCAAGGGGTAAGGCTAGAGCTATTTAAAATCCAAGAGATCCTGTGATGTCCAGAATTAATAAATATGCAACTGGAATAGTAAGTAGAGCTGAAATAGGTAATTTGCTTTATAATTTCAAAACAAATATCCTAGGGAGTCTTAGTGAACAATTAGACACCCTTAAGATAAAAAACAAGCAAAAAGATAAGAATGTTGCATTATCTATTTTTTTGTCCCAAGTGTAGAAAGAAACATGCATTAAGAGAATGTCCCCTTGATAGTATAGAAATTTGTGTCATATGTGTTGAAAATCATAATACGAAGGAATTCTCTTCGATACTTAGTCTTAAAGTTGTTTTTCAAGATGAAGTTGGAACAAGCCAAGCTGAGTCTCTTTGTTTTATTTCTAAAAGACCATGGAAAAATTAACAATCAAATATGACTCAAGGTTTCAATACTAAATCATATTCACAACCATAGAACAATTGAAGTACACCCATGCCATGGAAACATTGGCCTCCACAATCTCAAAATCCATCTTGGTCACAAGGTTGACAAAATCCTTATGAAAAATATCCTCAATGTCTTCATTCCAACAACCTTATCCTTCTTTTCCACCACAATATTACCCTTCTCAACCAACTCAACCTCTTCAATTTCAAAATCCAAATCAACAACTTTCATTACCATTTCCTCAAAAATCCAATCAACTACTTGCTCAACTTCTGAATCCAAACAATAAGAATAAACAAGTTATTTATAATATTGAAAGACTAAATTTTCAAACTTGTGTGATTAACCCATTAGGTCTAAATGATGTTCAACTTATATCTGGTAGGGTTTTACAAAAGAAGTTGATAACAATTGCCATCCAAAAATCTAAAGAGGATGAAGTTCATGAAAAAGATACAAATCTTGATCAAGAAAATATTCCTTTAAAGGAACATGTTCCTGTACAATCAAAGGATGAGCAAATAAAGTAAGCTCCTACAGTTCCTCTAATAGAAAAACCTTATATTCCTTTGTAGGATCCACCTTTTCCTGAGAGGCTCAAAATTGATAAAGGAATAGAAAGGAAAATTGTTTTACCAGACTATGATATGTTAGATGAACTTTAGAATATTTGCATCAAAATTCCTTTACTCCAAGCTTTAAAGGAAATACCAATATTTTCAAAAACTATTAAGGAGCTATGCATTAGAAAACCAGAAAGAAAGATGAAGGATGTTAAAAAATCCATTTCGTAAGAAAAATTGCTAATATCATGATGGGGAACCTATTGTTAAAAAATATCTTTCATCCTCGTAGTCCCAATGTGAAAATTCATATCAATGGTGTTGAAATTCCAAACACTTTAATTGATTTAGGAGCAACCATTAATATCATGAGTGAATAAACAATGGAGCAACTCAAGCTTCCTAATATTCAATATACTCATATATTATTACAATTAGCATATAGATCTATCATCAAACTAGATGGAATATTAGAGGATGTGTCTGTTTCTCTAGATTCTTGGGAATATTCTGTAGATTTCATGATTTTAACTCCCAAGAATAATTTAGGAGGCCATGCATTGATTCTTGATAGACCTCAGCTAGCTACAACTGATGCATTCATAAGTTATAGATATGGTGATATGTACATCTCTGATGGAAGTTCCACTAAGAAATTTACATTGTATCCTCCTGCAAAAACAATAACTAAAGTAGAAAGGGAAATTTGGATAGATGATGATAATAGAGACTTTGATGATATGCAACTAATTTATACTATTTTACAATTAGATGAAGAAAATCAATTAATAAATTTAATGAATACTAATGATTCTTCTTCATACTGTGAGAAAGGTCAAAGTTTTCAAGAACAATGCAATATTGAATATCTATCATCTCACCAAATGACTTTACATTCTATGGAAAAGTTTGACAATTCTCAAGTAGAAATTTTCCAGATAAAACATTAAATATTAATAATAATTTGGAAGAATTTCAATAGAGGAAATTGATACAGATGCTAAAAAAACATTCTTTTGCTTATGCATGAGTGTACACTCATATGAAAGGGCTTGATCCTAAAACTTGTATGCATCATATTTATATGCAGGAAAATGCCAAACCAGTTAAACAACCTCAAAGAAGGATGAATCATAATCTGAGAGAAATTGTTAAGGAAGATTTACAAAAGTTACTTGATGTGAATTTCATTTATCTAATGTTAGATAGTCAATGGTTGTCACACTTAATGATTGTTCCTAAGAAAATGGCAAATGAATAGTGTGTGTTGACTATAGGGAATTAAACAAGGCTACTTTAAAATATCATTTTCCATTACCATTTATAGATCAAGTATTAGATACCTTGGCAAGAAAGAAGTATTTTTGTTTTTAGATGGTTTTAATGGATATAACCAAATCCAACTAGCACTAGAAGATCAAGATAAAACTACTTTTACATGTCCATGGGGAACATATCCCTATATGGTTCTTCCCTTTAGATTATGTAATGCATCTACCACATTTTAGAGAGCAGTTTTAGGTATCTTTTTTTATCTAATTCATGATTGTGTGGAAGTATACATGGATGATTTCATTGCGTATGGTGATACTTCTCAGGAAACTATTGAAAATTTGGAAAAAGTTCTTATTAGATCTAAAGAGACAAACTGTTCATTAAGCCATGATAAATGTTTTATGATGTTGAATGAAGGGATTGTTTTAGGCCACCATATTTCAAGTGATGGAATTAAAGTGGATACATCTAAAGTAGAAATAGTTTCTAAAATTTCAATTCTTGTTTGTCAAAGAGATGTTAGAAGTTTTCTTGGATTTACTGGATCTTATAGAAGATTCATAGAAAATTTCACAAAAATAGTCTCTCCACTTTTCAAACTCCTTACAACAAATTGTGATTTTTTTTGAATTATGTCTGTCAAGAAACATTTGGGACATTGAAACAAAAGATTATTGAAGCGCCAATTTTAAGAGGACCTAATTGGGCTCTTCCTTTCCACATGTATATTGATCCTTCAGATACAACTCTAGGAGTTGTGTTGGGACAAAGATATTTAATTCCTTATGACATCTATTATATAAACAAAAATTTGACTCCAACAGAGTTAAATTACACTGTAACAGAAAAGGAGTTTTTCGCTGTTGTGCATGCCATTAATAAGTTTCGTCATTATATCGCTGGTTATGAAACTTTCATTTATACACATCATTCTGCGATTAAATATCTAATGAACAAACCAATTAATAATGGTAGAATTACAAGATGGTTTCTATTGTTACAAGAATTCAGCGTTACTATTCTTGATAGACTAGGAAAAGAAAATACAATTGTTGATTTTCTTTCTAGAATGCAAAAGAATAAATATGATGTTCCTATAAAAGATAACTTTCCTGATGAATATCTTTTTGCAGTATCTACTAAAACACCTTCGTTTGCAGATATTGCTAATTATTTGGCTACAAGAAAAATACCTTCACAACTATCAGCTAGAGAAAAGAAAAAAGCGATCGAAATTAGTGCACCTTATTCTTGGATGGATGGAAAATTGTACAAAATTAGACCTTATTTGATTATCTGAAGATGTGTTCAAGAAGATGAAGTACCTAAAATCTTGAAAGCTTGTCACGATGAGCCATGTGGAAGACATTTTGCTAACAAAACGTCTGCGTACAAAATCCTTCTTTTGGGATAGTATTGGCCATCCATTTTCAAGGATGCCAAAGAATATGTCAAAAAATGTGATAGTTGTCAAAGAATGGGGAAATCTATTCCATTAGATGAAATGCCTCTACAACCATGGCTACTTGTAAAACCTATTGAAAAATGGGCTCTAGATTTTGTTGGACCAATAAATCCTCCATCTAATTAGAAAATGTACTTTTTTTGTTCTGCACAAATTATGTTACAAAATGGGTAGAAGATAAATCTTTTTTATTTGCAACTAAAAATGTTGTAGTAACATTTTTTTTGAAGATATTTTTACTCGTTTTGGTTTTCCAAGAGAAATTGTAACAAATCAAGGCACTCAATTCACATCTAAGTTGGTGCAAAAGATCATGGAGCAATATAAGATTAAGCATTGAAAGTATACTCCATATCATCCACAAGGCAATGGATAAGTAGAATCCACTAACAAAGTACTTGAAGCAATTCTTACAAACACTGTGCATTTGCATAGGAAGGATTGAACATAAAAGCTTCTAGCAGCACTATGAGCATATCGAACTACATGGAGGAACACAACTGGACACACTCCTTATGAGCTTATTTATGGAAAGCAAGTTTTGCTTCCAATTGAGTTCCAAGTGGAGACCTTCAAAACAACAATGAAGTTGGGCCTTGATCTATCAAAAGCTCAAAAACAGAGACTAGCACAATTAAATGAGCTAGATGAGATCCAACAAGACGTTATTCAAAGAACCAAGCATAATTCAGCAACAAAGATCAAAGTGGCATGACAAATTCATCAAAGATAAAAATTTCAAGCAAGGTGGCTCGGTTATTCTTTTTTATTCCAAATTCAAATATTTTCAAGGAAAATTTCAAACTTATTGGCTTGGTCCTTATGAGATTGAAACTATATTTTATAATGGAGTAGTCAAAATCAAAACTATTGATGATGAACGAGTTACTTTCCTTGTTAATGGTCATAGATTAAGGTTGTATCATAAACCACTAAGAAAGGAGGAGTTCGTCAAATATTTGCAAGGGAATTCTGAATTCAAATTGGTTAAGAAAGGAGATTCTTCTCCTCATTCTCTAACTTCATTGTAATTTTTCAATAATAATAATAATAATAAAAAAGTATAAACATGAAAACCAACTATGTTGGCATGTTTATACATAAAATATTAACTAAAAACCTAGATTTCTTGGCGGTTTAAAGTTTCATAATTCCGTCTTTCTTGTCCCTATTTTTTTCTACCCTTCTTTTTCTAACAAATTTCAGGTGGCAAGCAATACTTATCAGGACCAATGTTTTTACTGATCACCAAAAGCAACATCAACAAAAAAAAATCTTCTTATGATCAAACAAGAAAAATTCAAGAAATGGTAAGCAACAACAAAATTTATGTCATTCTGTAGCTAATCTTCAATTCTACAACCACGTTTGAATTCTACATCAACATTAGAAGATCCATAGCAAAATAATATCAGGGGAATTCACAAAAGTAAGGTATGCAGAATGTTGAAATTACTTTTCATATAAGAACTTAAGTTTTAATTCATGATGATTTTATCAAAGAAAAGTTTGAATAACTTATAAAACTACTAAAAATTACACCCATTATCATGACCGTTATACCCCACTCCCTCATTATTACTCAGTTGGTCACATTAATCTAATCGAAATCAAATACATTCCACCAATCGTATGAAATCAGATCTAGGAATAGTGAGTAATCATACGGA
This sequence comes from Pinus taeda, assembly GCA_000404065.3. NCBI lineage: Eukaryota > Viridiplantae > Streptophyta > Pinopsida > Pinales > Pinaceae > Pinus > Pinus taeda. Next base: position 115,441 of record APFE030175646.1, read on the forward strand.
AGGAACTGTCTGATCATAAACAAAGACTTCCAAGGACACCTTATTTTATTATCATTTTACTCTGTCTCATTTCATTCCGCTCCATTATGAAACCCCTTCCATTCAACCTTCCCTCATTATCAACCTTCCATCATCCCTGTTGAAAGGAACAATTGAGGACCGAAACTTCTTCTCACCGTGGGGATTATTGTTCGCTCTGAACCAAACATAATTAAGTTTCTTCAAGCATAACCGAGAGTTAGATATCAGTTGCAGCAAGTAGGGTGGCTTAAGTTCTTTGAAACAATTCAATAGGCATTAGGTAGAGGTTATCAAAGTTTTTACTCAGGCTTTTGATGGGGTTGAGGCAGAAATTGGAGACATCAAGCTTATTCTGACAAAGTCTGTCATGGCAGAAGCTACAAAATTACCCAGAAATGGAGAAAGTTGGTTCAAGAACAGGAAAATCAAGGAGAATGAATGGATACAATTTTTCAGGGAACCAGGTATGGATATATCCATCTTTAAACAGGGAATTCCAGTTATGACATTGAAAGGAAAACAAAGAAATTTATTGTTGGTTATCCATAAGTTTTTAACTTGTGAGGATAGATTTGGAACTATGTTTTTCTACCATGCCTAACTTTTGATGCATTTTATTGATGAGAATGAGATCAATTTGCCTTAATTTTTGCTTCAGAGTCTTAGAAAGATGGCATCTACTATACAAAGAGAGTCTAGATCCATTGATAATGTTATCTACCATCATGGACTCATAAAAATCCTTATAAAGACACATTTAGAAGCTAAGGGAGACAATTGGCAAGATTTTTGAGTTCAAATTCATTTTGTAGAAAACTAGGAAGGAGAAACAAGCAGTAGGGTTAAACGAAGACGACAAAGGTTAACATCAAACCCTAACCCTGAAAAAGAGAAAACTAAAGAAGAAAGTCTAGAACATAATGAGACAGAAGTACTAGAAGACTTGTTTGAGGATGATACCCCGCTCTCTTAGTACCTCGAAAAATATAAGCAAAAAAAATGAAAAACATAGTCTTAGAAGAAAGAAAGCTAGCTCAAGTCTTAAGCTACTTGAAGCAAGTGAAAAATCAGAGAAGAGAAAACAAGAGGTTATCAAAGCTAAAAGTCAAGACACTAAAGGATCATGAGTAAGATTGAGAAGAAGCAGGATAATTTCAAAACTTTCAAATACATAGTCACCAGAAATGATTTATCTTGAAGAAGAAGGGTACAAAACACCACCTCACACAGTGAGCTCGACAAGAAAAACTCCATACATTGACCCAGTCCAGCAGGAAATTTATGATTATGTAGATTCTTTGGAACAAAGAGCACAACATAAGGCAAATATCTCTCAATATCAAAAGAATGAAATTGGTGAAACTTTCTTGACAAAACAAACTCCATAACAAGAACGCAGAGTTGAAGATGCTTTGGAAAATGACACATATGAGCTAGAGGTTATTAATAAACACTTGCCATAGGAAATGGAAGCAACAAAAGTACAAAATGAGATATTAAGAACCCAAAATGAAAACATACTTCTACATATTTTCCATTGGTATAAGAAAAATAAGAAACTCAAGGCTAATAAATAAGTTTCTTAAGAATAGAACAAGGGGTTTGCAGAGAAATTCTAATGAAGAGACCAAGGGTCACCTTCAGCGTTAGGAAGAGAAAGGAAAACACTTGTCTGGATGTGCTTGCACAAGCTTCAAAAATCATACATTAAAGAAGAAAATAAGAACTAATTTGAATTTTTGGTGCATGAGGACATGCAAGACCTTTGGTGTGGGGGAATGTTGAAGTCTAAATTTGTTTCTCTTTTGACTATTTTTTTCCATCTCTTTCACCATTTTTCACCATTTTTGTAGCAGTCTCAACATACTCAAGGTTAATTCAACTTATAAAAAGGTATTTATCATCCTAGAATCAATGTTTCTTTATAAATTATAATGAAAGCATTCCTACAATAACAGAATTGTGAACATTCTGCAACTAATATTGAATTTCGTAGTGATATTCATGGTTAGACAGGTTGCAGTGCATCAGTGAAAGAATAAAGAGTATCTAAGGATGAAAAATGTTTACCACATGGATGAACACCTATTGACATGACTTGGCAGGCTATAAAGATCAAGAGACATAAGAGTCAAACTCAAAGTCAAACTCTGAGTATGACGGTGCAACGATCAAGCGAAGGCAACATAAAAATTAAAACGACATCAAGCGAGCATGCAAAAGACTTGTTCAATCAAGAGGATATGATTCGAGAAGAATCCATCATGATTTTCTCTTTCAGTAGCAAATCATGAGCAGATAAAGTCTTAGTTTAAATCTATTTCCTAGATGGAAAAGTAGTTTCATTTCGTATCAACATAAAACTCATGAAGTTGTTTAATGAAAAACTTGTACAGAATCCATAAGGTGAGATCCCAAACTCAGTTCGATTATTAAGTTTATTGTGGTTCATTTATAGAAATTGTGATACTCTATTTCAAGTAAATATAATTCTCCATTTTTAATGTGTGACTAAGAAATCATCTAATCGATCACATACTTACGCTCAAAGGAGCCCCCCTTGTCAAGTTGTAAGGAAATCTAATTTTGTTTATGTTTCCCTTTGTTCATAGCGTGATAGTCTTCTGAAGTTTATTTTCTTTTAGAATAGCTTCATTATATTTATAATTCGATCATTTGTTATTCCAGTTTCATAGCACCCATAATAGAAAAATTACCAAAAAAATTAAATTTAACTTTCATATGTGTTTCCTTTCAGGTTTCATTACCCAGTTAATTTTATATATGGAAAAAGAAATGTCTTTTAAAGTTAATCGTGCACTTCAGTAATCATTTAGAGTTACAAGTTCGCATTTGATTTCTATCCCCATCAGTAGTTTCTTTATGCAATTGTAATTAGTTTCTTTCTACAATTAGTTTTTCTTCTACAATTTGCTTTTATGCAATTAGTATAGAAGTTCCTTTCTGCAAAATAGTGATTGTAGTGTTTTCAATTCTACAAGTAGCATTAGGATCTTTCTCCTGTAATTTAGTATTAACATTTCCTTTTATGCAAGTAGAAGTAAGTTTTGAATTAAGCAATTTTCAATTCCGCAAGCAATAGATATCAATTCAGTTAAGAAATTTTGGTTTTGATGTAACTTTGAATAGAAAGAACTTGTACGTGTTTATTCTCTAAATCTCATTTGAACATTTGTCCATACTTAGGATAATTCAGTCCATAGATAGAATTCCTGGCATATATAGCGCACATACATCTCACAATAACACAAACCTTGATTGGAAATTAATGAAGTAATTTAAGAACCCAACGCTAAGTGTTGAGATTTGTAGTTTGGGAGGTACTCCTAACTCTAGGTTAGTGGGTATTGAAGAAATGGGCACACACATATGTTTGTGGGCTTGAAACCCAAGCTTGGGGTTTTGTACACATCGATGTCGGGGCCAAGACCATGGAGAAATTTGGACATGTGATGTATGGAGATGATAGAGGACGTTGCGATGAATGCAATGCAATAAAAATCATTGAATTATGCATTGTTTGTGTGGAAATATTAATTTTTGAAGTTATGGTGTGGGCTTGTGGCACAAAGGACAAGTCGACCCTGGTTTGTAGAGGTGCCCTTTAGGGATAGATGTTGTCACATGAGTTTTGTATAAATGGAGGTGAGTTAGACCTCATTTAAACATATCATAAGTGCATCTTTCATCAAGATAGATTTGAAATAGGCAGCGGATTTGATGCAAGAAGAAAAAAATGCCAGGAGCACAAGTTTGAGAAGGTTTTTTTAGTGATTGGGTGCATGTTTATTGGCAACTAGGACGCAGGTTTGAGGTAACCTTCTAGATGAGAAAAGGAAGTGTCTTGGACATGTTTGTGGGGCATATTATCTTGCCAGATCAGATCTTAGATCAGAGGTATGTAATTGGGTGAATTTTTGTGCATATTTGTGGTGTAGTTTGTCACTTTTTGGCCACATGAAAGTGATTCTACAGTGGCAGATTGGAGGCACATTTTGGAGGGCCGAGAGGCCTAGTAAAGGCTCTTTATCCCAGCGGCAAATAATCCTAGGAACAACGCAATCAAATAGTAGTGTCTTCCTTTGTTTGTGGTAAATTTGTATTGCTATTGTGGACAATCAACTGTCGAGTGTCTTGTGTGGTTTTTACAAGGCCCAAAATAGTGCACAAGAAGGCTAGAGCGAACAACAAAGGGAGGTAATTTGTTGGAGAAGGTCACACAGGTCTGGAAGAGTGATTTAGGGTTACTAGTGTGCCCTAGCAAGAGTTTAGATTGCATAGTTCCCAAGGCAAGAGGGCAACAACAATATGGTTGCAGATGGTCTCCTGATGATGACTGGATGCTAGTGGATGGTGTCCTAGGAGAGGACTAGTTTGTGAAGTCTATTGGTAGCCAACAACAAGGGTTATCCTAGTGGTTGGATGCTCTAACTAGAATGCAGATGCTACAACAAGGATTGGTTACTCATGGTCTGTTGAAGGGCAGTGTGATAGTGCCTAAGTTGGAGCCTAATGTGCACCATGTTGATTGACTAAGGTGGTTGCTAGAGTGGTAGAAGAAGAGATCAAGGGTTTGATCACCTAGGCACAGTTTGAGTAGCCCTAGACTTGCTGTGTGGAGAAGGAAATATACAATAGAGTATGGGCAGTCTTCCTAGCCTGTGTTCATTGTGGGAGATGGACATCTTATAGTGATAGGTGGTAGCTCTTTGTGCCCTACGTTAGTCTTCATTGGAGCAGCGCAGGAAGACTATAGTGGGTTGAAGTCCCTAAGTAGATGAGAGTAGCAGTGGGAAGTTGTGAGGTGTTTACAAACAGAGTTGTGAACAAATCGACAAGATTCTCGATGTGTTGTGCCCTTGATGGACTAAGGAACAACTACTAAACAAATTGGATATTGGAGGTTCTGTGGCCAGATGGACTTGGAGCATGGATAGAGGCAGGTGTTGCAAATAAGGAGTCAAAGGACCGAGAAGATATAGGGTACGGTCGAGAGGAGTTGTGATTGAATGCTACATCAGCCAGATGGTCAGAGCATCTTGTTGAGGATAGATTGGTTGTCGATGGACTGACACCAAGCTCTAGTTTTGTATCTTGTATTAGTGGATGTATGAGGGTCATTATCCTTGGTACGGGAGTTGTATACTGTTGTATTATTTAGTCGGATTAATATACAAAAGTTGGGTTATTGTAACTAATTTGTGTAAACTTTTGTGTATATATTGTGCACTAGTAGATTTACCGTTGTTTATATTTTTCTGTGCAAAGTAGCTTCGTTGTGATTCTTGGTTTCGCAGTGCCAGTGATTTAAGGTTATATCTTAGGTACCAGGATCATGGAAAAACAACATGGTATTAGAGCATGTCTGAGCTACTTTGAGGGACAGTGAATCAGAGTGTGCACGTCGAAGAAGCTTAGAGGGAGTTGTGGGTGTCTAGATCATGGAGCAGATGGTCTAGCTAAAGACATGGAGGTGTGGTCTTGATTGGCTTGGCAAGAATATTGGTTGTGAGTTTTGGTGGATTGATGGTGAGCCTAGTGAAGAACAGTTTGTTGTGGGACATATTGTTGATCATGGACTTCCTATGACTTGTCATGGATGGTTGGGACAACTCGAGCATCGCTTTAGCATGGATGAGATTAGGATGATTGAGATTGCTTCATGTGATGGACTGCAGATTCGCAGGCTAGCTTCCTCATTGGATCGTGATGTTTCATATTTGAGATTGGAGGGACTTTCACAAGTGGTATTGATCTAGGAGGATGAGAGCTTGCAGGACTAAGCCAGTGGAGATCGTGTAGGTTCAGAGGGAGTCTAGCCTCAGAGGAAGAAGCCCTATAAAGGTTTGGGATCTCCAGGTTCAAATGTGATGAGGCAGAGGGACTATCGAGATTTCAGGGTTCATTCTACAGAGTATGTTGCAATGATGGATGCTAGATGGGCTAGTGTTGTTGGAGATGTTGATGGAGACTTCCTAGTGTTGGAAGTACCTCCCTCGCTAAGAGGGAGTGTTGAGATTTGTATCTTGGGAGGTACTCCAAACCCTACCTAGTGGGTTTTGGAGGAATGGGCACACAAATATGTTTGTGGGCTTGAAATCCAAGCTTGGGGTTTTGTACCCATTGATGTTGGGGCCAAAACAATGGAGATAATTGGACATGTGATGGATGGAGATGATAGAGGACGTTGAGACGAATCCAACACAATGAAAATAATCAAATTCCACGTAGTCTATGTGGAGATATAATTTTTAAAGTTATGGTGTGGGCTTGTGGCACAAAGGACAAGTTGACCTTGGCTTGTAGAGGTGCCATTTAGGGCTAGCCGTTGCCACATGAGTTTTGTATAAAAGGAGGTGAGTTAGAACTCATTTGAACATATCATAAGTGCATCTTCCATCCAGATAACTCTGAAATAGGCAACAAATCTGAGGCAAGAAGAAAAGAAGGCAATGAGCACGAGTTTAAGAGGATTTTCTTTGTATTTAGGTGTGCGTTTCTTGGAAGCTAGGCCGTAGGTCTGAGGCAAACTTCAAGATGGGCAAAGGACGAATCTTGGAGAAGTTTGTTAAGCATATTATCTTGACAGATCATGTAGAAATCATAGGTATGTAATTAGGTGAATTCTATGCATATTTATGGTGTAGTTTGTCACTGTTTGGGACGCACAAAAGAGCTACTACAACAATAAATTGGAGACACATTTTGGAGGCCCAAGGGGCCTAGTAAAGCCCGAAAGGCCCACTAGATGAGTGGATAAGCAACTAATAGAAACTTATAGTAATGGATCTCCGTTCATTGATCTCCAGTAACTAAGCCCAATTCTCTAATTCTCTTAACAAAAATGATTCAAGATGCCCTCACCCTAATACCCAGTGAGGAAAGATGGCAATAAATGTCAATGAAATATATTGATCCTGGGCTCAATCCATCCCAGATTGAGTGATGACCGGATATAGTTTTGAAACCCTGATAGTGAGTGGCTATAAAGTAGGTTTAGGTGTTCTTCTAGGTTTTGTAGACGTTGCCAACGCCCATTCATACTATAGACAGTAGTACTAACACCTCCTCCTATCAGACCAAGGTGGGGACCAGATGGCAAGCTACAAGTAGTCGATATGGAGCCACATGATACGCTGAGTACTATGGGACAGACTTAGTTGTATCACAACCGCAGATACTCCTAGGAATAACGTAGTCAAAGAGTGGTGTCTTCCTTTGTTTCTGGGTAGTTTGTATTGTTGTTGTGGATAATCATCTTGTGTGGTTTTTACAAGTCTCAAAAATGTGCACAAGAAGCCTAGAGTGGACAACGAAGGGAGTCGATTTGTTGGAGAAGGTCACACAAGTCTGGAAGAGTGGTTTATGGTTGCTGGTGTGCCCTAACTAGAGTTCATATTGCACAGTTACCAAGGCAAGAGGGAAGCAAAAATATGGTTGCAGATGGTCTCTTGATGATGAGAAGATGCTAGTGGATGGTGTCCTAGGAGAGGACTAGTTTGTGAAGTCTGTTGGCATCCAAGAGGAAGGGTGATCTTAGTGGTTGGATGCCCTAACCAGAGTGAAAATGCCACAACAAGGATTGATCACTCGTGGTGTATTGGAGGGAGGCATGATATTGCCCAAGTTGGAGCATGGTGTGCACCATCTTGATGGACTAAGGTCGTTGCTAGAGTGACATAAGAAGAGATCAAGGGTTTGATCATCCAGGAGCATTTTGAGTAGCCCTAGACTTGCCGTGTGGAGAAGGACATCTACAACAAAAGATGGGAAGTCCTCCTAGCCCATGTTCATTGTGGGAGATGGACATCTTATAGTGATAAGTGGCAGCCCTCCATGCCCTATGTTAGTCTTCATTGGAGCAATGTAGGAGGACTATAATGGGCTGAATTTCATGAGAAGCTGAGGAGAAGCAATGGGAAATTGTGTGTTGTTCACAAACAGAGTTGTGAACAACTCGACAGGAGTCTCAATGTGTTGTTCCCTTGATGTACTAAGGCACAACTAGTGAGTAGATTAGATAGTCGAGGTTTAGTGGCCAGATGGACTTGGAGCATTGATAGAGGCAGGTGTTGCAGATTAGAAGCTGAAGGACCGGGAAGGTACAAGGTATGACCGAGAGGAGCTTTGATTGCATGCTACATCAACAAGATGGTTAGAGTATCTTGTTGAGGGTAGATTGGTTGTCGATGGACTGATAACAAGCCCTAATTTTGTATCTTGTATTAGTGGACGTATTAGGGCCATTATCGTTGGTATGGGAGCCCTAGATTGTTGTATTATTCAGTTGGATTAATATAGCGAAGTTGGGTTATTGTACATAATTTGTGTAAAAAGTTGTGTGTATATTTTGCACACTAGTAGATTTACTGTTGTTTATATTCCGCTGTGCAAAGTAGCTTCATTGTGATTCTTGGTTTAGTAGCATCAATGATTTAAAATTCTATCGTAGACATGAGGTTCATGGAAAAACAACATGGTATCACAGCATGTCTTACCTACTTTGAGGGATAGTGAATCAGAATGTGCACAACGAAGTAGCTCAAAGGGAGTTGGGGGTGTGTAGATCATGGAGCAGAAGGTTCAACTGAAGACATGGAGGTGTGGTCTTAACAAACTTGGAAATAAGATTGGTTTGGAGTTCTGGTGGATTGGTGGTGACCCTGGTGAAAAACAGTTTGTTGTGGGACAAATTGTTGATCATGGACTTCCTATCACTTGTCATGGATGGTTGCGATAACTCAAGGATCACTTTGGCATGGATGAGATCAAGATGATCAATATTGCTTCATGTGATAAACTACATATTCGCAGGCTAGCTTCCTCATTGGATCGTGATGTTGCATATCTAAGATTGGAGGGATTTGCACATGTGGTATTTGATCCAGGAGTATGAGTGCTTGTAGGACTGAGCCAACGGAGATCGTGTAGGCTCAGCGGGAGCAACCTTATGGAGGTTTGGGATCTCCAGGTTCAGATGTGACGACGCAATGGCACTACTAAGCAGGGTTCATTCTACAGTGTATGTTGCAGTGATGGAGGGTAGATGGGCTAGTGTCGCCGAAGATGTTGATGAAGACTTCCAAGTGTTGGAAGTACCTCCCTCACAAAGAGGGAGTGTTGAGATTTGTAGTTTGGGAGGTACTCCAAACCCTAGGCTATTGGGTTTTGGAAGAATGGGCACACAAATATGTTTGTGGGCTTGTAACCCAAGATTGAGGTTTTGTACCCATCGATGTTGGGGCCAAAACCATGGAGAGAATTGGATATGTGATGGATGGAGATGATAGAGGACGTTGAGACGAATCCAACACAATGAAAATCATCAAATTTTGCATTGTCTATGTGGATATATTAATTTTTGAAGTTATGGTGTGGGCTTGTGGCACAAAGGACAAGCCGCCCTTGGCTTGTAGGGGATCCCTTTAGGGCTAGACGTTGCCACATGAGTTTTGTATAAAAGGATGTGTGTTATACCTCATTTGAACATATCCTAAGTGTATCTTCCAACAAGACAACTCTGAATAGGTAGTGGATTTGAGGCAGGAAGAAAAGAAGGCCAAGAGCACGAATTTGAGAGGGTTTTCTCTATGATTAGGTGCGAGTTTCTTGGCAGCTAGGCCGCAGGTCTGAGGAAGACTTCTAGATGAGAAAAAGGACGTGCCTTGGACAAGTTTGTGGAGCATATTATCTTGCCAAATCAGGCCGTAGATCAGAGGTATGCAATTGGGTGAATGTTTTGCATATTTGTGGTGTCGTTTGTCACTGTTTGGGCTACAGGAAAGTTCTGCTACAACAACAGATTGGAGGCACATTTTAGAGGGTCGAGAGGCCCAGTAAAGGCTCTTTATCCCAACCAAAACTACTCCTAGGAACATCGCAATCAAACATTGGTGTCTTCCTTTGTTTGTGGGCAGTTTGTATTGTGTTGTGGACAATCAACTGTAGGGTGTCTTATGTGGTTTTTACAAGGCCCAAAACAATGCATAAGAAGCCTAGAGTGGACAAAAAAGTGAGCTGATTTGTTGGAGAAGGTCACACAAGTATGGAAGAGTGGTTTACGGTTGTTGGTGTGCCCTAACCATAGTTCAAATTACATAGATCCCAAGGAAAGAGGGAAACAACAATATGGTTGCAAATGGTCTCTTGATGATAAGTGGATGTTAGTGGATGGTGTCCTAGGAGAGGACTAGTTTGTGAAGTCTGTTGGCAGCCAAGAGGAAGGGTGATCCTAGTGTTTGGATGCCCTAACTAGAGTGCAAATGCTACATCAAGCATTGGTCACTCGTGGTCTATTGGAGCACAGTGTGATAATGCCCAAGTTGGAGCCTGATGTGCATCATCTTGATGGACTAAGGTGGTTGCTAGAGTGGCGGAAGAAGAGCTCAAGGGTCTGATCAACCAGGAGCAATTTGAGTAGCCCTAGACTTGTCATGTGGAGAAGGACATCTACAACAGAAAATGGGTAGTCCTCCTAGCCTATGTTCATTGTGGGAGATGGATATCTTACAATGATAGGTGGCAACCCTATGTGCCCTATGTTAATCTTCATTGGAGCAACAAAGGAAGGCTATAGTGGGGCAAAGACCCTGAGTAGATGAGGAGCAATAGTGGGTAGTTGTGAGTCGTTCACAAACGAAGTTGTGAACAACTCGACAAGAGTCCCAATGTCTTGTGCCCTTGATGGACTAAGGCACAACTAATGAGCAGATTGGACAGTCGAGGTTCAGTGGCCAAATGGACTTGGAGCATTGATAGAGGCAAGTGTTGCAGATCAGAAGCCGAAGGACCGAACAGGTACAAGGTACGATCAAGAGGAGCGGTGATTGCATGCTACATCAGCTAGGTGGTCAGAGTATCTTGTTGAGAGTGGTTTTGTTGTCGATGGACTGACACCAAGCCCCAATTTTGTATCTTGTATCAGTGGACGTATGAGGGTCATTATCCCTGGTATGAGAGCCCTAGACTATGTATTATGCAATTAGATTAGTATAACAAAGTTGGGTTATTGTACATAATTTGTGTAAAAAGTTGTGTATATTTTGTGCACTAGTAGATTTATGGCTATTTATATTATGTTATGCAAAATAGCTTCGTTGTGATTCTTGGTTTGGTAGCGTCAATGATTTAAGATTCCATCCTAGACACCAAGATCGTGGAAAAAAACACTTAGAGAGAGTTGGTGCCTTGGTTTGGCCTGTTGTTTTGGAAAAATTTGCTCCCTTTTGTAGAAAGGTTGAGCCTCAATAAAGAAAGGATTTATGTGTCTCCTATTTATAGTCTAAGTGAAGTTGTCCTTGAAACAATTTGTAATAGTAAAGATACTCATACAACTCTAATTGGCGACGTTGTCGGGGAGAGAATAGAAGAACAATTTTCCTTGGGTTTTTCATGTTTTCCTCTGGTTGTTCAGTGAGGAGGGAATACTTGGTTGTTTTGAATAAAAGCAATAAAATGTGACTCCATTGTAATAAAGACCATAGACTGCAAAACAACCGAATAAAAACACTTTTTCTTGAATTCATTAAATTTGAAGTTGATTCTTAAGAGTGATAAGTTTCAGTAGTTGATTGTACATCCACACCTATGATTTTCACTTAGAATACTGATTGGAAACTCCACTGTACTTTGAAGTTTTCTTTTCTGGGTTTTAATGGCTCTCCCTGCAATTTTACTCCATAAATTTAATCCATTTGATTTTACTAGGATCACTAGTTATCCTCATGATATGCCTGCATATTATGTCCGGGATGAGTATCTTCCAAAATTCAGTAGAAAGGAATATGAAGATCCAGCTCAGCATCTCCAAGAGTTTCATGAATGCATGGAGCAGCAGGGCATCATTCATGAAGATGTTAAGATGAAGTTGTTCATGTTTTCTTTGGACCAAGAAGCTAGGGATTGGTTCAGGGCTCTGCCTCGTTCAAGCATTTCATCTTTAAAAGATTTCCATTCAGTATTCAATTCTTCTTGAAGAATTTATTATCCATACAAGTTTCTTTTTGAAGGTAGTTGTGAATATTATGATTATAAAAGAACTTTACAAGCTCATGATAATCCTGTTGAAGAAACTGATGATCTTGTTGATAATATATCAAGCATTCAGAGAGATTATAGTCAGATTAACTATGAGCAAGTCTCTAAAAGCGAGAAACTATCATTTTCTCAAAATGATGCAGAGAAGTTTATAAAGCATTCTTCTTCAATAATATCCCAAGAAGAGAATTGGTTGACTATGGTCCAAGCAGATTGAGCATCATTTTCTCAAAATGATGTGGAAAAGTTTATAAAACATTTCTCTCCAATGATCTCCCAAGCAGATAATTGGTTATTCCAAGCAAATTAAGAGAGTATTCAGATGGAGGAAAGTTCAAACATGCATCAAGAGTCTTTGCTTAGCAACCAAGAAGAGAAAGAAATGATTGAGTTGCAAATAAATCCCCAGAGTTCCTATTTTTTTTTAAATTTGATGATCCTCCTATCTATAATGAAAATGGTTTAAATGGGGAACAAGATGAATTTCTTCAAGTTCATCAGTTGGATGTTGAACATACAGGAATAAACCAACAAGAGGGATATGTTGGACAACAATATATTGAGCCATCTATCATAGCAAAATAGGCTATCTTATGTGAAAAGAAAGATGATAAAGAGATTGTATATCATTGCATTGAAGAACATAAGGATGCCCATGGATCAGAGGTAAACGATCTCTTTGAATTTGATCATATGTCATATAGTAATGTGAAAAAATATCTTTTTCTTCCTGAGGTTAGAATTACACATTATTTTCAATCAAAGCTTAGAGATGAAAAGTGGAGACATGAAGGTGACATAGATCATTTTCTTAAAGATGTCGCTGATTGTTCTGTTGAACATATATCCCAACAGAAGGTCTAATTGAGCAGGAACTCTCATACATAGAGAATTTTTTTTTTGGAGCAGATCAAGAACATATTTTTTCTTATACTTTTGAAGATCCTGTGGCAGATTACATTGAAGAATTTATTAGCAGTCTACACATATCATTTTGTGGATATACTCCTAATTTTTGTTGTGAGTTACTTTTATGCATAATCTATTTTTTGTTGTTCATGATGAATTGTTTTTTAAAGATTCACTGGTAGAATGGTTCTAGATTAAGCACTCAAATGCTACCCTGGCACCATTGGAAGATTGACTTCACATGATGGAGATCAATCATGTGCATATATATGAACTTGTACATAAATAAGCTCAGGTGTTGAGCATTTGGTTTCCAGTTGCAGTTCCTCAGTTTAATCATTAGTTGATGAATAAGGGTGACTTTCTTAGTTGAAAACTGGTTTGCAGAAGCTTCAGACTTCAAGATTGTCAGGTTCCAATTTGTCAAATTTCAGGGTTTGCATAGTTTTTAGACTCCATGCCCAACTAAGGCTATTAATCTACAATTCTCAATAGTTTGCTATCAATGTACAAACATTATATCACTGCAGAGATCGGCGTGGGTTCACTGTACAAAATTTTCACACAGCAAAGTTTGGCGAAGCAATATATGACTCCATTCCCAATGAATAAGGCACTAATCGACGGTTCTTAGTGCTTCTATGGCAGAAGCACTATCCCCAGTTGGAGCCAGATGTTGTAGCTTATATTATGTTTGAAGTTTATTTTTCAGTTATATCACTCTCAGGAGTTCAAACTCAATAAAATTCCTTTATATTCTTTATCCCCCCCCAAAAAGTGTAAAAGAAGTGAAACATTTTGTTTATTATATATCGACATCGCTAAAGGAAGAAGTGTAAAATAGTTGGCCCATGAAATCATGTTAAATCGCAATATAAATAGTTATATGGAGTCATAATATATATATATATATATATATATATATATATATATATATATATATATATATATATATATATATCTGTGTGTGTGTGTGTGTGTGTGTTAGCAATGCGATTAGATCGCAATCGCAAAACACAACGAGAAGTTATGTTATTACCACGGGAATCACCGATTACCGATTATATGAAGTTAGTATCAAAAACGTGGACCGTCGGATTAGGAAGAAGATCAACGACAGAGATTCAATTTGAGTGCTGGAGGAGAGAGAGAAGACGGATATCAATATGGACCGTAGGGTCTAAAGACCTTGCCATCCAAAGGTCATCAGGCGCGAACAAGTCTGGGCGTTAACTGTAAGGAGTGGACCTGAACTTTTATGAGTTGGGAGTTTATAATTCTTATTAGGTCCGAAAAGGCGTTAACCCTCATGCAAGTACCCCACCTGAAACCGATGGCAACCATCAGATTCTGGGGTTAAAATATACGATGGAGAACAGATGGACCTGAAACATATATATATTATGTTTTATAATGCTGGCGGGTCCGTAAAGCACCAAACACATATGTCTTGGTTCTTTTGTTGATTGTGATCCGCGATAATGATTCTAGATCCGATGAATTATTAAATTAATATTTATGACAAATCGAGTCCGTAAGGGTATTAAGGTGTATTTAAAAGGCTAAAGGGTGGACATGATAAGTTTTTTGAAGCATTATTGATTGCTTTTCAGTTCCATGAGTCTCATCATTATTTAAAAGGCATTTGAGTCTAAAAGGCGCGATTAAGCAGTAAAAGCAATGCGATTGAATTGCAATCACAAATTGTAGTGGGAGCATTTATACGGGGTAAGACCCTTTTGCCGATTGCGACTTGCGATATTGTATATATGGGAACATTGAATGGGCGGATCCGATGGGTTTGAAACATAGTTAACTCTTTTTGAGTTCCGCTTTGCATTGATTTCGTTGAATAAAGAGAAAATTAGTGTTAAAGTCGAATCCGTTGATTTCGCTGAATAAAGGGAAAATTAATGTTAAAGCCGAATCCAAAGAAAAGGTGATTGGTTGGGTTATTTGGTTTTCTCCGCAATCAGATCATTCCTGACATATATATTTTCAAAGTTTTTGGCGCAGTTTACATATTTTCTGAGTTTTAATATTGTATATATAATAAAGTTGAATAATTTCAAAGAGAAAATAGTTTTATAACTGCTATAAAGCAATTTATTAGCTGTTCCAAGAAATCAGTTCCAAAACTGATTTGATAGAAGAGATAAAAGCCCGAAAAGGGAACTGTAAAGGGTTGGTTGTTGGAATTTTGGAGAACTCGGAGACTAGGCCACTGTATTCCTAATATCATTGTTCATTAATGAAAGAATCAGAAGTTTCCATGAGTTGTTGCATATAATTTTGTAAGCTTCTCTGTCATGTGTCATGCTATGTTTTCTTCTTTTCAAGTATAGTAATGAAGCTGCAGGTCTTTATTTGCTTATGTAGATAAAGTTAAAATTATTTAAAAGAGCGCTCCTATACTTGAAGTCCTCATTTCCTTTCTAAGTTATAGATAATAGTTTCTATGAAAGACCAACATATTGTCTATGATTCAGTGCTCATTATCATAGTTCTTCTAAGTTACAGATAGTAGTTTATGTGAAAGATCAACATATTATCTTTAACTTCTCCTTCAAATTTTCTTCATTCATTATTTATATCTAGCAACAAATGGCATTTTGAGATGTTCTGGTCATACATGTATTAAGAGTTAAAGACCAAGTTTTCCAGGTCCTTCATTTGAGAACACAACAAACAATAAGTGACAATAAATAATATTTATTAATGTCTTAAGCACGATTTCACCATAGCCAGAAAATTGGTTTATTAAGGAACAACACTATGAATGAGATATGTTGATTGAATTGTAAATATACAACTATTGATGATGTATGCTTAACAAGTGATGACCCTCTCATTTATCAATGTAAGAGGAAGTTGACTGATGGAAGAACCAACCTTGATGCATTATTTCCTGCACTTAAAGGTCTGATGAAATGGAGAAGCTCTCTCTCTCTTTCTCTCTCTCTCTCTCTCTCTCTCTCTCTCTCTCTCTATATATATATATATATATCTTGTGGGATCCTTGGTGTTCTTGATAAACACTTATCATATACTCTAACTCGATCTATGGATGAGCCTCATATATTGGATAACTACTTGTTGAGATATCTCTATGATTCTATTATCTATGGTCAGAGATACATTGCCAGAACCTAAGATTCCATAGATATTCTGATGCTGGTTCAACTGGCAGTATGATGGGTGGCAAGAGCACATATAGTACTATATTTGTTGATTCTGTTGCTCTTGGAGCACTATTGAGGCTAAATGTATACAACGACATGCATGGCTTATCATTATAAATCCATTTGGTTGAGGAAGCTCTTTAGTGAGCCATTTGAGCACGTGCTGGAAACCATCATTGTATATTGCAGAGTGGGATTCACCTTTTAGAGAATCCCATGTTCCACGACCCTTTCAAGCATATTGAAATAAGGTACCAATTTATTTGGACTATGGTACAACGGGAAGCAATCAAGCTCCATCATTTCAGGATGGATGTGCAGGTTACTTACATCCTCTCAAAGCCTCTTAGTAAGGTCAAGTTTATCTTCCTTTAGAGGGAGGGTGGGAGTCGTGGAAAGACCCTACTATGAGGGTCTCGGTTGAACATTGAGCTCTGGGAGCTCCTAGGGGCCTAGGGTACTTATTGGAGCTATGTACGACTATAGGGTGAGTAATTCACCTTCCCTATCGATTTGTTGTGTGTAGGTTGAGTGGTTCACCTTCCCTTGTGAGAATATACCTTAGTATGAAGACACATGTATATGGTAAGTGGTTCACCTTCTCCTATGGCATATTGGAAGGATGAGTGGTTCACCTTCTCCTATGGATACCCTAGCATACATCCTACCCATGTCGTCCGGGACTTGTGGGAAGTACCTCTCATCTGGCCAATGAGTTGGGAAAAGTGGATAAGGACTATAACACTACAGATGGATGCATCATGCACTGTTGTATTCCCTATGTCTAGGATGCATGGTGTTCAACAACTTGATTTGGGATAAATTTTGATTGGGGTTCTACCCCAGGTTATGTGGACTGACTTTTGTCAATGGAGAGTGAAAAGGTTTTGTGACTCACTGTTGATCAATTCTTCTTCATTATCTATATCAGTGTTCAACAGAGTTGAGAAGGAATGCAAAGATGTTCATGATGACAGGATGACATGATGATGGATATTGGCAGGTGGAATTCTCTCTAGTTGAGAGGGAGTGTTAAAATTGGAAACTAGAGCCAAATTCCACTTTGGACAACTCATCTGATGAAGGTAAGTATTGCATTGAATTCCTCTTTTCAAGAGGACCAAAATCAACCTAAAGATCACTAAATTTGGGCAAGGGGAAATATGTTTTTAGATTCAAGCCCACACATGTGCAATTTGTCAAGGTCGGCTTGGGGTTCATTAGTCAAGTTGAATCCCTCTCCATCTCCTATAAAAGGAGGTGACCTCCAACCTCATTTGACACATCCGCAACACACATTTCTTCTCTCTGAAATAGTAGTAGAAGGAAGATGTCTCCAGCGAAGGTGTAAGGGAAAGGTTGATGTCATGACTGGGTTGTATGATGGGTCGAGTTCCTTAGGTAGGAGGCCAAGATCGCTAGGGGAAAGTATGGCTTATTTAAGGGTTGTTCTGGGCATATCTATCTTTTGTTGTAGGTTCGAGTTATCACAAAGATTGACTGCAGGCATAAGGGAAGAGATGGAGAGTTTGGGTGGTGTGGAAACTCTCTTCTAGGTGGGCTGCAACTATAGGGAGTCTTTCTCAAGCAGGCCGTAGGCCTAATCTAGCTGAACAGGGGGCTAGGAGGGAAAGAAATAACCTAGATAGGACACATACCTATTTTGGTGAAGGCAAGTTGACGTGGAGGCTTGTTTGGGGGTTAGATTAAGCCCATACTTGTAACATAAAGCAAACAAATTGTCTTGAAGGGAGGCCACAACTGTAGAAGGTTGTTTGGGCAAGTTTCTGAGGGTGGTAGTAGAGTGCCACATGCCCTAACCAGGAGAAGCAAGCAACAATAGTATGCTCCGACACTTGTGATCATTAGGTATGTGTAGATATGATGGATTTGTGTAGTTTTGGATGTTAGTTGGATGGTTGTCTAGATTGGACAGTCTGTAGTAGCTCCTTGCTGGACTGTAAGTAGCCCTAACCAAACCAAGATTCTCCAATAGTATGGCATTACCTTAAGAGGGAAAAATTTCACTGCTCTAGAATTGCAATTTTGATTGGGCCATCTATTTATCTAAGGGAAGCGATATTGGATCTTCAAATTGACAAGTCAATATTGACTTTAAATTATTGTACTCGCTCTCTCTCTCTCTCTCTCTCTTTGTTGAACATTTGATATCAATAATAAGAAGAATTGATCAAGGGTTTTCCCCATCTTGGGGTTTTTCCCTAGCTTGAGCCATATTCTAGTATTCCCCTGTCTTGGCTTGTCTTCCACATTTATCGTTTATGTTCTTTCTTCAATTACTGTAAATATGATAATGATTTATATGTTTTCTAATGGAAATGCAATGGATTGATAAACATGCTAATATGGAACATTAAAGTAACTGTCCTAAGTACAGAACGTGTTAACTAAAATTAAAAGTCGAGCTTGAAACGATGCCCTAGAGGTTGATGCTGTAAAAAAGAAAGATAAAAGCACAATATGGCCACATACAACATGAAACGTACCAAAAAATGCAAAAGATGGTCGAGACAAAAGATTTTAGCACGAGGGAAAAAACCAAACATTAGCTTTACCCCCTATCATTATGGCCATTACCCTACTTCCTAGGGCCCCTGTGAGTGCCCCCTACATCATTAAGGAACCCATGATTGTCCCAACCCCTAGTGGGCGATGAACTGCCCCACCTTAAGTGGGTATTCACTGCTACATCTTAGGCATCATGCTCTCATCCCCTTGAGCCCCAAGTAATAAAATCAAGAAAACCTATAAAAGGCAAAAGGCATATGAAGAAGGGTGGGAAAACAAAGGTTGGGGTAACTCATGTACCATGATTTCTCCCTCCTACATTCATATACCCAATGTTGGGCTTTCTTCATCAAAGCTACCCTTGTACCATGGCATGTGGTTTAGAGCCTTCCCTCTTACCCCCACTATATTCCATCATTATTCACATGCCACCTACCACTTAATGGATGTACCATGGACTTGTCACTCCCTTAGATATTGAAACCACTTACTAGGGCCTTCCACTAACCTCTCTTGTCGAACAAGGTAAAACCTATACATGTTTAAAGTCCATATGGAAGGGCATGCCACTATGAAGTGTCCACTTCTGCCCTTGATTAACAAGCTTATTTACTCAATTGCACTAATGATAATTGTATTGGAGGTGAGGAGACACATTGGATCTTATACAAGATTGCAAGTGGGTCTTCATCTTGGACTTGGCCTCCCTATATGAGATCCAAGACCTCCAGAGGTCATAATGACACTTATAGGGTGAGAGTTGAGAGCCATGGGTCTCTAGTCTTGTAGAGCATTCATTGCCACACAATGGGCTTCGTCAGCACCACCACATTGCTTGCTCGTGCCCCAATTATACAAAGATGATGATGCACTTGGACCATGTTGCCTAGCAAGCTACACATTGCACCTGACAGTTGGCAGTTGATCTAGGGCCCAAAGGAGGTTTTGTCTCTTCTAGGGATACATGGGAGGGCATGTATCATCTTCTAGCCCTCATTGATGGAGCATCAACTTGATCCTGAGCCACTTGGAGACCCACGAGACCCATTTGAAACCCACAAAGCCCAACTTGGGGTTTGGAGATGTTATGCAACATTTGGAGGGCATACCGCTCTTGTCCATTGATTTTGAGGCGCTCACTCTCATTTTTGGCACATGACGCCTCAACGCTACCCTTCTAGGCCTCCACGTCAGCCTAGCATGGCCCTAAGAAGGCTAATTCAATTTGTTTATTGAGCTATCATGTTTGGCTTGTAGCCATGGGTGGGTTACTTAGCGTTTTAGGCATAGGAGGGCTTTTCTTTTAGTTTTTGAACTTATATGACATGTATAAATAAGTGAGTCATTCTCACTTGGATTATCATTTTGGATTTTGGATATCTCTCTCTAAAGAATTGAGACCTACAATTGTGCAATGACTTGGATGAATAAACACATTTTGATGTGTGGAAAAATTTCGGTATCTCTCTTGGAGCTTCTTATTGGCAAAATTTTGGATGAATATATTCTTCTTTATCTTGTAAGTGCAATATAATGCTATATTTCTATTTTAATGGATGTCTAATGCATAGAATCAATTTATTATGGTGAAATAATGTGCCCTAATTAATGCAAATTAGCGGAATCATTGAAACTATTGGAGATTTTTGCATGTATTACTCATTGGACAAAGAATGAATGAATGTTCCTAGAGGATTATTTGCATTGCATCCTTGAAGCTATGTAACAATTTCCTTAGAAGTATAAAAGTCTAAAGTTGTCGTGTAGCTACATCCATAGGGTTAGTGACGCCGCTTCTTTAGGCCTCCTCGAAGAGCAAAGATCCCAAATCTTGATCATTTAGACTCCAACCTTCCCAATAGCTAGGAACTAGTCCTAGATCCTTCCTGATCACATTAACACAACGAAACATCATTCCTTTCACCTCTTTTCTTTCTCTTTTCTTCATCCCTTTAAGGATACAGAGGTTTTCTAGAGCTTGGTGTGAAATCTTAAGGAAGAGGAATTTGGGATTTCTTCTAGACAAATTTCTTCATTCATGTCTCCTCTAGGCATCTTCCAATTTTGAATGAATTCTGAGGGTGGAATTTCAAATAAATTGACGCCCTAGCTATCACACCAAATCGGAACCCTAGAAGCTAATTCTTCAACTTAGGGATTTCTTGAAAGTTTATGCTTGAATACTTATAGAAGTATATCATACGTTCCTTAACCATCTTGACCTTAGATGAACTCTTACCTTGCCAAATTTCTCAACCTGAGGTCTTGTATAACATTTCTTTCAAGGGGCTTTTTGTGGAAAGTCTTACTAGCTTCTCCCAAAGCTCACACTTTAATTGAACCTTTACATTGAATGAGCCATCCTTGCCTTACTTTGAACCCTATAATAGACATAGTAATCATTAGTGACGGATAATGGGACTCTTCCTATTGGTGGAAATCTGAGAAAAGAAGGGGACATAGGTTGTGGTGACAATGGGCCTTTGTCCCAAACTATGGTTGTGCCTTCCAACTTTAGCCTACAAACTAGGCCTGCTAGTTTATGCAACAACAAGGCGCACCATTGACAAAGCTCACAAACAAAGGAGCATTTCGATTGTCAGAAGGTGCCCAAAAAGCTTTTGACAAGTAGAAGGAAAGAATGAGTACATGCCCAATACTGGCTCTTCCAGATTTTTCGCAACCCTTTGTGCTAGAATGTTATGCACTAGAGGAAGGCATAGGGGCATTGTTAATGCAAAACAAGCCCCTAATAACATTTGAAAGCAGAAAACTCAAGAATGTCGAGAAACTTTATTCACATACGACAAGGGAATGCTTGCAATCATGCATGCCTTGATCAAATTCAAATAATACTTAGCAGGTGACCGATTCACAGTGAAAACAAATCATAATAGTTTGAAGTATTTCCTAGAACAAAGGATTTGAATGAAAGGAAACAAAATTGGGTGAGTAAAATATAAGCATTTGACCTTAACATAGGGGTAAATCAAAGGCAAGAAGAATGTTGTTGCTGACACCCTCTCCAGAAGGCCCACTGTTTGTTTGCTCAATGCAGTTTCTGAAGATTGAAAGGCGAGCCTCTTGGTAGAATACTCAAAGAACAAGTTTTCTTGTGAGGTAATGGATGGGGTCGTATAGGATGACTGCTATATAGTGATGGACAACATTATCTACTACAAAGGGAGGATCTATTTTGTGCCTGTGTCCAAACTTAACGAGAAGATCCCTAGAGCCATGCACATCACACCTCTGTTAGGTCCAAGTTATTTTAAAACTTATAGGCAGGTGAGAGAGATGTTCACAAGGAAGGGCCTCAAGGAGGATGTATTGAGATATGTGAAGGAGTGTTTAGTGTGCTAGCTAGCATAACAAAATGGAACACCTTCACCTAGTAGGATTACTTCAGCGTCTCCCTAAACTAGAGTGTGTTTATGGATTTTATTACAGGGTTGCCCAAAGTACAAGGAAAATAATGTATCTATGTGTTGGTAGATCAATTGACACAGTTTGCACATTTTTATGCGATTTCATCAAATTATTCAGTTTCTGATGTGGAAAACTTATTCTTCAGGGAGGTTTTCAGACTACATGGTCTACCGAAATTCATTGTTAGTGATAGGGACAACCGCTTCCTCAGTGCTTTCTTGCAAGAGCTCTTCAGATTGGTTGGCATAGAATTGATGCCAAGTCCCAATTACCACCTGCAGATCAATGGATAGACAAAGATTGTAAATAAATTGGTGGAAGGGTATCTATGTAATTATGATTATGAGCAACAAATAACATGGATTAAGTGGCTGCACTCGGGGGAGTATTGCTATAACACCACCTATCACATGTCCACAGGGATGACTCCTTTTAGGGCCTTGTATGGATATGAAGCATTATCAATTGTGGAGTTAGTTTTCGTGGATAACAGGGAATCCAAAGCCAAGGATTGGATTCATAAGAATTAGGACATCCTGAAAAGCCTCAAAGAGAACTTACAAGTGGCCTAGAATCAATCGAAGGCATTTGCAAACAAGCACAAGACCAAATGCAGCTTTGAGGCAAGAGACTTGGTGTTCTTGAGATTACAATCGTATCAACAATTCTCACTTATGAAGAGTGGGACAAAAGAATTGAAGCCTCGTCTCTTCGACCCATACCAAATATCTAGGAGAGTGGGGAAGACGACATATGAGCTAGAGTTACCAAAGGGGAGAAAAATCCAGAACATATTTCATGTCTCATGTTTAACAAGGCTTTGTGATAACATGTTAACTCCTCTGCTGAGCTTCCTCCATTGGATGAGGAAGGGTAGTTGATTTTGGAGCTTGAGGAGATTGCGGAAGGAAGGAGAAAAAAATGAGGAACAAGACTATTTGAGAGTACCTCATCAGGTGGAGAGGATTACCTTCAGAGGATGCTACATGGGTAGGAGCAGACATTTTGCAACACCCTAACCTACAGTTGCTTGAAGACAAGTAAATTCTAGAAAGGAGGACTATAATGTTCCTCTCAAATGATTAGTGGAGGAGTGACTCACTAGCTCATTTCGGGCTTCTGTGGGCTAGAGTCGTAAGGAAAACATTAATAAAAGGGGTCAATTAACAAATAAAATGGGAGTTGTCTTTAGTGCGACTTTTTGGAAGCTTTTCCAATAGGTTTTTCTGGTCAAATTTCTCTAAAATTCGGCAACAATTTTTTGAAATCACAAGCTTGATGGGTAATCCCTACACAATCAAAGCGTCCTAGGGGTTTTTTAGGGTGTTGAATCCAAATATGCAATTGAAAAACCAGTTTAAAAAACACAAATCAAGATTTAACCTCAAAATTTTCCACCGGATTCCGACACTGGAAAGTCCAAAAAGTCACACTAAAGACAACTCCAATAAAATGTCATGGGCCATTAAGACTTTATAAAGTCACACTAATATAAGTAGATAGAGAAAACATTAGAAAATCAAATAAAAATTAGAAAATAAAATGAAAATTAAAAGAAAGGAAAAAAATTCAAATTGGAGAAAAAGTGGGAAATTGGAAAAAGGGAATTAAAAGAGAAAAAATTGACTTTCCTCTCATCATTTTGTGCATTGGTCTTTTTATGAGATTGGATTGGAGAGCGTTGAATCTCATCTCTTCCTCGGACGAGAATCCTTGGGAGAACAAACTAGTTTCGGTGGACGATTATCCATCCTAGCTAGTATTGGGGAAGGATCATTTAGGTCTTTCATTTGTGTTTACCGTGGAGAAGATAAGCCTAATGAGAGAGTGTGGGAATCAAATTTCTTATAAAAAGTTTCGCATTCGCCCTCACGCGGAGCACTGTATGTGGTTCTCGTGTTGTGAGACCAACCTTACGTCCCCCGCCAACTTACTTCTGGGGGTGGAGATTTGTGCTGTTCTCGTGACAAATTGGGAGCACAGGATCCGTGGGATCCTCTTGCAGAGTGTAGCCGCGGGTGACTCTGCGAGATATAGCCAGGAGCTCGGATGTTGTCGTGGAAGTGGGTGGCACCAGGAATGCGGGTTGACTAGCCTGGGTTGCCAGCACACATATCAGGCAATTCACATTATTCAACGTGCCCGTGAGGAAACCCCAGGGATCAGATCACTACTGAGGAGGAAGTTGACTGCGCTGTGCCACTATTAAGGCATGCCCGAGTATCTGGGCAAGCAGGATGGGTGATTGTGGAGGCTGTTGTGCAGGGAAACACTATGTGGGGGCCAAGAACTCTAGGTAGTAACACGTGCATCTGTCTACAACTGCACGAATACACAAGGAGAGTCGTTATCATATGGGAGGGGCACAACGGAGATGCAAGACGTAACTGTATGGTGCTCAGATCGAATTTAAAGAGGAACGTGGTCAGCTCCAGCGCATAGCATGCAATATACGCGGAGTAGCTATCCGGATGGGGGTGAACTTCCATGCAGGAGTTAATAGGCATTCTAATAATTATCAGCTACCACCTAAGGGACGCACGGATCGTTTTTACGAGTACGTGAGCTTGGCATTGTGCTCATTGGGTAGCTGGTGACTTCCAAATCCTACGTGTGCATCGGTGGTTCCGTGAGATGAGAAAGAAGGAAGCTGGAAGTTAAAGAACCAAGTCGTAGCAGAACAGTAGGAAGAATTATATGCAAGAGCAGATCTGCTTTTTCTCTCTCTTTCAATCAGCAAACTACAGCTCGAAGGAAGATAAGTTTGACCTAGGTACATGGTTTCGAGATCGCCTTGTGGATAGCAGTCAGTAGCCATATTGTGCTGACAGCTTCACGTGTTTAATCCTGTGCATTCAAGCGCTGTTCCAGGCATGTAATTGGTTTTCTATAGTTGAATAAATCAGATCTGCTTTATCTTTAGTCATCACGTGTCTCTTGCCACTTGAAATACTAATGTTGGAATTGTTTGAAATTGTGTCTCGCATACATTATAATTTTTTTGAATAAAAAGTACTCTCCTAAAGTTCTCAATGTGACCGCCTCAAACAAACCAGCAAGCAAAGAAAACAACAAAAATTAGCAGGGCAGTTTGGCAGGGGTCTTTACGTATACATAAGCAGCTATCTCCTTTCATGATGTAAGAGAGTTTCTTAAGAAGCTATCTCCTTTCATTGATGTAAGAGAGTTTCTTAAGCAGTTATCTCCTTTCACTGACGTAACAAGAGTTTCTTAAGCAGCTATCTCCTTTCACTGATGTAATAAGAGTTTCTTAAGCAGCTATCTCCTTTCATCGATGTAGTGGAGTTATTGCTAATCCAACTGAATGCTATCAGGAGGAATATCCTCCATTTTAGGCCCTTTCTCAGAGCACTGCTGTTTTCAGAACGAATCTTCTTAAGCAGCTATCTCCTTTCATCGATGTAGTAGAGTTTTTGCTAATCCAACTGGATGCTATCAGGAGGAATCTCCTCCAGTTTAGGCCCTTTCTCAGAGCACTTGCTGTTTTCAGAACGAATCTAATGCAATTAAGTTTCTTGCTGGCCCATTTGGGCACCATCGATAGGAATCTTTTCTACCACAGGCTATTACTCAATGTTCTAATGTCCTGGACTCCTGACCAAACCATAGCATCTTCCAGATAAATCGCTCTGGAGCTTAATGTTGAACGTTGATGATCTTGATGGTTTTATGGAGTGTCATGGCTCAATAACATTCTTTGGGTGTGTGCCCTTGTCTTTTGTGCCAATCACCCATTTTTGAAGGGATGCCTCCTTTCACAAATGAACACCTCAGTCATGATGTGCATAGATACCAACTCAAGCTTGCATTTGTATCATTTCATCTTATGATTTTTTTGATCTATCTTATAAAGTGTTTTATGCCTAAAGACAGTATATCTTTGGCATTTATTTGTGTACTTGTGGATACCTGTTGCAAGTTGTAACACACTTGTACTTGGGCATATTTTTCTCTCTCTAGTGCAATTTTGATTGAGTTAATACACTTGTACTTGGGCATATAGGTTTGTTTTGGTTCCATTCAATTCCTTGCTTTCATTTGTGAATCTCAACATTTACAACATCGTAGATTAATGAAGATCAATTACTTCACATACTAATAGCTCACATCCGACGACATGATGTTACTTGATAAGTTGAGAAGGATCTATGTCGAACTTTCATTATTGATATGAATGTTTTTATTTGAGGTATGTGAAGAAAATTCTAGTGTCACTAAATTTCTCTCTTGTGACAAGCTAAAGAATCCAAGAGACAATGATCCCAAGATGAGGCAACTAAGAGACTGCATGTGCTCTTGCAAAAGATGGGGTAACTAAGTGACTGCTTCTACTCTTGCAATGAAAATCGAAAAAGTTTATTTCAAAATTTACTCATCGAGTCACTGGACAAATCAATATCCAAATTTCAAGGGATAACTTCAACAAGATTCAAGCAAATCCAAAATTGTCCCACCAAAGCAGCATAGGAGGTGGACAGATTGTCGTAAAAAGTAACATGATCTGAATCTGACCAAAATTAGCAAATTATGTTTAACAAGCTCGTTAGGCAACTGAAAGATTAGGAACAGATATATAATCTCCAGGACAAAATTATGGGGTATAATATTCTTAATTTTCATTTACCAAATCATCTCTTGATATAAGATATTTATCTTGCATTTCCAGCATTTGTATATATTGACAACTATCAGAATCTATAACTGCAGAGATTGTGACGGTATTGAAGCACAAGTACAACGTACAATAGCAGGCAGATGAAATTATTTTTGCCTGTTTCAGAATATTATATACAGGAACGAAAGTTCATCATACGTAGATATTTAAATAAACATGCAAATTGATTAATACGGGGTTTACTCGTGGAATCCACTTTTACTTTTGGAAAGCACACTGGCGAGAAAATTTCCATTTTTGGGATGTACCAGGGTCATCTGTATGAACTTGGTGAGGGGCCAAGGCCAAGAACCTGATTTTGTAATCAATATCTGAAATTAAAAATAATGGCTGTTAAGCTTTTGGGTTGATTCATCATCACCCATCATAAAAACCTTTCCATATCAAAAAAATTAAAATATATTGAAGATCAGTGCAATCTTCGTTTCCGTTGATACATTGCATATCCAACTAAAGCAGAAGTAAGAAATGTCCATAATATCTGTGCAAGAAACATACATAGGGCAATTAGAATTCTGAATTTACAATGGACCAAACGATGTCAAATGAGACTCAGAAAACATCTTTATATTGTACTGTATTTATGTTCAAGAATTTTTTTATTCAAAAAAATCGGAGTAATGACGAGACCAAACAATATAGTTTCAAAGATCAAGTTAACAAGACATCTAGCTTACAAGTAGAATCCCTACAGTTGAGATTTAGATATTTAAAAGAACGAGGACTTATTTCTGTCTCAAAATTTTATTTTGTAGGTAAGCAACCACGGGGGATTTGAACTGGTGACCTATCACAAGCAGTGCCTTAACAGTGCACCCATTCATCATCAATCCAAGCCCCGTGGGCTTCTGTCCCAAGAAAATTATCAAAGGAGAAATTTCAATAAAATAAAAGCATAAATGTGAAATAATTTTAGGTTAAATGAAAAAAGATAAGATTTCACTTTACATGCACAAACAAGAATGCACTACCACTAGATAAGACATCCAAACAGCAGTCTGTCCTACTTACTGTGTTAAGCAAGTGCCATCGCTCAAGCCTCTTCATCCGTGACTGCAGTTCCTCAACTATGGACTCTGTGGATAGCACTGGACTAGCTGGAGGCTCTGATCCAGAACTTCCTCCCTGTTTGTTTTCACATTTATACACATGGTTAGCCTGAGGTAATAATAAAGGCACAGTGAAAATTCATTATAAGTCGATTAACATGTATGTCCCAGACTCCCAAGAGAAAAAAATCATTGTTAAAACATAATTCCTCAAGAAGAAAACTTCATGGCATCAACAATGCACCTCTTCTGTGCATGTCATCAAAGAGTGGGCATCCCAGGACCCAAACTGTGTCAACACTGCCTAACAAACCCTTTCATGTGCTTTTCTTACATTTCTGAGAGGACTTGATAAACTACGCAGTAGAACCATAGAAATGGTAGTATGGTGCCACTAGGTGCCAACAGAAATCATGAAATTGTTAATGCTATTTGATTCAACCTAACAGTGATGTGCTATCAAACTCCTCCAGCTGAAATGCATGCTTGAAGATGTCAATTCACAAGTTTTACATGCAATAGCAGAAAATAACCATATGCATAGCCTAGCCATTGAATAGAATTCAATGTAACAATGATGTGCTATCAAACTCCAGCTGAAATGAGTGCTTGAAGATGCCAATTCACATATTTTACAAGCAAAAGCAGAAAATAACCATATGCATAGCCTAGCCATCGAAAAGAGAATGCAAACTAAAACACAATATATAAGTAACCCGTAATTCACGAGGAACACTATAATATTTCTTTAACTGTCATAACTCCCAAGGCATAAAAACAAAAATTAACGCAGATAACAGGCCAGCTAACCATAGTAATATGTCATATCAGGAAGTTGCTGGAATCATGCCCACATTGGGAGAGGGCTCTTTATCCTCAAGGTTCTGTGCCTCCATCCATAACATGCAGGTTTAGGATCAGTCACAATGGATTTTCATCCACAGCTTCCTTCTTGGACTCTTCACATCACTCTAGCTCAGAAATGGCTAGATGGATGGTCAAAATTTATCAAACTGGGGAACTTTTGAGCCCTGGAGTACAAACCAGCAACTTCGCCTCTCTTGATGTTCACAAAAAGCTTGGCCTACCCTATGCTGAGGCCAACACAGGGCAATGATTACCAGAAGCTCTAGGATGAGAAGAATGCATCGGCAAGCACTCATCTATGGGGACTATACTCATGGTGCAGGGCACACTGTTCTAGTGATCCAAAGCTCACAAAAATGCACCACTTCCAAGCCCACCTTCCTTGCTTGAGCATGGATCTGTGGATATAGATGGGCACATATTAGGGACCCATCATGCCAGTTAAGTTATGTTCATTGGTAACCAAACACTCATTTCTTGTTTCCAAGAGATAATATATAATTCCAACTCAAAAGTCCAATCCACTGCCATGTTGTGTGAAATTCCAAGGCCAATGGGAGAGAATCTCCAAAAGTGGTTTTCTAAGTTTGAGGCAATATCAGTCAAGATGGAACGAACAAAGTTTGTTTTTCACGTAAAATACTCCAGAAGGCTTGGAATATGTAGATCTCCATTGAGATACAAGAATATATATTAAATGCATGAGTAAGAACGATGATACAAATGAAAGTAAGGGGCCTGCTTATATACTAGGCAGGTGCCTCTTCATGGAAAGTCATGTCTCATGCCTCTTCAACACCAATTACTAATTAACAAATCATTATTACAATTATCATCATTATTTATATTTAATATATTTTATTCATAACATTGCCTTCCTCTTTAAAAAGCTATCCCCAAAGCTTGCTGATGAAAAGACTTCATCTCTTTTTATGTTTCGAATGTCTTCTCGTCTCAGAACTGTCATATTCGTTGATACAAGTTGATATGATCCTTGGAGTGATATATAAAATTGTTGCATGGAGAAAGGATCTGACCATCCTATATTAATCTTTTGCGGAATCTTTTGATTACTAAAAACTTGTGATGAATCATTATCATTGTGCTCAATTGTGTGCATTTCAGTGTCTTTTTGAACATAAGTTTGTTGCTTTTGTTTTGATAGATATAGATACGCAGACTAATTGGAATGTCTGCTCTTGTGATTTGGATGTAGTTAAGGAGTTTGTCTTTCCCTTATCATGTGTGTGGAAAGATTTAGAGTTACTTTAGGTTTTGATGTCGTCCAGTTGGTTACAAAATCTTCACTTTGGTTTTTCATTGTTTGAACTACAACTTTTAAGTACATCCTTACTTTAGTTGGGTTTGGATTTGTCTGAATTGTGAGATTAATGGCGTTGCACTAATAAGAATCTGGACGTCGGAATCCAAATTGTATACAACATGGATTGACAAGTTGAATCTTTGACCAAGACGTGCACAAACCCATACTGTTCATGATTGGTGTTGATTTGGGGTAGCATCGGATGTGCTCTAGCCTCGAAAATTGGTGGAGAGGCTAAGGCACATGAGATCTCCAATACCCAGAAAGGGTTTGGGTAGATTCTAAACAGTTTGGGAGATATTAAAATAATTAATATTTTTAATGGAGTCCCTAAGTATAAACTTAGAGAAAATAAAATATTAATGTGAATTAATATAAAACTGTGTTAGAATGGTCCGAAAGGCATGGATTAAGCCAGATCTAATCTTAGCCATTGATTAGGGACTTAATCTCGACCGTTGATTTGTCAACGAGAAAAGTATAAGAGGAGTCTTGAGGGTCACTTGGAGAACACACCAAGAGAACAAGATTTCGAACTTCTGGCGCTGGGTTTGCTGAGAAAGTTGAGAGAGTGATTAGAGTTGCAGTTGAGGGGCCGTGAATACAAAAGCAGAGAGGCAGAGATAGCACCGAGAGTATCAACGCAGTAGTCAGAGAGGGACGCAGAAGCAACCATGGGTTCATGTAGAGCCAGCCAGGGCTCACGCAAAGGCAACCAAGAGTTGTGCAATGCCTCAGAGGGCCAAGCTAGAGTGACGCTGGGCTAGCGCTGGGCCAGAGAGAGGCTGATGCAATCCCTAGAGGTTGACGCTGGGGTTTCGTGGGGGCAGATTGCAACTGTGGAGTTGAAGAAGTGTTTATTTCTAAGTTACCAGAAAACGGATACCGGAACGGGTATGGGTATGGGGTTTGAAACGGATACGGAAAATTTTCAAAAAATCTAGATACGATACGGCAGGAAACGACACATAATAAATATATAAAATAAAATATAATATATATATATATTAAAAAAAATTAGATACCCATTCATATTTCAGAATCTAAATTATATCTATGATCTATCATGATTCATGATTCATCATCATCAATTCAAGTTTCAACATATGCCATATGGCATAAACATTCAACATTGCCATTCTGATTTCAAGGTCCTGACAAAGATTCTGATCTCAAGGTCCTGACTTTTATTAGTTAGAATTGCTAAACAAAATTCCGGTGCCTGCTAAAAGTCGCTTGTATCCATAAAGTTATAAACTTATATGTATAATATTACATACAAGTGACTTTTAAAATCCCTGCATCTGAATGACCGATTGCACTTAATTTACTCCAGCCACCTTTCAAAGTTTCAAAGTTAGTCCTACCACCAAAGTGTGACCTAACATCACACCAGAGATTGCAGGGCATTGATGTTGCGTTGGTGAAAATGTGGGAATGTTGTGGATATGTATCCCTGTTTCAGTAGGCCCTACAATGTTGGGAAGTCCATATTTTACAACTCATGAACAATGGAAACAAGGTTAAGGGCTAAAGAACACATCTTATGACAGCTAGAATTTACGCACTGTGATTGTTGCAGTAGTTAGCATTCAGGAATAAGGATTTTCAGGTTATCACTAATAAATAAGTGATTTTCACAAAGTGAATAGTGAGTTCTTTCAAAGAAAGTTCAGAATGAAAATAATGTCAAGACAATTATTGTAAAAAAGGAAAACAAGCAGCTTTTTTCAAAGACAGATCCAAGAAACAACATTATTAGTTTAGCAAGAAAACACGTGGAATGCCAACCACAGCACAATCTACTGTTGGTATTAATCAAGCCACAGACAAATTTACAGTTAGAAACATTGCAGGAAAACAATATAAAAGATGGTACAATGAATCAGCAAAATGCAAGGGGGAGAAAGAAAAATTGAGGTTATGCCATTGGCAAGAAAATGCAATGAGGACTGCAACTTGTGGTGACAAAATGGCTTATATGGAGCAGATTAACAGAAGAATACAATGTTAATTCAGATATGGTAAATGACTAGCTATCCAAAATTCTTTAGGGTTTTAACTTACATACACAACCGCATGAAGCTGTCTAGGTAATGAGATAGCCTGAAAATTCTACTATGTAAGTAGGCAGGTATGATCCCTGTTTGGGGGTGTGCAACATTCAAGCAAAATAGAAACACATTTGAATTTTGAGCAGATGTAGAGTGAAGTTGGAGGGGTCTCTCTCCAGTTAAAAGCCAAGGGAGGCAGTCTTGCTTGTGTCTACCTGTATCATGTCAACTATGTTCCAAGATGAAGATAATGCCAAATTGCAAAACCTCTGATTCTTTGTCCTTTTATGATATAATGGAATGAAGCCATGGAATCCTTTGATCTAGCAACTATTTCTCAGCTCTCCAATATAGACTCTAATAATAAATCATAATTGGGTATTGTGTCAATGCTGATACTATTTGGATTAGTTAGTAATGTCATGCTTAGTACACCTCTGGAGTCTGAAGTTTGAACAAGATGTGAATAGTGAAAGATATGCCAAACCCTCCCTTTCAAAGACTAGTATAACATGGCAGTGTTAGTTGCATATTTTCAGAAAATTGAGCACAAACATCAATGGGACATCTAATTAACATAGCCGCAGAAACAGGAAATCATTGCGTTTAGACTCTAGAGATGAATCGAAAGATAAAAATAGACAAAGATTATCAATTTATCAGTTGTGTACCAAGTCCAACGATGCCGACAGGTTCAGTAACTTTCAACGGGCAGCAAAACTCTCAGCAGCGGCAGTGAACTCAGCACTCAGCAGTCAGCGCTCTTGTCGTTTAGGAACTAGGTTAGGGTAGAATTAATCATAAACCGTGCCCGTAAAGTTAAAAGTTACAACTTAAAAACTTAAAATTCTAAATTCTAAAAATCTGTTCCTGGCGGGCAAGGTATCAGCAACCAAACGTTTTGGAATTTTTAAAATACGTATCACGATTTGCTGAAACGTATTGGTTTTTTCTAAACGGGAGGATTTTTTCAGGAAAACGCCCGAAAAACGGCTAGAAAAAAAACGAAACGTTTCCAAATCACCCAAAACGTTTTTAAGCCGTTTCTGGGGTGAATACGTATCCAAAACGTAAAACGGCGTTTTGGCCCTTCAGGCAGCCGTTTCCGGTCTCCTAGGTTTATTTGGGGTTTCAGCTGGAATATCTGCTTCCGAGTAGAGAGGTACTATTGCCGAGATTTTTCTTTGTTGGGTGAGCCAGATTTGGCACCCAGATTGTATTTTAAAACTGCTTAACAAATCAAGCCCTCAGATAGTTGCACCGATTTTCTCGCATTGGGCTTTTCCGGGGACATTAGTCCAAAAACAACAATGTCACTTGTGTGCTTGTTTCTATTTCCTTCAGTTGATGATCTGTAATGTGTTGAGCATGTACTTGTATTTATTTCCAGTATTTACATGGTAAATAACTTGTTAATTAATAGAACAAGTAGGTAGGAATAAATTAGTCAACTGCATGAAGGGTTTCTAACGTGTCAGATTTAGAAATTCCAACATGGTATCAAAGGGTGGTTGCATATCACAAGAGAACTAAGGACATCAGCAATAGAAAACAACAGAGTAGCAGCAAGGAAGGGGTGACGCAGTGCCTACGTCATCAAGATTGAGCCAGGAAGAGGCAGCGCAGAGGTTGAGGGAGGCAGAGGCAGGCTCACGCAGAGCTCAGGAGGGCTGACGCAGTTGGTTGAGGAGGCTGATTTGCAGGTGTCGAGATTGCGCAAAGCCTAGGAGCTCTAACCTTCAGTTTGTTGGGGTTTAAGAGGTTGTAGGTAAGTTGCAGAGTGGAGCTGGTGGGGTACTGTAGTCAGAAAAATACCTAACAGGCAAGGCCAAGGTAGAGGGAGTTGTTGCCGAGGCGGATTTCTAGCCAAGGAATCCGGATCAGTGTTGCAGTTGCATAGAGGATTGGAGAGGGGCATCTCGACATTGGCAGAAGGAATTTCAGGAGGGAAATTGAGGCTCAGAGGGAGTCACACCAAGAACTTCCATGAGGGAAGTAGAGGAGCAACGAAATGGCATTGCACGAAGTAAAAGACCAGGACAGACTGGACGGAGCCTCAAACTTCATAGTCTGGAAGGCCATAATCTTATCTGTACTAGACAGGAATTGTGTCAAGCACTTCCCCTTGAGGACAATAGCTATCTTAGTTGATCCCGCTAATAACAACAGGTACGAGGATGCAATGGCGAGGGCTAAGAGTATCATCTTTGACGGGGTCAAGGATCATATAGTACCACATATTGCCGAGAAGAATACGACACAGGAGATGTGGGAGGCCCTGACCAAGTTGTATCAACACACTTCTGTGCAGAGGAAGATGCTACTAGAAAATCAGCTGCGATTATACTAGATGAAGAATGGAGAACAAATCGATCCATTCCTCGGTCGATTGAAGGAGATCCGGGATCAGCTGGCTTCCATAGGGATGGTGAGAACAACCCTAAACATAGTCTCAGAACACTGGGAGGTGTTTGTCCAGAGCATACTGGGTAGGGCGACCCTTCCAGATTGGGAGGAAATGAGGGCTGCTATTCGCCAAGAAGAGTTTAAAAGGCTAAGCAAGGCGGAAAGCAGTGGCAAGGGGATCAGAATCAAGAAGGAGGAAGATGTTGCCCTAACATCTAAGGGAAAGCAGGAGAAACGAAAGGAGGATCTCTCCAAGGTCAAATGCTTCCATTGTGGGGAGCTGGGTCATTATGCGACCCAATGTCCAAGGAAGAAGAGTAAGGGAGAGGCCTTCGAGACCAAGGCAGCACCAACAAGGGCAGAGAAGGAAGTGGAGACAGACGATGATTGTGCCCTGAGTGCTAATGTGCCACTTCAGAAGAAGTGGGGAGACATCACGCTGTAGTCAGGTGGACTACAAGCGATGAGGGGCAGGATCCTCGAGGTACCCAGCCTCTTGGATTAGACCTTACTACGGGAGCCTTGAAGAGGAGTAGCAGTACTGGCGATGTTAGTAGAGACGGATGCGGATGGAGCGACATAAGGAGCTACAGTACAGGATTCCTAGGACAATGCGAGGCTAGCAGGCTGCAACAGTGCGAGAGGCACGAGAGTGTTGCACCAGTGTAGGATGGCACAGAGAGGTGTGCAACGGTGCGAGATGCATGGAATTGTTGCAACAGCGCAGAGGTCAGAAAGGGAGCACTTGTTAGTGACAGAGGGAGCTTCAGCATCAGGAGTGTTTCTAGCCTAACGGAGATGTCAGAGTTGGGAGATAAGTTACTTACTTCTCAGTAACTGGGTTGCAGTGCAGCAGTTAGCAGTGGTAATGCTATGGGCAGCACGATGCAACATGATGAGAGGGGTTCTAGTGCAGATGCAGAGGGAGTTGCAATACGGATGCAACAATGGTAGTGGCAGGGCCATGGGTAGAAGTACATGATGCAACAGTGCAAAGGATGTTGGGCAACAAGCCTAGCATCAACACAGGGACCGATGCTAGATGATCAGAGTGATGCTCAGTGAGGAGTATCACTAGAGCACAATCCTCGCTAAGAGGGAGTGTTGATTTGGGGTAGCATCGGATGTGCTCTAGCCTCGAGAATTGGTGGAGAGGCTAAGGCACATGAGATCTCCAATACCCAGAAAGAGTTTGGGCAGATTCTAAACAGTTTGGGAGATATTAAAATAATTAATATTTTTAATGGAGTCCATAAGTCTAAACTTAGGGAAAATAAAATATTAATGTGAATTAATATAAAACGGTGTTAAAATGGTCCAAAAGGAATGGCTCAAGCCAGATCTAATCTTAGCCGTTGATTAGGGACTTAATCTCGACCATTCATTTGTCAACGAGAAAAGTATAAGAGGAGGCTTGAGGGTCACTTGGAGAACACACCAAGAGATTAATATTTCGACTTTCTGGGGCTGGGTTTGCTGAGAAAATTGAAAGAGTGATCAGAGTTGTAGTTGAGGGGCAGTGAATACAGCAGGAGAGAGGCAGAGATAGCACCGGGAGGATCAACGCAGTAGCCAGAGAGAGGGATGCAGAAGTAACCAAGGGTTCAAGTAGAGCCAGCTAGGGCTCATGCAGAGCTAGCCAGGAGCTGCGTAGCGCCTTAGAGGGCCAAGCCAGAGTGACGCTGGGCTAACGTTGGGCCAGAGAGAGGCTGACACAGTCCCTAGAAGTTGACACTGGGGTTTTGTGGGGCATATTGCAGTTGTGGAGCTGCTGGAGTGTTTATTCGGGGTTTCAGCCATAATAACTGCTTCCGAGTAGAGAGGTACTATTGCCGAGATTTTTCTCTATTAGGTGAGTCGGATTTGGCACCCAGATTGTATTCTGAAACTGCTTAATAAATCAAACCCTTAGATAGTTGCACTGGTTTTCCCGCATTGGGTTTTTCCAGGGACATTAGTCCAAAAACAACGATGTCACTTGTGTGCTTTTTCTATTTGCTTCAGTTGATGATCTATAATGTGTTGAACATGTACTTGTATTTATTTCCAGTATTTACATGGTAAATAACTTGTTAATTAATAGAACAAGTAGGTAGGAATAAATCAGTAAAGTGCATGAAGGGTTTCTAATGTGTCAGACTTAGAAATTCCAACAATTGGTTGTCGCATGGATAGGTAGGCAGAATGGGATCTACTGATCCGTGACTGGTTAAAAGTGGAAGTTAGCGCCTGGAATATATAATGTAATGTGTTGTGGAGGTTAGGTACAAGGATCCTATTCAGGTACATTTTTAAGAAATCCTCTTAGTAAACAAAGTTGGAACAACTGCTCGCCAAGCAACATCACGTAGCAAAGCTGATAATAATTGCACATTGTATAACCGAGGTCACAAGTTCGATATGTTAGGTTGATAGGTTTGGATTATGTTTTATTTTATTTTTTGCTGCCAAAAGTTTCTAACTGTCGAACAATTAAGCAACCAACAGTGTGCATTTTGTCGCATCGACACCAGAAAAGATCCATTTTGTTGAACTGCGCCTAGAAAGGAGCAAAGTGTAGAGAATTTAATTTCATGTATGGTTCATTGTGGTTATTTTGAGTTTATGAAGTTGTCGTTTGTCCAAATTGAGATCTGGAACAACTTGAGTGATCTTGACCCAGAGAAAGATGCATTCAGAAGGTGGTTGCAAGTTATATGACAATGTAATGGTTGCAGAATGTATGGAAGAGATTGTTGCAGTGGCTAAGTTGATGCAGTAACGGAGGCAATGACAAATCTTCTTCATTTGTCTTTTATCTTCAGGGTGGGGGGGTGGTGCAAGGTGGAGATTAAAGTCTCCTCCAGGTTGGAACTTGAGAACACTTTAGGGTGGCAGGGTGGTGCTACACTGCTAGGGCAACAGATTGATGTTAGCAGGGTGTTGGAGCATCCTTTCAGTTGGAGCTAGTGAAACCAGGGTGTTGGATCATCTTTTCAGTTGGAGATGATAAAAATGGGGGGTTAGAGCCTCCTTCAAGTCATTGTTGGAGAATCTTGGAAGTTGTAGCTTCTTGGTGATGTAACCTTTAAGACATTAAAAAGCGTTTAGTGGTTTTTCTCCTGAAAGGGTTTCCCCCTAAAAAATCTTGTGTATTGTCTATGATGTTATGCATTGTTGAATGGTATTGTCAATAGTTAACGTTTACATGATAATTTGAAATGGTAAAAAGTGTCCAATACTAATTCACCCCCCTC
Source organism: Pinus taeda (assembly GCA_000404065.3). Taxonomy (NCBI): domain Eukaryota; kingdom Viridiplantae; phylum Streptophyta; class Pinopsida; order Pinales; family Pinaceae; genus Pinus; species Pinus taeda. Next base: position 153,200 of record APFE030175646.1, read on the forward strand.
TCAGTGTTGGTGAATATTCTAACATACATGAATGTGAATGTAAATGTAAAAGTATAAGTAAATTGAATGGTACATGTGTAAGTGGGCTTAACATTGTGAAAATTCAGAAACTCGAATCCTATTGCAACAACTGGAAATTATTCTCCTAATCGTTATTTTAATTAACAATTTATTTGTTGTTTACTCCAACAAATACTGAATAACTCACATTGCAACCTACACAAATAAAACTGCGGCAGAATAAACGTTGGAAGAAATGCTAACACACCCACATAAATTTACACAGTTATTTTTGGACAAATGTCCTTGGAAAAACCCAACTTGGGACAACCAATGCAGCAGTGAGGGTTTTATTTTATTATGCAACAGTGAAATCTGAGTACATCTATGGATGCCCAACTGGAAATCCAAATAGCAAGAAAATTTTGTAGAGATATTCCTTGAGAAACTCTGACACTCGCGCTTCCTACACTTGCGCATTCCTGCACTCGTGTTCTTGCACTGGGAATAACTTAGCCTCTTGCTACTGCCTCTCCGGATCTGGAAATCTTCCTCTGGATCACTATCCCTGCCCCTTACTGACACTGCGTCCCTCTCTGGCTCAAGTGTGGTCTCTAAGTGCCCATCAACTTCCTTTTATAATACTCTTTTGGGACTAGTGTTATTGGAACTGGCCAGTCCGATCGGTTTGGGGGGCAAAGTCAGTCCGACCAGTTTGGGGGCAAAACCGGTCCGGTCCAGTTTGAACCGGTACCACAGGTTCACAAGGCCTGTGGCCTGGGCATAGATTTTTGTTTGTTTGTTTGTTTCTTTTTTTTCCTAGTTTCTAACGCTACTCTAGCCCCCCCAAAGCTATTTAAACACCCCCACCCCCTTTCTTTCACTCACTCTATTCATTCGAGTCTCTTGCAATTTTTGAGCTGAGTTCGCTGAGGAGAATTCAAAGAGTTTTTTGCAGGGTTGTTCTGAGTGATATTTTTTGCAAATTTGAAGAGTTGATTGGAGTCTTGGAGAGCTGTTGGAGAGTGTGTTTGAGCATATACACTAAGAAGAGGAACCGTATGGAGCAAAAGCGGTTAAATGACATGGTTTTTGTTCAATACAACCTCAAGTTGAGACACAACCAATTGCTGAATAAAACCCCTGAATCAAGCAACATTGTCTTGGGTGATTTTGATCCAACATCAGAATCGGTTGTCGAGAGTCAAGCACCAACATTTGACAATGAAGATCTTTCTTGGTTGGATTTGGACCCACCCCCACCTAGTAGTAGCTTTAGGGCCAGGGGAGTCAAGCCATAATCCCATTGCAAATTTGGATGCTACTCATTCTTCAAATGAAGATGAAGAGGATGTTGAGGAATCAGATGATGATTCTGATGATGATTGATGATTTGATCATTGAATTGCTGTAGTTGTAGCTTATAGTATTGTAGGATGTAGTACACTATGATCTATCATGTTATTTTGGACTATAAAGGCCTTTTAGAGCTTGCTTCTTGATGTTTGTAACATTTTTGGTTCAACGATGTTTTGCACTAAGTGCTATTTCAGTTATATGCACTATTACTTGCTATATAAATGAGAACTTTTGCATATTTGTGTATAAATGGTTTGGATTCATATGGATGCACATGAATATATCTGTTTTTTCTTTAAAATATGAATATTTTGTGTTTCTGGTACACTGTTTTTTTGTTTTGTTTGTTTGTTTTTTTTTTTTTGGTTCCAATCGGTTCCCAGTCCACAAGGTTTTCTGGTTCGATGACCGATTTAGTTCCGATAACATTGGTTGGGACTCCAATGGCCAAGATTAAATCTTAATCAATGGCTAGGATTAATTTGAAATTTTGAAGTACATTTACACCTTGACTTAATTAATTATGATTAATTAACCATATTGCCTAAGTTTAGACAGGAAATATTAAAAAACTGGTCAATAATCTAATTAAGTCATTTCTAGGCGGAATTTCCAAAAACGATTTCTGGGTTTTGGAGATCTCATGTATTCTAGCTTCACAAAATTTCAAGGCTAGAACACATCTGATGCTACAAAAACTAACACTCCCTCTTAGCGAGAAATGTGTTCTAGTGCTCTATTGCACATCCTGTGATAACACCCTGTCTTTGCATCATCTCTTGTCATGTTGTTGATGTTTGGCACTACTTTCCACCAACCACTGCACAACTCTGATATACACTGCATCTACACTACAACTCCCTCTCATCTGTTGTTGTTGCAACTACAACATCTGCAACTCAAAAGCATCCTAAATATATTGAATCATATGTAATTAATATGATGCATTGTCTCTCGAATCTTTGATTGCTGCTAGTATCTGCGCTATCACTGAGGAATTTGCGTTGCTGTTGACTCTACATTGTGCCACCTACACTGTTGCCAACTTTGCACTGCGCTCCTCAGCATCTGACTGCTACTAGACTCCGCATCTGCCACTTTGGTATCTGATTGCATTTATTGCCACTGCTCCATCTTGCTATTGAATATTGTGGGCCCCTATAGCAAGGTATTGATCCATGAGTTGGACTCCTCAGGGATCCTGCTCATGTGTAGCACTTTGGGGCTACAAAACCAAGTCACTCCACCTCACTCTTGGAGGCATGTTAGCAAACGTGGCAAAGTCTTCCTCCAACCTGGAGGATAGCCTCTTGATCTTTGTTGATGTTACCTATTGGTCCTGCTTCTCCTCGTCCTTCTTCCTAAGAGGACACTGGGTACTGTAGTGACTGAGCTCACCACATCTGAAGCACTTGACCTTCGACAGGTCATTCTTCTTCTTTTGCAACTCCGCCTGTCCCTGATTGGGATCCTTTGATGCGAGGGCCACATTCTCCTCCTCAACCTGTTTCAATCCGCTGTTCTGCTGCCACTAATGGAGCTCTTTAAAAGAGCTTGTCTCAACTCATGTTGTTGCAGATCGGCCCACATCCTGTCTTAATTTGGCAAGGTATTTCTACCCAAAATACTTTGGACAAACACCTGCCACTCCTTAGAGACATTATTTAGCACCAATCGCACTAGCTCTGTGGGTTGAGGTGTTGCCCCAACAACTGACAACTGGTCCCGAAACTCCTGAATCCTAGTGAGAAAGGGGTCCATGCTTTCCCCCTTCTACATCCTGATGCATCTAAGCTTCTCCTCTAAGTGCATCTTCTAATGCTTGGAAGTGCCCTAGTACAGCATGGAGAGTCTCCCACATCTTTCTGGTAGTACCTTTGCCAGCTATGTGTGAAACAATGTGATACTGAACTCTGTCTAGGATCAACCTCTTCGTCCACGTCATCTCCTTTTTGTACTCCTTCAGCTGATCTGCATCTTGGGGTACTGCTACCACTGCATCAATATATGTCTTCAGGCCAAATTCGTCTCGAAGGGAGGACATCCTTGCCTTCCAGATGACATAGTTGGAAGCACCATCCAACCTTGTCTTGATCACGAAGCCCAACAGTGGCCATCTCAACAAATGTCGAAAATCTCCTCTTCCCTTTTGCTCAACTGTTGCTAAGCTATTCACACTCCCTTCTAGAGTGAGAAACTCTGCTCACGACTATTGATCTGCAAGGGAAATCGAACTTCTTGAGACTAGAAGTTCCCTGAGGAAAATTTTCCCTTAGTGTGTGCTTTTCTTCCACCCGACGTTAGCTCTGCACTAGAAAACTACGGCAAAACTATTGCATCCTATTGACTACTGGATTAACACCTGATGATTATGTGACGACTCCATGCCCAAGGATGATCCAGAGGACACATGTACCATCAGATGTCATCAGTCAACAGAGTTTTTTAACTCTCCTTCTATCTTCTCATCATATTTCTTCTTTGTGCCCAGATTCCACACCCTAAAGGGATTTGTAATAAGTGATGCTAGTATGATGTTTCTTGAATTTGTAACAGGCCTAGGATGTGGGACTCGATCAGCAAACGAGTACACCTTGGAGTGTTTTTTTTATCCGGTTAATTATCCCTTTTTTTCAGAGGCGGATAATTCTCTGGATTTTTTCACTCATTTTTACCCCAAAGCCGAGGTGACGGTTTGAAGATTGAGCCCCTGACACATCTTAGTGTCTAGAGTCGATGTATATTACCATACTAGATCACACAAAAAGTTTCGTGGAATTTGGCTAGGTCTAAGTAGGATTTTTTAATAGTTAAAAAATTTCCCGCAAAACGGGATTTTTTAATTATTTTTTATGTAAAGGCATAAATAAGTGGCCTTAGGAAATGTCTGGGACGTATGACCACTCGAAAATCATCCTCAGAATCCCAGCATTCTCTTAGAGCCTACTTTGGGGGTCAAAAAATGACTTAGAGTCCCTCAAAAGCCGATTTTTCAAGTGACAGTAGCAAAAATGAAGAAGAAATTCAAAAAAATGAATAATTGGAAAAATTTTATAAATTTTTCCAAAGTCAAAATAAGTCAAATTTTGACATGGAAATTAAGCAGAGAATCAAGGGTGATGTGGCAAGCACGTGGGACCCACCAAAAAAGTTTCAGTTCAAAGTCAAAGAAAGTCAAAGTCAAACTGGGCCCACGTTGAGTTCATACGTATGGCTAAAGTTCAATGATCAGTTTTATTTCAAAATCGAATGTTATAAAAGTTATAAGGTTGAAAGTTTAAAATTAGTGATTGGGGAGGGGACCCACCTCAGCTCCACGAAAAATACGTAGCTCAGCCAACACAAAAAATAAACTCCACGCTGGCACAGCAAAGTACGTACGCAGGTGGGCAGTCAAACAGTTACATGCTGGCAGTCAAAGCTTCCACGCAGTTACGTTGGTCAGCATGTTTACAGGTCAGCATGTTTACGTATCAGCCAATGGGATCAGCAGTCTAATGGCAGTCATACACAGCGGTTTACAGTGGGCAGTCCCAGCAATACGTTGGCAGTCAAACACATAGTTAACAGAAGTCCACACGCAGATCTGGACAGCAGTTAACGTGGCAATTCACTCAGCCAATACACAACAATTCAAACAGCAGTTTGCAATCCACGTGGGCAGTCAACAGCAGTCCGTACGCAGGTCGCACAGGCAGCTAGAGCAGCATTTAACGCAGGTATATACAACTGTTTACGTGGGCAGTTATGCACAACAGTTCAAGGGCAGTTACCAACAGTTTAGATGCAGTTAGTACAGCAGTTTGGAGACACATGGACAGTCCTCTAAGCCACTTGTACAAATTCGTTTTTACATTGGGATTGTCATCAAGTTACAATTGTCATTTCATCTTGGCATTGGGATCTCCTCCCATTTCTTATTTATATGAGCCTTGGGCTCTTATTGTATCAAATATAGAACGAGCTGTTGGGCTGGCGGAGACTCTGCCGGATTTTGTACTTACTTTTCATATAAATAAATAAAAGTCTTTGGGGTTACTGGCTTCTTTTGTGGCGCATGCTTTGGTTGATGAGGTATACCTGTGTCGTTTGATATTCAT